>VZTF01004915.1:1648093-1965941 GCA_013397755.1 Cnemophilus loriae | reverse complement strand
GGAGAAGGCCATGCTGGACAGGTAGAAGTTGGTGGTGGTCCTCATGTCCCGGAACCGCGACACCACCAGCATGGTCATGAGGTTGCCGATGATCCCGATGACGAAGAGCAGGACGCAGGCGACGGTGATGCCGGTGAGCACGGGCACGGGGAACAGGTGCAGCGGGGGCTCGGCGCCCGTCCGGTTCTCCGCGCCGCGGCCGCCCGCGCTCCCCTCCCGCNCAGGAGACGCGGGCGCGGAGCGGCCCCGCTGCGACCCCCCCGGGCCGCTCCCCCGCGCCTTCGAACTTTCCTCCCGAGCCCCCCGGTGCAGCACGACTCAGCCCGGGCCGGGTCCGCCCCCGCTCCCTGCCCCGCCGCCCGCCCGCCCGCTTGGGCAGGTGCGGTGCCGCCTGTCCGTGCTCCCGGAGCCCCGGAGCCGTCCGCAGGTGCGGTGCCGCCTGTCCGTGCTCCCGGAGCAGGGCTCCCTTCCCCGGTCAGCGCTCTGTCCCCGCACACGTCGCCCCGCGGCGCTGAGCACACGCGGCCGGTCCCGCAGCCACGGGTGCGATCGCTGCCTCCTCGCTCCGTATCTTTGCTCTGCCCTTGGATCTTGGCAGGAGCCCGGCCAGGCTCCAGTTCAGTGAAGCTGCGGCAGTCACCCGCTTCTACATGATTTACCTGCAATTAAATTTCTATTCAGCGTGTTACCGCTGTCCTCTGCTCTGCCCTTTGCAGGCACAGACAGAACCGTGCTTCCTCAGCTGCAGACTCCTATTGTACTAAAGGATAATGTTGTCCCCAAGAAGAAATAAGATGTGAGCAGAACAAGGTGAGATCCGGGGCAGTAAAGTAACTTCCCACACATCTGTAGAGGGTGTATCTCTCCACCTTTCTAGCTTGTCCCCACAAATTGTAAGGGTATGTGTGCTGCAGCACCGTCTTTTTTCACTCCTGTCTTTTTAGAGGGGCTGGATCTCGTGTCCCATCTCTCAGGGGGCAACCAGTGCTCTGATTCCATGCTGGCTTCTGGCTTAACCACAGAATCATGGAATGGTTTGGGCTGGAAGGGATCTCAAAGCTCATCCCGTTCCTACCGCCTGCCGTGGGACACCTTCCACTAGCCCAGGCTGCTCCAAGCTCCATGCAGTTCAGCAGGGAAGCAGGTTTGTGCTGTTTCCCTGGGTGCACTCCACCACTGCCATTCCCATTTCACGGCTGCAGGGCTTTGTTGGAGGGTAGACAGAGCACAAGCGTGGTGTGACACAATGCTGAGTTACTCTGCCTGTGCCTCTCAATGTGCCTGCTTTCTGTAATTTGTGCCTTCTGTAATCATGCGAGCATTAGCCTTAGTGCCTTGTCCAGATCCTAATTTGGATGATATATTTTTGCAGATTCACTGGCATCAGTATTCTCATTCCTGCTCATGAACTGTGAGACAGTTTTGCAGCAAGTTACTCAACAGTTGCTAAATTTTATGAGGGATGGCTGCACATTATTGCAGTTGAAAAGGAGGGAGAGCCTAATGTACTTCTCACTTTGTCTATCCAGCTGCCTGTATAGTTGTCTTTTATGTTTCTGAATAACAATCATGGGCTTTATGCCACTAAGATACAGTTGTTTCATATTAGAATTGTGTCCCCAATCTAATTTACATGACATTGTTTTATATCATGGAGGAGATGGCAACTGCCTCTGTGGTTAGGGTGCCAAATACTTTGCATTATTATAAGGAATTTTCTCACTCCTTTTTAAAATTTCTTTTCCCTAATACATGCTCAGACCAGTGGTGTTAGCTGCAGGATGTTGATATTTACCAGAGAAGATGCCCTGAAGCTATAAATGTGACTTTCTGTGTAGAGGCTATCCTTCGTTCTCATGAAATTCTTTCAGTTTTTGCTGAGCTGTGTCTTGTCAAAAATGACCATTTCTCTTTCCCCAGGGAGAGAAAAGTGTTTTTGTTTTCTTTTTTTCCAGGAAAATAATTTATTCCTTTCTAGAGTAGTAACTGAACTGTGGTGTGTATACCAAAATCAAGTACTCAACAGTGAGTGAGCACCTGATCTGTACACTCCAGACAACCTGAGCTTGCAATGCAATGATTTAACCCTGAATTCCTTGGGAGTTTGATGTGTTGTGAGCCAATTGCATCAGACCAATTGCATTTTGTACTTCAAATCCAGCAACACTGATCTCCTTCTTAAAAGGGTATCATGAGTCAAGGGCTCCTCTGGCTGCTTTTCCTGCACAGGGCTGGGTCAGGGCCAGAAAAAAATGTCAGTTGAGAGAGGAGAAAAGCAGCTTTAGTTTTCTGATTCTTTCTGATTTCTTTGGCAATTGCAGGCCAAATTTGGATGGAATTTAAAGATTTGTCATCTCACAAACACCGCACGATAATGGATTCCTGCTTCTGCTTTGTATATGCTGAAGGACAGTGGTGCAGACAGTGGTGATACAAGAGGTAAGAGCTGTGAGGCAAGGTGGCTTTAGGCCCCCAAAAGTTATCTACTAGCCCTCAGCTGCAAGAACATTAGTTTCATGTTGCCAGCAGGACAAGAGTGAAGTCACTGGTCTTACTGCAATGAGAGAAAGGGGCTGAAGTTAAGTACTTTTTATTCAGTTTTATCCACTAGCTGGATGTATGAGCAAACCAGATATTAAAAAGATAATTTAAAAAACACATTGTACTGGACATTTACTTTTCATGGAACTCTTAAATTATTAGTGTCTCTTCAGTAGCTTCAAAACTGCGTTGAGCGCTGGAGATGAGGTAGAAGAGTTTCTATTTGTGGAGTTTTGAGATCTCTCCCCTATGTTCCATTCTTTCTGTTTTCTTCTGATCCAGTAAAGTTCTAATTCTTGTTTAGATCAGTGTTTGTTGTCATGGAAATAGCTGAAGGCTTTGAATCTACAATGATTAGGTGTTTATTGTGGAGAGAAGGAGAAACTGGAAAACAGACTTCAAGGTAGAGATTCATTTTAAAATTATGCACCTCCAACAACTCAGAGAAAAGAAAATTCAGGTTTTTTTCTTATATCCAGGGACGGAAGGTGTTTTGACTGCTGTTATAAATGTGGTTTAGAGCAGAAGGCAGCACCTGGTGTATGCTTTCAAAGGTTATGGTTCAGCAACTCTCATCACTGAGGAGTGCTGATGGAATACCAGTAATCCAGCTTAATAATGTAAAACACAGAGTGGGCTCAAATTAATTTACAGTTGTTTATATGGCAGTAATATCTGCAAGCAGACTTCAAAACACTGCTGGTTTATTAATCAGCAAAGCTGTGCTCTGAGGTCACTAGCTCAGAGGTAGCTGGTTTAGACTCAGCTTTTTGGCCATGCTTCAGCTCACTGTGTCACTGGGTCACACCTGGGCCTCGTGTCCCTCTTCCTCAGACTCACTCCCCAGCTTCAGAGAGAACACGATCCCTTGGTGTAGTGAGACACCTTCCACTATCCCAGGCTGCTCCAAGCCCTGTCCAACCTGGCCTTGGGCACTGCCAGGGATCCAGGGGCAGCCACAGCTTCTCTGGGCACCCTGTGCCAGGGCCTGCCCACCCTCACACGGAGTAATTCCTTCCCAATATCTCGTCTAATCCTGCCCTCTGGCACTGTGAGTCCATCCCCCTTTGTCCTGCCATCCTGTGCCCTTGTGAAAAGTCCCTTTCCAGCTCTCTTGGAGCCTCTTTAGGTCCTGGAAGATGCTATAAGGTCTCCCAGAGCCTTCCCTTCTCCAGGCTGAACAAACATCTTCTACTGTAGTTTGGTAATGGGTAAAGATCAGATGTTCTGCTACTAAGTAAGAATTCCCAGTGCTTAAATAATTGCTAAAGCCCAGAAACATGAGAAATACCTCAAGGGAAATGCTCAGAATTTTGTCCTCCAGTCACAAGATCATTTTCAGGGATTTCTTCAGCCTACTGCTTCCAGATGCTGTTCACCAGCTGGGATCTGGAAGCCAGTTATATGGAATTACATGGTATGGCATTGCTCGATGGTTTGCATTCTGTCCTTTGCATTGCAAACATTTCTGGCAGTTAGTGGATTATATCTGATACCAATCAATGTCAGGGAAATGATTTAAGACAGGGTTGTTATGGAAGCCACAGGATGATACCAATAATCACTGTGAGACTAAACAAGTATTTAGTAAAAACATTTTATATAAAAGGCATGTAGAAAAAGTTACAATATTCACATGTTAATGCAACCTATAAAAATTTGCTACATATGTCATTCAGCATAAAGTGAGATGAAAACTGTGAGTCAGGACACAGCACAAACAGACCTTGCTGTATTTTTCCGTTCTTCTTCAAAGGTGTCCTGTCTGATATCCCTTGATAACCTTCCCCCAAGACAGTATCTGGCAAACATGCCTTCAGATCACAAAAAAATATTATTTGGTGTGATGCCTGTTGCAATATGCTCTGCATGCAGAGACCAAACCTGATAACAGGGGTCAGTCCTACGCTGAAATCAGCAAGCCCAGTCCATTTGCAAGGAGAACCTACAAAAGTCATTTCTCCAAGATAACAGACATACAGGTATGTAGGGAATGGCTCTGTTCTCCAGCCTTTTCTGGCAGGGAGAAAATTTCTGAATTAAATACTGAAAGCAGAAAGAAAACTGTAGAAATTTTTTCTGTTCTCTGTCAAAACAGATGATTTGAGAAGGAGGCAAACCAAAGTGTTCCAGTAAATGGTGGAGAATTCCACATATTTGATTGCCACTGAAAACAGCGTGTAAGACACTGTTAAACAGCAGGCAGAAGTTAAAACTCTTTATTTTCAGCTTACACTGGTGTCTTTCTTTGCCCTAACCTGCCAAAAGAAGAGTATTCCTGAAATTCTTCTGTTGCTGCTCCAACACAGGTATCTAAGTGAGCCAGCGTCTGAATGGGCAGATAAACAGAAGGGCTCATGTCTGTTCATCCCCTCTTGTTGACTGGGCAGGAAGATGAACGATGCCTGTTTACTGGTGAGGCCCATGTGCAGGGGCTGCTCGGTGATTTAATTACCACACCATGCAGGTGAATGGGAGGGTTCCCACGGCAACCCCAGTGAATTCAAAAAATAGACAGCCAGACCTCCTCCTGCCATCTCTCTGTTGATGTGAAGTAACATTTGCAGAACTGTCTTCCTTTCCCTCCAATAATTTTTTTTTTTCACTTTCACCTTTCCCACTGTTTCCTCTGAATCTTGGCAAAATGCATTCATGGTGCAATTTGCTACTCCTCCACTGACAATGCTACAGATGTGCTGATTTACACTACCTGACTTTCGCTGTGCATTGAGCCCATACAGTCTAAACTTTCAAATCCTTTTAATACAAAATAGTCATTTTCACAGAGTTAAAAAATATACTGTTCATTTTTTTAAAAAATGTATTTTACAAAAAAAAAATCATGAAAATTTTCTGCCCATTCCTAAAAATACAATCAAATAATTACAGCATTACCTAAATAAGCAGCATTTTTGTAAGTACAGATAGTTGTGCCTGTTTTCCTTAAAATGTTAGTCATTGGGGTGTGTTATTCTACATTACATCCTACCAAACACAGACCAGTACAAATAAACATGGAAGAATCTTGTCATGCCTAACTTGCTGCAAATTTCTCACAGCATTCAGTATTTACAGAAACCCACCTTTTTTTTTCTGGATCCAGTTCTTGCTGTCAGCAAGTGTAAGAGCAACTGCGTTACTGAACTTACTGGGAGCCTGGTGAGATGTCTGCAGCACAGTAATTACGTACATAGGCACTGTTACAAAATGTTGATCAAAACACAAATTGATTTCAAAAGCTCTTCAGTGCCATTCCAGCAGCTGTTCTTATGTACAACATCCCGAACAAGACAAATGTGTTCACTCAAGATACGATCCTGGACAATGCTTAAGCACATACTTAATTTCAAGCGTGTGGATACCCTGATGTAGTCAGACTGTTTGTGTGCTTAAAATTAATTAGGTGCTTAAGTGCTTTGTTAGATGAGATGAAGACGTGCAGCTTCTTCAAAACTCCTGTTCAAAAAACTTCTGGAGAAATTCCACGGGCACTTGGGGAACAGTATGTACAAAGGCTCCTTACAGGAGCTGACATATTCAAGACAGGGTCCCAATGGAGACCAGAAACAAAATTTGATTTCCAGCCTCAGCCTTGAGTAACCAGACCTGGAGCATCCTCCATCCCTCATGCCACAGCTGAGCCAGCCTGGAGCATCTCTGCTGCAGGTGAGCGCTTACCTGCCCGGGGTTCTGGCCAAAGGTATCACCTGAGGGCTGAGAATCCCTCACGCATTCCCAGCCTGGCTGCCTGTGCCTGCACAGAGCATTGCCACCCACAGCCAGCTGCTGCTGCTCTTCCTGGCTGCTGGGACAGAACTCGGCACGGTTGGACCTTGCGGTGAGTGAGCTGAGAAAGGGGAGTCTGCTCTTGTTGGTATCAATACAGCTTTTGCTTACTATCCCCTATTTTACAGGAATTTAAGCTGTCCCTGACTAGAAAAGCTGGGCTGTTTGGGATCACAATTTTCATTTCTAACCAATCATAAACGCTCCAAAAAAACTTGCCTCTTTGTCCATGTCAACTATGTCACTGTTGCTGACAGAGACAAAAATCCTGTCCTCTCTCTTCAGCTGAAACACGCCACCTTGATAGATGGAATAAAGTCCATATTCTGCCTTTTTAGACCAGCAGCTTGTCCTCGCGCTTTTCATGAGCAAAATGGGCTCGGGGTAATTAGTCAGTTTGTAAACATACTGGACAAGCTGTTTGGGGTTCCTGATTTGTCCCAACAAATCTGAGTCCTCGTTCTCGTTTTCACGGAAGCGAAAGTAAATTTGTGAGTAGATGTAATAAAAGCCCGTCTGGGGTATCACTAACTCGCCATTTCTCAGCTCCACATTGTAAAGGAAGGAGTGGCCTTTCCTTGATGATTCCCAGTTGTTTATTTTGTGTCCAATCCCTCTTCTGGGCAAGGGATTTACTTGGAAAAAAAAGAAAAAAAAAGAGAGAAATGTTAACTTAAAAACCACGTAGTGAAGCCAGGTGTCTGCTAGCTGAGGAGCCTGGTTTCCAATAACAAAGTAAGGAAACCTGCTCTTCCCAGCAGTTCATTAGGTCCATTCTCACAACAATTTGATGGCCCGTAAGTAAGCTTTATGTGGGAATTAACATGAACTGCCTTTATTTTTAATACTTGTGCTCCCAGGTAAGAGAAAAAAACTATGTTTTTACTTGGTAACAAAAATATCCGTTAGTGTTTGATACCCTCTAAAGCTGCAGAAAGCCAAGTTAATGTTCATTAACATGGTCTGAATGTCAAGTCTCTCCTGTCTGTCTCACATTTCTAATAGGTCTGTCACCATAGCAGCTGGGACTCGCACAACCAACAGAAGGAAATGAAAGGAAAGAAAAGAGCAAAACTTAACACTAGGAAGGACATGTAAATTATTTTTTACCCTGCTAATGAAGCTTCTAAAAGAAGAGTTAGGGAGGTACCCAGAGGAAATGGGCTTTCTCTCTGTTTGGTGAGAATTAGCGGAAAAAACCCAACATCTGGGACAAGACGATTTGTTTCCAACTACTAACTCAACATAAGTATTAAAAAGCGTTTGTAAGCATGAGGCCAGCAATGAGAGGTGATTTCTGTGGTGTTTAACTGTTGGTAAAGGTTTCTCCTTACTGCGTGAGGACAGGGAGCTCCTCCTGCTGCTGCCCGTCAGGTGCGCCGCGATCCTGCGGATGGGACCCCGCGGCTGCTGCCCCTCCGTGTGGGGCAGCGTCAGAGTCCTTTCAACTAAAAGGAAAAAGAAACCCCACATCAGAAGGAAGAACATTAGAAAGCACATCTGTGTCCATCTGACTCGATTTTAAGGAATAGGTATGTAATTTTTTAATTGACTGAACCATAGACTGATGGCTAGTTATTGGCTAGTAAGGCTCAAATTCCACTTTCACTCTTGCTCGTGGAAAGTCTTTCTGTGCCTCTTTGTTCTCCTTTTTCTCCTCCCTCTGCCTTCAGGTTATCAACAGACAAAACAACCTATAGTACTCAATTTTATGGTTAAATATTCCTAATCTTCCCTGTGAATTTCCCCTTGGAGGTTGTAATGCTTTCACCCAGCATCTTTAGTGTGAGCTTCAGCAGAGCTATTCCTTAAGTGATCTCTGCAGCTCTGTGCTGCATGTTGCAGGAGCTGGGGTACTGGGGGGGCTTTTTAGACATCCCCCATAACACATGGGACTGACATCTAGAGGCTGAGTCCTCTGCATCCACCTTGGCTACCTTGCTCTAACCACTTGACCCTATTTCTGGCTCCTGAAAATTTACCTTCTAGTAATAAGTAATCATTGTTTGATGACTTGATGCCAGTACAAGATCTTAGTTTTCTGCACTTTGAAAAAATCAAGTCATTACACATCAAGTGCCGCTAGCGGCTCCTTTTTACCACAGGTAATAAAATTATTACAATACCGTTGATTGCAGATATGTTTTCCTCGTAGCTCCTTGACATCATCTGCCAACAAACACAGAGAAAATGAATTAGCTTGTCAGCTGGGGTAGGAAAAAAACAAACCTTTTTTTACTCGTGAATAAAGGGGATTCTGGATTTGATCAACACGCAAATAGAAAACAATAAGGACCTATTAGTTTGTTGTAATAAAGAATTTCTATGTTTACATCTTTTAGGTAATGAAAGACATGGGAAAACATTTTCAAGAGCTCAGGCATAAGTCTATTGAAAAATCTGACCCTCATGCTTCTCTCAAATAAGAGAAGTGTCCAAGCACCAGCTTCCGTTTGCAGAATACTTGGCAGTGTGAACTATAGGGTCTTAGATCTGAGAAATTAAATTAAATTTATTTTTATACCTCTGCCTATCTATCTAAGCTCTTAAACCAGCATATTTTACTTTGTGCATTCCCCTTCTTCGTAACTGTTTGCTGACTGCTGAAACAAACCAGTTTGGTATGGACAGTGGTGCAGCTGCAGCAAGGGTGGTGATGATTTACTTGGGTGGCTAATAAGGCCTGCACTGCCAATTATTGATGGGTTTTGCCCTGCCACACTTCTGTTTATCCATCTATCCTAATAGCAATAGTAGTAATTATTACATTATTGTAATGATAACTTATTCCTGGCACCCAGGCTACCTTTTTCTAAGCAATCAGGGAGCTAGTAGGTACATTAGATGTGTAAACATCCACCAACTAAAACAATCCTTTCTCTGTGCAGAAGTTCAGGGACTTCACTGGCAGAGCTTCCACCAAAGGAGCTGAGATCTCGGAATACAAATAACGAATCTGTTTTGGACTGCAAGATCTGTTTTTGCCAGGAAATTTCAGCCAGAAGAGAATTTTTATGGATGAGCTTGTTTATGTGCTGGAGATGGGATTTTGAAAGCCATTCCAGAAGATTTTAGCCTCTGTGATTTTTCAGCCAGACTGCCTTTGTTTTCTGTAGCCAAGATCATGTGTACAGTGTGTAAGTCACGCAGGAGGTGCTCTCTGGGAAGGTGCTGTGTGCTTACTTGCTCTTTCCTCCATCACTGCATCACACAGCTCATGACTGGACCACTCCTTAGGCACCTTTGTACCTCTCCCTGTGTTACATCTAATCTCATTTTCTCTTCCCAGTCTCCCTGTATTTCCAAAGAGGCAGTGACAGCTCTGATAGCACCATGATCTGTATGGTCAGGTACAAACCCTTTACCCTGAGGTATTTCAGACAAGCCAACCCATCACTGGAATTTGCTTAGTAAAAGCTGATAGTCTTTGCTTTATTATTTCCTGAATGCAGTGAAACCACTTTTATGGGTTGTTTTTCCTTTTGCTTCAGTGCAAGCACTCTGCAGCTGGAGCTGTGGCCTGACAGTTGCTTTGCAATAAAACAATCCCAGCCTCCTTTACTCTGCTATTAGGATTCTTTCAGCTGTAACATCACCGAGCACGCTGTTCCCAAATACCTTTTTAATTAACTTTCCCAGGTGCCACTTTACTTGCCAGCAGGGATCAGCCTCTCTGTCTTCGCTCTCGATGAGGTCCAAGTCCTGGATGGAATTTCCGATCTCCTCCCCGGTGAGACAAGCGATGCCGCTCTTGGAGTACGAGTCCTGGAGCTGCAGCACAGGGGAAAGCCAGGATTTTTCACCCATGATGTGTTTGCAGCTGTGCTACATCACTATATCCACTGTGCTAAGGGACACACACTTCCTTTTCTCTCTCTAAAGCATTCGCCAGTGTGGTGCGAGTAGAGCTACATGAACAACAAGAGGATTTAATTCATCCTGATCTGACGTGTTTAAATATGAGGGCATACCTCACATGCAAAAATACGCTTGCATTGTCTCCATGGACGTAAATCTGGTATCCAGCATTCAACTTAACAGGTTTTGTGAAAATTCAATACCCAAATCCCTGATGTTGGAGATTCTTTAGTTTCTCTAGTTCTGCATTACAAACATTTCTTTTGCAATAGGATTGTTTTTTTTAACCAATTATTGATGATTAAATCAAATATTAGAACTTAAAAGTATTTTCTATGCTGTCTTTTCAGCCAATACCATTTATTATCCAGACCTTTGCTGTTATATATATCCACACCATATCCTCCCCATATCCACTTTGGGGTCTCTCCTAACAGCATTTGTCCTAATAGTCCAGACAACCGAAATGACATTTGAGTCCAAATAAAATTATACTGCTAGGTATTTTTGACATGAAAGTATCAAATATCTATCTATATCCTCTAGTCACAGAGAAAACACTTTTTTTTTTCTGCTAAGATTGAAGAGATTGGCAAAAGTCCTTTTGGCTCCAAGGGAACCTGACTGGGAGAGCTTTCCTGGTGGAAAGCTCTCTCCAAGCTCCCTGTGGATGTGACTCCAGCTGGCGCTGTTGGTCAATGTCAGAGCACAGAACCTGAGAGCAGCCCCTGTTTGCTTTGAACTGGGCTCCTGCTGCTTCAGCTGCAGACTGGTCAGGCTTGAGGAGCCAGCAAAGCACTACAGGAACTTGGAAGAAACAGCAAGGAACATGCAAAGCATTCAGATAGGAATTCTGGTAGTAGCATCTAAATTTCACTTTTTTTGTTGTGTTAAAGAAGCTTGGTTTGGTTTGCTAAACAGACGCATTTTTTCCTACAAGTGCCAGTTTTTAGCTGTCCTTGAGACTGGGGTATTGAAAGCAACAAATGGATTTCCTCCTTCACACTCCATGCTTTTCCTGGCTGTTCGAAAACAAAGGCGTTTAGGAAGAGATTTCCTGCTACAGGGGGAGGAGATTTCACCTCCTTCATATCCCACCTTCAGTTTGCAGCAGCAGATTCCACTGAGCTTCAGCTAGTACTCGAAATGATGTTGTGTTTTGTAGGCAGCAGAAGTAAAAGGGGCCCCCACTACGAGTGTTTGTGAGGGTTTCTGTGTCTTTGCCAAGCAGTACAGTGATATTTTTAAATCAGATTTCGAGAACTCAAAGTGATTAATATTATGTGCTCGCTGAGGTAAAACTACGGGCTCTGACACATTTAATTATACAATGAGCTTCTATTAAAAAGTAGTTTGACGAGTTTAAGAAAAAAAGCCAAACATAGGCAAGTTGTTTATTCTCTCACAGACCTGTTACAGCTCAGCTCCCAGCTTTGCCCTCCCATCTGGGAGCAAACAGTCCCATGCCTCTGCCTCCACCTTACCTGCTCACTTTTCCCCAAAACAGCTTTACTCTCCTGGCACTGGAACAGTATTTTGCATGCAGCTTGAAATCCTCAGCGAATGCAACCTTGCAGCAGCACATTACGAAACTGAGTGATTGGAATTTATCTTGTAAGATTTACTCAAATGAGGTTTATCTGCAGCCCTGAACCTTTCGAGGACACAACTCCTGCAGGAATCTTATCTTGTAAAGCCTCTCCCCTATGTTAGAAGTGGTTACTGGACTGTTTTTGAAACAGAAGGAAGCCTGAGGTTGTTTTCCTTGCAGCCCTGTATCCTGAAGCATAAGAACTTTATTGTCTCAATACTTCCTCTTAAAGCAAAACATTTAAACAAATGTCATAGTCCTAGTCCTAATACAGGTTACTACAGCTGTAGTGGAAAAACCCTGCTAGTTACCAGCATGCTTTTAGTAAAGACAGAAATACCTGCGCTCAGTGCAGCCACAGTAATTCGGTGAAGGTGTAGAAATGCAGGTATTGTGAACAACAAAGTGAAGAAAAATGTGCAGACAAAATCTACAGAAATTTATTCCACATGCACCATGTGGATGTGGGGTAGCAGGCTGTGTCTAGATGAGGTTTTTCCTGTTTATTGTGCACCAAATGGCACATGCAGGAATATGTGGTTAAGGTACCCACTCCAGAGTCAGCAACCTTTGTTTGTAGCCCGGCACAACTTCAGTTTGGACAGGTTTATCCCTTCACACCAAATGCAGGCTTGTTATTCTTCAGAAACTGTGAGCTGTATTTTGGGCAAGTCCTTGGGATGTGGTCGTGTCCCAGGTGTACATGTTTGCATAGAAGGAAGGAAAAGATAAGTGTGGTTACTAATTACTTAGATTGGCAGGTTTGTTAGCAAGGGACTCTGAACCGTGTGTATGAAGAAATGATGATGCTTTTATATATTTTTCTTCATTAGCAATCATGTAACCTGATTTCATAAAGTCAGCACATTCCTGTGACTCCCCCATTTGAGAGCCACAGCTATAAATTCAGCAGGAAAATCTGTTTTATACATTTTGAAAGTATGAGCATTGGCTCCTATTGCAGAACACTGCACACCCTTGGCCTCACAGAAAACTCTGACATCTCAGAAGGCTCCACCTGTTAAATCTAATGTGGAATAAATGCATATAGAGCATAATATGCATATATAATAATAACATAATTAACTACGCATTACTGAGTGCATATATCCAATAGTAATTTACGTTTACACAATACTTTCTGAAGCTGTAGATGTACAGAACACTCACCTGCAGGTAGGTTTACCTTTGTGCCAGGAGGAGGAACACACAGGCACAACTGACAGCAGGACAGTCAATCTGGGGTAAGACACTCATGGAAACCCTGAGTACCAAGGGGTCCACGAAAAGCAGGCCCACACACATGGGACTATCAACTAAATGCAACTTTCTTGGAGTGTAAATGATCTTTTGCAAGAAGAGCGAAGAGTTAAGCAGCAGCTGGCAGGCCTCAAGGGTGGCTGCAAGGAGAGCAAAGCATCTAGACTACACAATGGCTATTTCACAAGTTATTCTGGGGAATTCAGTGGTGTTTGCTGTCTGGTGCAGTTCCTTTAGGATTAGTCACAGTCTTTAAACCACGTATTGTCCTGCAGGAAGCACCTACGAGGCGCTGGAGCCTTCCTCAGCGCCTCTCGGCGGTGCCCGGACTGTCCGGCCGCCAGCGCCCGTTCCACCCAGCCCTCCCAGCGCTCCCGCACCGCGAAAGCGACGAGACGGCGAATTCGCGCTCTAATGGCAAACACGTTTCCTGCAGAAGCGCTTAACTCCGTTTTCTCGAGTCAGACGCTTTGTAGCTGCCGTGGCTTTGAGCTCCTTTCCCCGCGCACGCCCCCGGCCCGGCCGCGCTGCGGGCGGAGCGGAGCGGAGCTCTTTGTCCGCGGGGAGCGGGGGCTCGGCCCGGCCATGCCGCTCGCATCGCCCCCCGCCCACCGAGCCGGCCCGTCCCGGCGACAGAACGGGGAGCGCGGGTCCCCCCCGCCGCCGAGCCCCCGCACAGACCTGTCTGAGCTCGCTGGTGAAGTACAGGAAGGTGACGGCCACGCACACGGACTGCAGGAGCACGGCGGCCACCAGCACGGCCCCGCAGGTCTGCGCGGGGCTGGGGCCGCCCGCCGGCAGCATCGTGGGGCTGGCTGGGGCAGCAGGGCCGGGCTGGGGGCTCACGGCCGCTGTCCCGCGGCGAATGCAGCCCCCGGCAGCCGCCGCGCTCAGCCCGCCCCGCCGGGGGATGGAGCGGGCGGGGCGAGACGGACCCTCCCTTCCACGGGACCTTCCCTCCTCTCCCTTCTCTCCCTGGTTTACCCCCGTCCGTTCCCCGGTTTCCCGCTCTGGCTTCCCTCCCTCCCTCCCTTCCCGGGCTTTCCTCCCGGGTTCTGCCGCTTTCTCCGCCTCCCCGAGGTGCGGGATCATGGCTAAGATGTGCGGTCACTGCTCAGCGCTGCTGGAGCATCTCCGAGCAAACTCTACGAGAGGTCGCCACCAGAGAATGGTGGAAGCTGTGTTTTTTAAGACATTAAGGCTCTGGTTATGTCCACAGAGATGCCCGGAGTTTCACGTTGTGTTATAGAATCATAGAACCACAGATTGGTTTGGGTTGGAAGGGACCTTGAAGTTCAGCTTGTGCACCCCCTGCCACGGGCAGGGACATCTTCCACTATCCCAGGTTGCTCCAAGCTCTGTCCAGCCTGGCCTTGGACACTCGGGTGGAGCATCCACAGCTTCCCTGGGCACTCTGTGCCAGTTTTTAACCACTCTAAGTGTAAAAACCTTTTCATCGTAAATAACTTCTTTCTTATACCTAATCTGAATCATTCATTTTTAAACCTTCAGTTTAAAACCATTACCCCCTGTTCTATAGAAACAGGTCGCGGTAAAAAGTCTGTTCCCGTATTTTTTATAAGCCCCCTTCAGCTACTGAAAGGCTGCATTGCTGACTCCCTGGAGTCTTCTCTAGCTGAACAAACCCAATTCTCTCAGCCTTTCTTCATAGGAGAGGTGCTCCAGCCCTCTGAGCATCACCTGGATTCACTCCAATAGGTCCATGTCCTTCCTGAGCTGTCCCACCTATGCTCTATCCTCTGCAGCTTCTCCTGTAGAGCTGGTACATCACAGAAAAGTGCCTGTGAGCCAATAACCTGTGCCAGGAGCTCCATCCCAGTGCTACCAGTGCTTCCACTCCGTGGTCATGACATGATAACTGTCACAGTACATGGACATCAGGTACGTTTTGAGCTTGCTTTACCTGATGGCACTTTGGTTGGTTGGTTGGTTGGTTTTCAAACCTCTAAGGCTCCTTCTTGCAAGCTTTTCTCCAAACTGTTCCACCCAGACAGAAGTTTTCCAAAGGCATGTCCATGCTTTAGGGCGTGTCCACTGACTTTCCCTGGGGTTCTGACACCTTCGCCTCACACAAACTGGCTTATAAGCAACTCCATAATTATCTGCTGATACTTTTAAATCAGCAGAGGTAGCACCTCCGCTGACTGTGCAGCCACGGAAAACTGGGATTTCCAGTCCAAGTGCAGACATTTGAGTCAGGTCACTTTCATGCTGTTGGCTGCAAGATGGGATGAAATTTTGGCTCGTGCTCAACATCTGCAACCTGAATGCCAGGATGCAGGTGGGAGTTCTCAGTATAATTACAGGGGAAAATTAAAATCAAGATCTCTTAATCTCTCCTGACTATTGAGGTCATCTTCAGAAGGCGTAACTGCATTGTATTCAACCATTTATAGGAAAATTGGTTGTTTTTTCTTCTATCATAATGTAGCAAAATAATCCCCCAATCCCTGTTCAACGTGGCAGCAGGCAGATTATTTGTCTGGCTCTTTGAGACATTCGATCTGTGTGCCAAAACAGTTCAGATCTGTGTAATTCCAACACAAATGTCAGCTGGAGAATATTAACATTTTCTCTAAAGTGAGTTCATGGTCCCCTCCTGTGACTTCTTAGGAAAGTCAGTGTGACATTTTGTGCTCCTTCTGCTTTGTTTATCATGATTTATAAATTCCTAAGAACAAAATTTCATCTGAGAGAGTCAGTTAAGAGGTGGCAAGCTAACTTGGATGAATACTCCTGCCTGCTGAAGGGAGTTTTTGTGGCTATTCATTCTAGTTGTTTAGGGAGGTCCTATCTCACTTGAAGGAGTTTCCTTTCAAAAAGAATAGAAACAAAAGTGAAAGAGAGCCATGTCACTACAGAGCACTCTTGTTCACAGTTAGGAGTTGGTTTGGATTCTGTGTTTGTCCCGCCCCTTCGTGGATTTCTCCTCACCCTACAACTTTTAACAGAACTATTTTTTAGGATAATATATCAATTCAGGAAGGATTTTTTCAAGACCTGTATACTCAGCTTGTTGCCTTCTACCAGGCATGGTCTGTGTCCCCCTGACCCATCATTTTAAATCCTCCATGGGTATTTCTGATTTAATACTTGTTTAATTAGTGCCAGTCTTGCAAGGCAAAATTAATGAAGTATGATTTGAAAACAGCAATGGGAAAAACACACTCAAATATATCTCTTCAAAAAATCATCACTTCACTATCTTTCTGGAATTTTAAGATCTGAAAATTTCATTACACAACGATAAACTGTTTGTGAGTTTCCACACTGACACGGGATATTCCAAAAGTGAAACTCCAACCATTTCCAGCATTGAATGCACTCGAAAATCTTTGCTACTTTCAATGCTCACTTTTCCACAATCAATTTTTGTCTCTAGTAAGTGTAAATTTATACGGAAAACAATTTGTTTTTAAGGTTCCAAGAGTTAAAAATGACTGTTTTGATGCAATTTTGCCACAGTAAAGCTGGGGCCTTGACACCAGTGGGAAGGAATGGTGTTAGCATGCTTATAAACAGAACCGAGTCACGTGTGTTTGTGTAGTGCTAGACCAGGGCAGCTCCCCAGCCAAACCTCTGATTCTGGCTCTGTCATCCTATTAAAGCTTACTCAGTGAGCCATTTAATTAGAGATAAACTTTAATCTGTCCTGTGGATTAGGATGTGTCACTTGGCATGTGAAGGAAACACCTGGCAGGGGACTTGCCACCCTATAATGCCTCTGAAAATATGCAGAAATGAAGGAAGAGCGACTTGAAAAAGTCCTGCAGTTCCCATTTCTCACTGACTGCAGTGATGGGGGTGACGAAGATGTTTTCAGAGGAGGACAGAGGCTCCTCACGTGTGTTTGTACATGTACCTCTCCCAGGGATGCAGGTGGCTGTCACCGCTGCTGTCACTCCCTGCCAGCCGCGGCACCGCAGGGCTGTGCTCGCTGTCCAAGGCAGACAAAACAGAGTCTTTCTGACTTTCTGCTACGTAGCAGTTCTTGATTTTGATTTCTGTGCTGAGCAGCAAAGGGGGTCGTGTTTTTCATCACAGCATGTAATTACGGTGCAGAGAGGGAATGAAGATGTTCCTCCTTCCCCCCAGCAGACACCCGAATGCTGCTCTTGCTTTGGGCTTTGCTACTCCAGCTATCAGTTCCCGCTGATTGTTTGGCTCCCGAGAGCACAGCTGGGAGATTGCTGTCTCCTCTCCTTCCTGAAGGGAAGGGGAAGTCCCTGCCTACCTCTGCAGCCTCCCAGTTCATCTCTGGGGCATTCTACACTCAGCTTCAGGCCATAGGTCACGAGCAGCCTCATCCTGCCAAGCCTCCCGGTCGAGCAGGCACAAGGAGCCTGCAGCCAGCACAGAGTTAACCTTGCAGTGTGGCCCTCAGCCCTGCACATGTGCTGGACAGATCACATCTGGCTCCTGTGGTTTGTTCATTCCTTCGTGGTCCCTGTGCCAGATTCCGACCTCATGCTTTACTGTTAGTTGTAAACCATCTCAAATCCATGAGTTCATTGTGATTCGTACTGCCATGGGATCAGGATCTATTTATCAGTGCAATACCCTTTTGGCCTGGGTGTTACACAAACAACAGCAATGGTTTGGCTGGCCCAAAACACACCTATGAATTAAATTATTCAGAGCTGACATCTCTCTTTCAATGCTCCAAGCAGTGGATTTGATAAAAAGTGCAGGGAATATCTGTGCATGGACATGCCACACTCACGTCCAAAAGTGCTGTAGCAACAGCACACCAGATCTAACTTTGGATCTCTCCATCTTAGTTAAGAAAATACTTAACCTTTTGCCTGTTAATATGCTGTGTACATATTTTAAGCTTCTTCCTAACTTTTGTCAGTTATATAGGGGCAAAAAGTATATTGTCCTTTATGAGTGCTTGTTATGAAATCTCTCTTTGAGAGAATCACAGAATGGTTTGTGTCGGAAGGGACCATAAAGATCATCCAGTTCCAACCTCCCTGCCATGGGCAGGGACACCTTCCACTATCCCAGGTTGCTCCAAGCCCCGTCCAACCTGACCTTGGACACTTGCAGGGATGGGGCAGCCACAGCTTCTCTGGGCAACCTGTGCCAGGGCCTCCCCACCCTCACAGGGAAGAATTTCCTCCCAATATCCAATCTAAATCTGTCCTCTTTCAGTTTGAAGCCATTCCCCTTGAACACTAGTACTTCTTTAGCTTTCAAGCACCAGGCACGAGGCACATCCCAGGAAAGCACCCACGTGTTGCTCACTGCATGAGTACAGTTGGTTTCACTAAGGTGCCCTGATTCCAGATTCCTTCTCACAGTGGGGTTTTTTTAACACAAATTGTTTCTGTTTCAGATTCCTTCTCACAGTGGGGTTTTTTTAACACAAATTGTTTCTGTTTCATTTTTTTAATTATAACTCATACTGCCACAACTTGGAGTTCCTGTTTGACAGAAAAGTCTCACATTTCAGCATTTCTGTTTGTCTTAGAGTGGAAGATTTTCGTTAAAGTTTCTAAATACGTCATTTTGGAATAATTGAAACGACTTTATCATTGCAATAATGTATGTATCCATTGTAAGGGCTACATGGCTCTGCTTTCCTTTATTCTCTGGAGATCCCTGAAGTAGCAGCAACTCCTTTCAGCTGCAGGTTCCAAAGCTTGACCTGGCCATGTGGCTGTTCCCCTATTACACAGCCAGTCTTGTGTGAAGCACTAGATGCTGCTAAGGCTCCCTGGCTAGGGGAGGAAAGGGGGTGTTTAGAGATGCTCTTAAGTCTTTTTCTATGTTACACTAACAAAGTGATAATGTTGAAATGGGCTCATTGCAGTCTCAGCTCTGGAGAGCTGGGAGGAGATCCATAACACATCCATCTGCCTCCACAACATTTCAGAAAGAGGAAGAATTGTCCCTGGCAAACAGCAAAGCCTTGCTATGCAATCAGCTTAAGCCTTGAAGCATGAAATTTGATTTTCTCTACTGTAGGTGAGTGCTTTTAAACTCCACTGAAAATGGAAGACAAATATTTCTCTTTAGGGTGCCAGTTGTGTACGTAGAGAAATTACTTTTTTTTTGAGGCTGCTTCTCAGTAAAGCATCTGTCACACACCTGTCCATCTGGGTTACAGATTCCTCCTGGCATAGATTAAAATCAGTAACAAGGCTGTAGGTAGAAAAGTGAAGGAGATTTCTGTTTCCTTGCTGGGGGAATCTGCCATTCACAGTCCTCTGTGCTGTCGGCATCGTGCCCAGGGCTCTGCTCAGGTGTGCACTCCCAGCCGGCAGCAAAATGCTGTGGGTGCAGAGGAACTGGGGACAAGCAGGTGGGGATGATTCCTACTTACATGGAGCCTCTTTCCTCTTCCTGGCAAACCAGGACACGATGGATTAATTGGATGGGCTGTGTCTTCTCTTGCCCTTGAAAAAACCATGGAGTGAATGAAATTCTCAGTTATGTCCAGAAGAATCCGTTTTCCTGCTGTCATAGTTTGGTTTCATCTACAACACGTTTAATCTGTGTTGAGGATGCGTGGATTGGGTTTTGTGCTGATATCAGCACAGCCCTCATGGGGACACACTAACGGCAGTGGGGAAGAGGTTTGTTTGTATCTGCATGTGCTCACCTGCAGCAAGAGCATCACCGTGACATAGAAGGTGACACCCATTGCTCTGTGCACACTTTCTGGGCTTATTTACTCTGTGTCCTGCTGCTGTGGAGGCTTTGGGGCTGCCTGGTGGCTGCTTTGTTCTGAGGAGTGGCACAGACCCTGGCAAACATCATGGACTGCTCCGATCCTTAGCATGTGGATCCAGCTCCTGGATGATTGATCAAGTGCTGCATATTCCAGTCTACATACTATTTTAAGGCACAAAGGTTTTTCTACTGTTTCATTTATGCCTAGTGAAAGGCTTCATGCCAGTAGCTAGAGACACTCCTCTGCTCAGTCTTCCATGCTGTGTGATTAGTATAAAAAATAGGGAATAACAAGAAGAGAATACAGCCATGAATATCGTGGCTATTTTACCCTGAGTGAGGGACATGGGGGGAATTTCTGTGAGTGGAGTGCAGTGACTCTCACTCAAGAAACACTTTTAAATCCTTTAGTGTGGGGGTACCTGCACCACCTCGAATGTGGCTCTTTTCAGATTGACAGCTATGAATGCAGGGGGGCTGGATCAGGGACTAGCCAGGTGAGCCAGGGTTAGCCAGACTGTCCAGAGGCTTGTGAGCAGGAAACACGAGTCAGTGGAACCCCTGCAAGATAAGAAAAACTTGAATTACTGGTGGAGATTGCTGGCTTATCAGTTAGTTGGAGCAAAGCTGAAAGGAAACCGTGGCCGTGGTGAATATGCCAATCCCATCACGGTGCTGATAAACGATACATGTGCTTTATGTTATAAAGATGCTTCATAAATGTCAATTGCAGACATTATATTGGAATTTTGTCTGTCTGCATCTTTGATGACCAGTTGGTATTTTCAGTGACACCTAACTGCAAAGGCATTTGCCTTCTGTCCTGAAAATGGGTTCTTATAGGGCAAGGAGCAGAAATTCCCCATAGCTGCTGCCAAAGAGAGCATTGAAACTGCTCCGTGGCCAGTTTGCCACAAGAACAGAGACTGAATTGATCTGGAGCTGATAATAGATGGCAAATTTTGCCAGAGGCAAGATGCTCTATTTGGCTTGTATGGCACTGAAGCTCAGTAAACAGAAAGAGCTCAAGCAAGAATAGAAAGCAAAGCAGTCTCCTGAGTCAATATGCATTTCAGTTTCATCATTCCTACTCCAAAGTTGCATAATATTTAACTGAAGAAAAAGACATTTATAACTATAACAATATTTAACTAAAAGCAAACTGCAGTGTACTTCATCGAGCTGCAGTATATTTACTCTTGGACCAGGATTTTTTTGTTTTTCCTCACTAATTTTTGACTTAAACTCAAGCTAACATTGATTGGCAAAACAAGAACTTGAGTATCTGGGAATAAAACTCATATAACAAACACTTCCCTGGGCTCTTCAAAGCAGGATTTCCTTATTTACTTGGAAAGGAAGTTGGAAAAGGCTCCTGACAATAAATATCTAATGCAAAAAATCTTAAAGTGGAGAACATAACATTTTTTTAAACAACCCCACTGGTTTAAGAGCTAGTGATTGCTACACAGCAATCAATTTGCTTGTTCTGGGTAACACACAGCATTTGTCTTTTCCCATTAATTTTTAGCTAGCCCTGAGATGTAACTTAATACAGGAGTACTCCACCAAACAAACCCTGGAGATTTTTTCATATCTTAGCAAGCAAAACATTCCCAACTTGTGTTTTCAACTTTGTTCAGTCATTACTCTTATTTGTCTGAACACCACAACAATATCAGCAGATTAACTACTGCTCTGGTCACAGAGTTTTTGAGTAATCTATTAACCAGAAAGGTGATTCAGGCAATGCAAATAAAGGCCATCTGAAAACAAAATGTAAGATGTCAACACTTGGAAGGAATGAGATTGCACAGAGGTGCTTTGAGCCTTATCAGAGTCTCATCCTTCATTGTTCCAGGTGTCTCCTCAGACCAGAGGGCACAGGATTCAGGAATCCCTATCATTTTGGATGGGGATTCCAGGTGGACTTTCAGGGTTGTTGGGTCTTTCTACAGCTGGAAACACAAGCCCCTCAAATTCTGCGCTCTCCTTGGTGTAGCCCCAGTTTCTGAACTGGGGAAAGGAGACACAACCAGATCCTTCCAGGGAGGGAGAGGCTGCGAGAGGTGGCACGAAGGGTGAGCACAAGGGTCCTGCAGTGGGTCTGAGGCTTTGCAAATCCCCTCTGTCCCCATGTCAAGGCAAGCCTCGAACCCCTCAGAGCCCCCTGCAGTCACTTGTCCCAAGGTGTCCTTTGCAGAGCCCTCCCTGTGCTGTGCTGGACCAGGACAACGGTCAGTGGGGCCACTGTGCAAAGACAGGTCACAGAGGAAGGTTAAAACCCCCACTTTTTAAAAGGTTTGTGTTGATTCTAGGTTTTCTGGGAGTTTTTTCACAGCAGCAACACCAAACCGCTACAAGGACACAGCTAAAATCACAACAAACTGCATAAGGGCAGAGAAGAATGGAAGGAAACACTTAAAGCAGTTTTTCTGCCAAAGAAAATGTCCATATGATGACATCATCTTGATATAGCTGACCTTTTTTAAGTTTATAAAGATTTGTAGATGTAATAAGGAAAAGAAAAAAAAAAATTTCAGATTTTACAGTGAAGGAGGAAAGACTGGAAACAGAGCAAAAGTATTTGCTGGGGGTTCAAACATAAGCCCAGATATTAAAGGAATCCAGACTTGCTTGTAAAATATTTTGCAATAGTAAAATAATTTCAAAACTCTTTAATGATGAGTGTTGGAAACTTGTTTTGGCAGAATCAGTGCATGAGATTGCCATGGAGAAGGCTGGGGAAGATGTTTGGGTCCTTATTAAAGCTCCATGGACATAAATAGATATGCAGGAGTACAGCCTGAGGTCTATGTTTCATGCCAATATTACCTGACAGGGTAAGATTTTGCACTTCTTTAGTCTCCTGGATATTTTTGGGTTTTGGGTATATACTGGTTAAGCTGGTTAAGGAGTTGTGGGGTTTGGGATAAGAAAAAGTTGGAAATGTTGCAACAGAATGTTTACATTAAAAGAATAAATGCAAAAGTAATTTCTTTATAACTAGGAAGAATTATCACCAAAGGGCACTTGAGAAATAATTGATGACTGCAATCAGCCACTAAAATAGTTCTTCAGCACAGTTAGATTGTAAAACTACCTCCGTGACTAAGTTAATTAAAACAATTACCAAGGGACTTGCCTTGGCTTAAAATAACATGTCCCTTTTTATGACTTTTGGAGGCAGGTGAACTTGATCTCCTTGTCTTCTCTAAGGCTCCTGTCCAGTAACATATTGGAGACAATTAGGTCCTTAATCACCTAGAGAAGAAATATCACTCACCCCGGCAGCAGAGAGCCATTCCCAGCACAGAGATTGTTCTGGCGTGTGACTCAAGGGCTTAATTTTTAAAAATGGACCTTAATGTTGCAGATGCAGTTTTGTGAACGGAAAACACCAGAGGATGATGATATTTTTTCACAAAAATCACTTCCCCCCCCTCTGTTGGTGTCATTGGTGTCAGTGGCAGGAGCAGGATGTGATAATTGGATAGGATCTGATACCCATCTATCAGACAAAGCACAAACGGGGAGCGATGATTAGGAGATGTGGTGAGGTGTTAGATGTGCTCACCCCTTCTCAAAGGAAAAAAGCTCCACTTCTGCCTTCTTCCCAACTTGTTCCTGACTCCGTGGTCTTGCTGCTTACCTTGGATCAGCTGTGGTGCTCATCAGAGCCAGTACAGCTCATTATTCCCACAAAACACCTGGAAGTTCTCTTCTGGGCCAGCAACGAGGACTGGCCCAGTGAAGAGCCCACAAACCCAGGGCAGTGCAAGGAGAGGTGGGAGCCAGTGCCAGGGTGAGGAGGATCCTTCCCTGGCCATGAGGAGGGCTCAGCTGCCCATCCAGCATCAGCCTTAGCCACACCCGTGTGTTTTTGTCAGTGCAGTGGTTGGACTTAGCTCATCTTCAGGCACTGGCTTCTTTTAATCTGGTAGTTTAAAGGAAAAGATTCAGTGAATGGCTTTCTCATCACCCCTGCCATAAATTTTTAATGAGCGCTTTCAGGCTGTTGAAACTCTCCTGTCAAAGAGATTAGTGGGGAAAATCCTACCTGTTGTGTAACATTCATTTTGGCGAAAAACCCACTCTTTATGAGAAATACAATGCTTATTTCCTCCAGTGAGATTAGCTTTGGTTTTGTTTTCCTTTTTTTTGTTAGCAGCAGTTTCATGTTCGGTTTCAAGGTTCTCTGAAGGAAGCTGCCCACTGGGCCTCAGTTGAACCTGCTGTCTGTTTCTGCAACCAGCAGAAACAGAAAGCAGGTTCAACTTGAGGCAGAAAAGACAGGAAGCAGAAACATCTTGAGGTGCTCTCCAGGCACGAGGACAGCCTGTGCCTCTGGGAGGTCTCACCTGGGGCCAGGTGAGGCCTCAGTCAGACACAGCTCGAGAGACATCACCAGCAGCTTCCCCGTGCTGGTGGTTTGACCATCCCAGTGGCAATATCCATTTACAGCTCCCACTTCTTTTCACTGTGAAAGAAAAATTCAGTTCCCCAGACAGGTTTGTGGTGTGGTGACACGGAGAGTTTTGCTGACCAGCTTAAGAGGCGAGGAGGTGCAGGGCAGGGTGAGAAATTCCATCCAAGGCTGTGGCCTGAGCTGCCCTTTAGGGAACAGGCTGGGGCAGTGGGTCAGTCCCTCACACAGGTGGGTCAGTCCCTCACACCTCCTTCCACCACAGTTTCCCACCCAGATGTAAAAAATATGCTAATGTGACTCCCTGCCAGCACCCAGCTGTGTAAAGAACATCTGCCTTGTGTAGGGAAACACTGATCCCTCTCCCATATAACACCTTTTACAGAGGTTCAAAGCAGAGCTGGGGAAGCACCTCTGGCTTGGCTGTGAATGTCATGAGGTGGATGTGCATTTTTAAACAGAGAGAGTAGAAAACACGAGACCTTTGAACTCACTGCTATCAGCTGAAACAGGAGAATGGAGAGTGAAATTGCAATCTTTATTTGAGCAGTGAGGCTACTATAGAGCCCATCATGTTTGCCAGTGCTTCTGTTCTGCTGATTGCTGATAGATATGCAGATTTTATTTACATTCAGGATAGCAGAAGACAATGAGGTGCTGTCACAAATCTAGACAGAAGGGTTATTAGGATTGCCCAAGAGTTGTTGGGAGTGAATACCCAAAGAGTGCTCCGCTCTGTACATAACTTTATTTTCTTTTCTTCAGTGTGTCTTCTTAAGAAACATTTACCACCACTGCCCCTCTGTCACGCGGAAGAGGTGCTGTTTAGTTTGTATCACTTAAAACTGATAAACTGTCCACAAGCAAGAGATGCTTCTTCAGAGAGCCCTTTTCTTATAGCTGGTTATGAAACAGCAATTTCGTTGTCCTTGCGAGATATTAATAGGGAGGAAGTTAGGAATATTTTATAAATATCCCATACATAGCCTATTTATTATGCTCATTTCCTCTTTCCTTGCTCAGAAATTGTCTCAGGGTCACTTGAGGCTGTAGCTGAAGATGCACAGCAGCTCTCCCCAGGCTGCCACGCCTCCTGCAGGCTCAGATTTTGCCACCTATTGATTCAGAGCGAATCAAATTCTTTCAGAAAGAGTTACACACAGTCCTGAAAACGGTTGTGTGCAGGTATGGCAAATCAGATATGTCCTGAATATTTATAATAGTAATCTGCTTGTTTCCTTGTGCTTGCCTTGCACAGCTACACAGGCATTTATTCTCCGAGGAGCACAATAGCTGGATGGGGATAGCAGAGATTGCTGAGATAATATGTTTGCAAACCATTAGCAGGACAAAGCACTAAAGCCCTTTGAAGCTTCCCACAAAGAATTCAGCATGTCTGAGTTAACCAGAGCGAGGGCTGGGGTCTGGGGGAGGGCTACGACAGCAGGAGATGGAGGCTGGCAGGAGGAGACTTTGGGTATGAAGAAAAGCAGATGTGAACACAGGGTTTGTCCAAACTCCCTTTCCAAGCACCGCTTCCTGCCTGCTGAGGAGGCACTTTTTTGTTTTGAAAGAGCTGAGTCAAGCCCCAGTATTACCGAATCGAAGCTCCTGAGGTGGGTTTTGATGCTGCAGCTGGTTAAGCTCACAGAGGAATCCCCTTCTCTCCACCAAACCAGTGCCAGCTTTCCTGCTCCACGGAGCGCTGTGCAGGAACAGGCTCCCATCCAAACAGGACCAGTGCTGATGCCAGCCCAGATTCAAGTCTGAGTATGGATCAGCAATGCTCCATCTCAGCTAAACGTGTCCCTGAGGCTGGTCTCTGATTCCCAGCATCAAAAACAGCATCGCAGGAAGAACAAGAGCAACACCAGAGGTGCAGGAATCAGGTTGATTCTGTTGCCTTTGGGAATTTTAACGCTGAGTCTGCCACAAGGAAAAAGAGCTGGGAGAAGCTGGGTGCAACCACTCAGCAAGTTGCTTTGGATTTTAAGTTTCTTTGTGTTAAAAGTGAATCCGTTTTCTTCAACACATTAATCCTTTTGAAGGTTAGAGGCAGTGAGTCACAGAGCCATCACTGCCTTACTCAAAAAAACCCCTGTTGCACATCAAAATAGGTTTAATAACCTCTTTCCTTCTCTTGCAAGTCTCTCCTTCCATCAGAGAAAGGCAGTTTTGCCAGCCAGCTGACTGCCAGGGTCTCCAGAGTATGGTTCTTGAAATGCAATACAGGAAATTCCCCACATTTAAAAAATGTTCCAGAGGAAAGATTTGTAGGAAAAAAACCCAATAACCTCTCCTTCATCTGCACTTTGCAAATCAAAAGAGAGGCCTGAAGGGTTAGTTGCATTCCTTGTATTTAATCCTGGTTTGCTGTGGGTCTGACTTAGGCTGTGTCTGATCCTTGAGGTCACATAGTGGTTTTAACTCCAGATTTGCATGTGAACAAAGCAGTTCAGTGATGCTCTATGTTTAGGCATGACTTGCAAGCATGCAGCAAGTGGAGAATGTGTCTGCTGTGTGACCCTTCAGCTGCTGGTGCTCGCCTGCATCCCCCTAGATATAAGTTTGTGAGTTATTGGTGCTCCTCATTCCCCTCCTTAGAGCCAGTCCTGTTGTAACAGCCTCCACAGGCCCAGAGCTCTTGGCAGTGCTCATGATGGAGTGCATGAAGAGAGAAAAAAAAATTCCTCTGACCTCATGATTTCTTGGCTAAATCTGGCTGAAGGCTAAATGGCTGCACCCTCCTCAGAGCGACAGGCCGACAGGCCCCCACAGGTCTGAAGAGTAATCTGGTGTTCCTCGCCCTTGCTTTTGGGTTTTTCTGAGCTCTGAACTTCTTACTGTAGTTTTTAGGGCTGGAAACTTACCTTTGTTTTCTTTAAGAAGCAAACATTTGCGAATCTGTGCTTGATTGTTCACCTGTTTCTGAAGAGGTGTTGCTGTAGACCGTGAACTGGGTCAGACTGATGGACATGTGAAGCAAGGGGAGATCTGCCAGCTCAGAGCTCCTGAGAGCTACGCTGGGCTCTTTGTCAAATTCCTCCTCTGGCTTTAGCCAGATTATTCAGCTTTTCTTCCACAGTGTGTCCCTGTCTTCAAGGAGACCATCAGGTGCAAGAAATCCCAGAACCCACCCCCCCCAAAGGCGGATTATGAAGAATTCACACCTGAAGAGCACTTTGTGGGAATTGACTTTTAAGACTGAATTATTGATGCATTGACAAACCTCTGCTTTCTTTTCACAGGGAAGGAATGTCATGAGAAACAGACCCCTTAAAACCCCTACTAATCAGATAATCCTTGAACATGGGGGCTGCTCCAGACCTGAAGGCCCCATATCTGCATGGATGTAGAGGTCTATTCTATGAATGGATGCACACTCCTACCTAAACCTGCACACAGACATTCGAATATATGTATATATTACAGATGTAATTCCTTCCAGTGTATGGTAATCCTGGCTTGGTGCACTTAGCAAAACTTTGATTTATAGTGCTTTAAATGCTCTGGATGACAATTATCCCCAGAGTACTGCTGTAGTTAAGCCAAATATCTGTTTTTCCTGTAGGACACCTGCTATTACACTTTCTTAACATGGAGAATGTTCATTTTTCAAGCAAATACTGTTCACTGTTTGGTAAGCGTGTAGCTCTCCAAAATTCTTGTCAGGTTACTTTGCTGTTTCTGACAGCCTGGAGCAGAGGTTTGATGTATGTTTAATGTGTATTTACACTGACCTGGAGAATTTGCAGTTCTTGTAAAACATTTTGTATTCACCTCTTTCTTTTTCTTAGCCTTTTGTAGGTAGAAGTCATAATATCCAACCTGGCTTCCAAAGTTTCTCACCTAATTTCTGCATTTTGGTGGAGTCTTAGCTGTTACAGCAGAGTGCAAAAGTCTTGTAAGGGTAAGAGAAAGTGAGCAGGGTGTAAGAGTTGGGCGATCCTAGACAAGACATTTATCTTCTGAGCAGAAATGTTCAGGTGCAGGAAGCTTTAGCTTAAGTAAATATAAAGGCTTTAGGTTGTGTTCACATTAAGACACTACTCATTCACCCAGCAGTATCAGTGCTGACAGATCTGTGTAGCTGCAGAAGGATTTGTGCTTTATCCTGACACAGGCAGCACCAGCAAAAAGGTCAGCCAGTGGCCACGTCACGGAGCTGAATGCTTCCACAGACTGAACCTGTGTGCCCCAAGGGGCGTTTTTAAGGTATGTGGTATCTACTTTTGAAATCCAGCTTTCAAAAGGCAAATATATATATATATATATTTCTGAAGCATTTCTTCCTAGTCATGGCAGTTTCACATTGCTGCCACTCAGTTCAGTGCTGAGTGGAGGAACACAGCTTGGGCTGTGCTGCTGGCAGCTGAGATAATCTAGTCATGACTTGCTGTGACTTTCTTGTTATGAAATCACTGGTACTGGATCAACACAGAACATCTGCCTTCCATCCCTTCTAACACCTCCTTTTTGACTGTAAATAAGCGCTCGGTGTAGCACTGAACTGAACTGAAGACTGTAAATGTGCAGGTGAGTGAAGACACCACAGAGCTCTGCACTGACACATCGGGGACAGGAGCGATCCCTGCAGGCATCCCAGAGGCACGACTTGTGCTGGGGACTCACCCAGCTAATGGGATTACTGGGGAGAAATGTCGTGCCCTTCGGGAGCTGGCCTGCAGGAACACAGCGAGGGGCCTGTTGGAACAGGCACTGCGATGCTAGGGTGCAACCCTACACTGCAGCAAAGCCGAGGAAGTGGTTTGTGGGTGCTGGAAAGGGAATGTTCTGTCCCTCAGCTGCTTGCTCCCAGGAAGCAGCATTCACCTGTCTCTGCCCTGGGCCAGCCCCCAGAGCAAAACAAGAAATGGACACAGCTCCATGTAAACAGAGAATAATTTCTTTTGGCAGTTTGCTCCCTGACTGGAGTTTCCCCAGATGTTTTGTTTTCACAGCTGACGGGTTTCGGGTTTGAAATATGTGTCAGTGTCTTTGGGACCTTGCATTGGATGCGGGCCTGCCCTCGTTCCAGTTCACAGCAAAAGCCACATGAACTGCAGCAGGAACAGGCTCATTTTATGGCTCACAGCCTGGAAATACTCTTCTCAACACAGCGTGGCTTTCCAAAACTGGATATGATCAACAGCATCACTGCAGTGTTTTGTTACGTTAGATGGCCAAATAATCTGTGAAGAAGCCAAATACAGACATGCTTTCCTTTATAGTTAGTAAAAAATGCTTTAAAAAAACATGTGAAGAGTTGCCAAGAGTTCCTTGAGTTTTAAGTTTAATGAATATCTGCAGTTTAGAAATTATTTACTCTGGCTGGATTTGTAGATCAGACAGGAGAAAACCTACCTTGACTTAAAAGTCAAGGAAAAGTACTTGTCTTTTTACTTATTTCACCTTTCAGCTCTGATGGACTTAAAAACAAAGCTCTGGTAATGTGTTTGTGTATTTGTCTAAGCCCATAAAGATAATCTTAGCCCTCAAGGGCTTACAGTCAAAATCATTTCTTTGCAGCTCTTTGGGTTGATGAAAGCAGTTGAGCAGCACTGATGGAAGTATTGTGATAGTTCACCTCCACTGTACTTGCAGGGCTGATGTCTTAGAAAAACCCAGCTGGGCATGGATAATTAAATCTGTTGCTGCTGTCAGGTTGGTAGGAATGTCTTTCTGTTTCGAAAGCCTTTTACCAACTGCACCTGTAATCAGAGAAGAATCTCTCAGTAAAGCACCCCAGGCATGCAGGGAATGGAGAAATGCACCCAGCAAGATGCTCTGTCTGATCCCATTCCTCCCCAGTCACTCTGCTGACAAAGCTTTCTCACACTTGTGTGAAATGATAATGTGGGAGGGGGATTCCGTGGCTCCCATCCCTCCTGACATTTTCAATGCATTTCCCAGGCCTGTTTTTCCATCCTGCAGTGTAAAATTAATTTTGATGAAATCTTGACTGAATTAAACTGCAACACAGCCATCTCTTTGCTCAACTCATATTTGCTGTCTGCCTTATTTATGTCGAGAAGAAGCACTTGGGCATGCCAATTATCCTGTCATTTATCTTCCTTCTGCATCCAGCCTTTGGCTACTAGAATTAAAATGGAAAATACAATTAAAAGCATTAGCTGTAGCAAACATACAAAAAAATATCATTACATGCTTGACAATGTTCTCCTTCATATCGTTAATCCCTGCAGATCTACCTGTGCTATTAGATTTCATATGCAGATTTTATTTTTCTTGGAAGACCACGTTAATTGGAATGAGCAAGTTGCATTCCTGTTTGCATAAGGAAAGAAAAGGAAGATGTCACCATGCTGGAAAGCCTCACCTGACTTTTCTTGGTGAGTATGGTCTAAACTTGAACTTGAATTGAGCAAATATTATTCAGGCTTCAAAATGTTTGCAGATAGCTGGACAACGTTGTTAGGTAATGTGTTTGGCTTGCTGCACCATGGAAAATATTTGTGTGTAAACTCAAATTGTTATGTAAACACAAATTTTTACATAAACAGTTGGTCTGTGATGAAAAGCAGAGAGAGGCAGCTCAGATGATATCTGGGCAGATCCTTCCTCCCTGCACACCTCAGCAGGGAGCATGGGCTTGAGATCCACGCTGGTGATATCCTGCAAGGAGCAAACTTAGGTACTGAGAGCGCAAATGTCCCTCACTCTTCGTTCCCAAATTAAAATTCATGATCAAAGAAAAGCGAAACTCTTACACAGAAAGTAGCTGCAGCAAGTTGGAAAGCGCCGCCGCTGAGCACAGCACTGAAATTTCTGTAGTTCTTTCCCTGTGAAAATATTTCGGGGGAAAAAAGTTCCTGATAAGATAAGAAAACCTGAAATGGTATTAACAGTGCAGACCCAGCTTATTTGCCTTATCAGCGAAACTGAGAATCCAAGAATGCCGAATGCTAGTGCCTCTCAATCCACTGGGCTTTCTGGCCTTCCTTATGGTGAGAATATATTATTATTCATATAAATAGCTCACAAAACACTTTAAATATACACCTCTTAACCTCTAGTAGAAACACACCACTGCAAGAAGACTTCATTGCAAAGGCCTCACAGAAGTCCCTGTCACCCTCAGTTTAAATTTCCTCTCTACCTGTGGCTGCCACCAAGAAAGTATTTCCAAAGAAATGTCTAAAGAAACAAGGGCAGGAGAAATAAAAGGGTGAGAAAGAAAGACGAATCTGGACAAGTCCAACTGAGTGGTGACATGTCTGCATCTCCAGTGAGGTGATGGAACACAGACAGGCTGGCACCTCTGCAGAGTTAAAACAGACCAGGCTGGAGAAAGGTGACCTTTTCCTTACCCAGGGCCTGCACTTCTAGCCCTGCATGCTGTGCTGCATGCAAACATGCTAAATACCTGAGACATTAAATCTCAGCTATAACAAAAAGCTGAAATTACAGGCATTTAGTGGAAGAACAGTGTTTTTAAGAATGGCAGTGCCAGGAGCAGGATACCTCTGGCTGTGTGCTGTTTGCAACATTTGATCATTTCTTGTTAGTCCTGATAAAGGCTGTAAAAGAGTATATAAACCAGGCAACCTTGCCCAGCTGGACTTGTTTCATTTAATGATTACTGCTCAAGGTAGACCAGAGAGAAAACAGAAACGAAACTTTCTACACCCAGGGCAAACAAAACTTTAGATTCATGGGATACGTCAAAGCACGTTTAAGTAGTCTTTTCCTCCGTTGTAAGGGGTTTAGTTTTGGCTGGTGACATCTGGATTCCTCCAACAAGGTTTTGCTAAAGGGCAGAACTGTCCTGATTTGCACAATTCCCAACATTTCCAAACATTTCCCAAGATTTCTGCTTAGTGCTGCGACCTCCTGGCTCCAGGACGGCAGGGCTGAGTCAGTAAACAGGCAGGGCTTTTTGGCCAGCCTCCTTCCTTATTAGCTATGAGCAGCAGATTGTTTAATATTTGAAGCACTCTGCTGAAACCACACTGGCTCATTTATTTTCAAACATTTCAGGGAAAGGGAAACAAGCTGAGTGGAGGGGTGGAGCAGATAAGCAGCAGTGTTTTTCTCTCCTTGGCTAAGTATTTTATTGATATTGTGGAAAGCACCGGCTCTCAAAGTTTCGACCTTACCTAGGTGTGTTGCAGTTTGCCTATTCAGAAAAGTACAGTAAAATCCCACTTATACCCTGTTTGTTTGTGCCAGTCACTGTTCTCCTTGCTCTGGTGCCAGAGGGTCCTTCACCAGCACATTAGATGAAGCAGCTACAAATAATGTGGGCAAAAGTTTTCTAATCTGAGTTAGGTGCACCCCTATTCAAACCTCACTGACACAGCTTGAGAGATGCTGAGAGATGCTCACAGACCCCTTTGGCTGGGGCAGCAGCTCCTGCTGTTGGGCTCTTGGGGCTCCTTCTCTGTCAGCTGTGGCCCCAGAGCTCCTCAGGACAATGTCAGCCTCTCTGCTGGATTCAGCAGACTGTAGTAAAGGGCCTAAAATGACAATATGTCAGTCATCTAATTTCTTCCTTAATAAATAGCTAAGTCTCCTCAGCTGTGAGGAGTGTAATATTTTCAGAGGACTCTCCGTGCTCCCAAGCCTGCAGCAGCTTGGTGTTGTAGGAGCATTGTCAAGGAAGAAAAGAGCAAACCCGCTCAGTTAGGGCAAGTGCCAGCTCTGGTGCCAGCCCAATGGCTGCTGGTGTGTTTGTGTCCTAAAATCCTTGCCTGAATAAACACTGCTGACCCTGTGGTGAGCTGGTGCATTCTGCAGTGCCTTGCACAGGAGACAGAAATCGTACGGATTGCGTGAAACCCCTGTGGCTGAGCGCTGGGCTAGTGAATCCCAGCCTCAGGCTGCTCCAGATCCCTTCGGGAGCAGAAAAGGGGCTCCCCAGGCTGCCAAAACAGCTCTGTCGAGTAAATTCACAATCTCTTCCTGCAAGCCTAAATGAGGAAACGCCTCCATTGTTTTGCCTCGCCAGTTTATGAAGAGCTGGCCCCTGTCCAGGCGCTAGGGGAGCAGTGACAGAAGGGGTGGAATTCCCCTGCCCCACCTGGAGCAAACAGCCACCCCTGCCCTGCTGGGGCTGCCTCTGCCCATGGGAGAGCCCCTGCTCCCAGGCCTCGTGGAGGCACAAAACTTTGACCCAGCTGATCTTCAACCCTTGTCTTGGTTGCTTTTTAAACTCTCCTCTCCCCAAGCCCGAGGCCCTCCTTCCCACGCAGTAAAGATCCCCTGGTTCCTGAGACAGCCCTGTGGGAAAGGATGAAGTATTAACAGGAAAGTCACCTTCTGCTTTAACTTGTTATTCATCTGGAAAATAAATGACTTCAGAATTTCATTATGGATCCTGGCACAGATTAGCTTTTAATGATTCCTGTGCCCTGACTGATTTGGAAGTGGAAAGATAGTTGGTTTTGCTCCCAGCTCCAGCTTTGGGATCTGAGTCTGGGTCAAGGTGAGTTGCTTGGATGTTTGCAAGAACAGTGTGGTGACTGCTGTCAGCTGGGACAAAGAGGTGCTGAGTTAATCCTGCTGTCCCTTAACCGACTGCAGGTTAGCAAACAAGCCTGTTGAGGAAGTTTTAGGAGGAAGAGCACCCAGCTGTGTTGGCTCTGCTGCATTAACATACAAACAGCAAACGGCTTTTTACAACTCAGGACATACTGGTCTGGGCAGGCACAGGAGAGGTGACACGATAAAAATAACCACTACTCAAGCTGAAGTTGCATTTCAAAGTGACAGTGAAGAGTAAGTTAGAATTGGGATTCGCATTTTGAAGTAAAGGCCCAAAGAGATTGCATGAGTGATGAAGCAAGTGTATGAATCTGCCTCAAGCTGACAGCTCAGCAGACTTGTTTAGATCTTGCTTAAACTCAGACACTCCCTTGGAAACTCAGGTGAGAGTATCACTGGCCCAAGAGATCAAGATGATGCCACTTATGAAAATGAAAGGCCTGAGCCCAAATTCATGCCAATATGGTCAATTTGGCCTGACTAAAAGGCATTATAAATCTAGAGCCAGCCTATAATCCTTAATGAAGTGGTTCTAGGTTTGTACTATGGCAATTTAAATATATACATGTGTATATACACATGCACAAGTATAATTTATAGCAAGTAGTTTCTGAGAGTGTGCTTAAAAATATTCACTGGCTCAGGCTAAAAGCTTCTGTTTCACCAGCTTCACCATATCAGCCATGGTGAGACGTGGATTTCCATAGGCCTTTCTCACATTTGTGCCCCTGTCTTTGATTTTTCATAATTCTACTGTGGAGTTGGCCAACATCCAATTAAACCTGTGTCCGTGTCCAAAGAGTCTCCTTGCATTCCAGATGTCAGGCCACCACTCTGAGGTTTAACATGAAATACAAATGTACAATTTCTGATCTCTGATTAATGACCTGGTATTTCAGCAGATCACACGGGACCTGAACTAAGCAGTTGGTTCTTAGTGCTCAAATCCAGGTTTAGACTTTGCCTCTGGAGCATTGCCATGACAGTGAAATAACAAGTGGCATCTTCCCTCTCTTCGCTGTCCACACAGACCACCAAAACCAGCATTTGCAATATAATGGTATGATATTTGGAAAGGCTGGGAAGTTCTGTTTGACTTGTGCCGGGGAACTGGTGATGAAAAATAGATAAGCAAAAGGAAATTGGGTGTTTTGGAGGGTTTTTTTGCAGGTTTTTGGTTTTTTTTTTTTGCAGGGGTTTTTGGAGCCCCAGCGCTGGGTGCAAGCCCTGACCCCTCATGCTGAACCTCTCCAGCTGCACAGGGAGATGAGGAGGCATGTCTGACTCCTGCCTTTGCATGCTCCTCAGCACAGGATTTTTTGGGGAGGAAAAAAACCCCTTATAAATAGATACAGTTACACTAAACGTGCACTACTGCTTTGCTGAGCTGTTCTGAGTTTGTAGAGCTCCACAACCCACAGCGCATTCGTGGCAGAGGATGCGATGGCTGCTGATGCAGCGTGGAGCCTGTGCACGTGTGGCTGGGTGTGAAAAACACCAAAGGTAACTCATCTGATAGCTCAAATAACTCAAACCCCAGCTGCTGGCTGTGCCATAGAACCCTGGCTCCCACAGGCCCCAGAGCAGAGTGTCAGGGCTGCTTTGCCAGTGGGGTTCTTGGAAAGGTCATCTCCTCCCAGCATCAGGAGCAGGGTGTACAAGGGCTGTAAAATGTGCCTTTTTTCTTACAATGAGTTGCCTTGTGCACCATTAAAAGAGCAGAGATGCCATGGCACAAGGGCAGAAATAGCCCCACTTCTTCAGGTATTACCCTGCACTGTTTCTGGGGGCACTCACAGCTCTCTGTAGGTTTTTGGAGGTGCTGCTGTGCCTCCATGCACCCCTCACTGACACGGACAGATGCAGGCAATGGAGATAGCCCTGAAAATACAGCCCTCCATGAGCATGCACCGTGCCCTGGGCACAGAGAAGCAGATTTCCCCTGGGTGCACTCCCTCGCCCTTCTGGCTCTGCAGACATGCACGGGCAGCTGCAGCAGACCCGGGTCACTGCACAGACCCCAGCCAGGATGTGAACTAACGGCCAGATCACCTGAAAAACACCCTCACAGCCTGCCAAGGGCTGAATGATTCATGCTGAGGAACCACAGAATGTCTGGGTTCGAAGGGACGTTAAAGCTCATCTCGTTCCACCCCCTGCCATGGGCACGAACACCTTCCACTGGATCAGGTTTCTCAAAGCCATGTCCAGCCTGGCCTTGCGCACTTCCAGGGATGGGGTATCCCTGGCATGGAATGGTTATGAGGTGCTTGTTTGTTTGGGTTGTTGGTTTATTTGGTTTTTGTTTTTTTGTTTTTCTGGTTGGTTTTTTTTTTGTTTTTGTTTTTGTGTGGGTTTTTTTGGTTTTTTGCAAGAAATCTGAGTAATTCCCCATTGGCACGACTTTCCTGCCTTGCCCGTGCATGAATTCACAAGTCACGGCTGGGCTGCCCCAAATGTTCCGGTGCAGTTCCCACACTAACATTTCCAGTCTGACAGCGTGGGCTCAGAAACTGCTGCACCAGACTTTGCTTTAAACGCTCCCTCTGCTGGCTGTACTGCAAATGATTGTCTTTTAATTTAAAAACCTCAGACTGGAATTAGATTGTCATGGAATTACAAGGTTAACAGTAAGAATTCCCTTTATTCCTCCACCACACCCTGAATCCCACCTCTCAGTGGCACTGAGTGTACTGCATCTGTCCTGCCACTGGTTGGAGGGAGAGAGAATTTTCTCAATATAAAATTTATTCTCTCCTTTAACAAATTTTGCCTCTCCTATACCCCTAGACTGTCTTATGATGGGAAGTGTTGGGGTTTGAGACTCTGCTTCAGAAATGAATAGTTGTTGTAATGGAAGTATTTAGTGTTCTCTACATTTTATAAAGTCAGAAAAAGTTATTTAAAATATTGTTTCTGTAAAAACAGATTTAAAGGAGCCATTGCAGGGTATCTTTTTTTGGTTTTATTTTGCCTGTGTCCCCGCTGAACAGTTGATAAACCCTTCAGAATGCTGTAGAAAATAATTTGGAAAAATATATTAGATTTATGTTAGGGGTGAATTTAGTCTCATATTAATGATGTGCTGCCAGCTATTTAGACAACATTTATAAAAGAAATAAATGCCGTTGGATTAGTGCCACAAAAACTGGAAGTAAGAGCAAGGAGAAAAGGTGTGTTCTCCCCTGAGGACGAACAAAATAAAACATGGCCCAGCTCCGAAGAGTTTTCCAAGTGTGAGGCAAGCAGCAGCACCCAGCCAGGCGGGATGCAGGAGAAGCATTTTGGGATCCAGCTGTGCCAGGCACACCTGGGTCAGGCACAGCCCCAGGGCACTTGCTGCTGCTCCAGGTGAGGGTGGCAGGTGGGAAATAGGGCACAGGGACAGCCAGCTCCAGCTCCAGCACCAGCCAGGCATGGGATGTGGTCACACCCACGCTTGGCTCAGGGAGGCACTGCCCTGGCCCTGCCAAGCCCTGCACAGTCAGATGTTTTATGACATATGAGAAAACATGACTGGAAAGTAATGTTCTATAAGGCCCATCCTGTTTTTAATGCATTCAATTTAATAAAAGCAGGAGTATGACTCTTGCTGGCTTAAAAAATAGGGCTATAAGTCCTTTGAAGCGTTTTTTCCCCACCACTTTTTTTTTTTTCCAGCAGGAGAAAATCTTTGTATTCTGTGAAAGGCACGGGAGCTTGCTGGACAAAACAGGAAACCCCCCATATTAGGATATTTCAAAAGCAATGCTGCTGTGATCGATAAATGAGAGAGCAGGGGCAGAAAATGGGTTATGGGTCAGAAAAAAAGAATGTGAAAGGAAGGCAAATAGGAATGAAAAAGGAACCTGGACTTTTGATGGCTAAACCAAATTTCAAACATACACGTAACGTATAGACACATAAAAATGTGTTTATACATCAGAATGGAGAATGTGAGTTCTGCTGTTTGTCTTGAAGAAGAACAACAGCACCAGTTCAGGTCTGTCCACTCTTCAGCACCAGCAGATTTGGTTACCATTAACCATTTGGCAGAAAAGAAGTACAAGGAGGTGACCCTCACAGCCCATGGACACACAGAAGTCTCCTGCCTTCAACACAATCAAAAATCAAATTGGAAATGCTCAGAAATACAAAACCAGTGGTCCTGGGAAAAATAAAACAAATCACAGGTGTATTTAACTTTATTTATTTGTTCTTCACTTTGACAGCACATCTCAAATCACACTTGGTAATGAGATCTTACAAATTTTTCCCCTGCTCTGGGACAAAAATCAAAAACCAGTCATGCATAAGGTGTTGAATGCATTCACAGCAAGTATGTTGTACGTCAGGGTTTTGAACATCATAAATATGAGAACATTAAACCAGCTGGCTTTTTTTTTTTAACAATATCATTGTTACAGATCATAGCAGCTTAAAACGTTTAACTCAAGTTTACCTACTTCCAATATTTTTGTTTTTAAAAGTTTCTACTAAAGTTTGGTAAGAGATTAAAAAATACAGAGGCCCAAACACTACAAAATAATGTTTTAAAGATAAAGTATTTCTATTTAGTTTGTAGGGCTTAAAACTCATAATGGCCTTTCTGCTTTGGCTAGGAATGCAGTTCTGGAATTACTTAGATGAAGGCTAGGAAATTCAACTTATTTGTGATTTTTATGCATCACGAAACCTCTTGAAAGAGGTCTGGGCTTCCAGATATGTTGAACACCCATCTTTTAAGAGGTCCTCAGCTAGGGAGACAAAATCTCCATTTATTCCTGCAAATATTAGCCAAAATACTGGGGACCCACTAATCCATCTCAGGTCTATGAAAGCAGGATAAGAATGACTATAGGTTCTGTTATGCAAGCTGATTTTGCTTTTTTTTTTAAAGCTTTCATCTGAATGCTTCGATGGCCATCAGGAACAAGATATTTTTGCAAGGGAGGGATAAAGTCTAATTGTAGAAGGAGAAGAAAAGCTACCTACAAAAGGTATCTAGCCATACTCATTGATTTAAGGAAAAGATAGGAAGACAAACTTACTGAAAAATCCCCTCTGAAAAGACTCTACCATGCACAGGTGAAATATTGCTACAAACACTTGCTCTGATCCTACAACGTGCAAAGTGCCCTAAACTGCTTTGTGAAATAACCAAGGGATGAAGGTGCAAGATACGCCTGAGGAAACACGTGGAGATGTAGGAAAACACAGGAACGAATCCAGGTGTTGTAACACGGATTAATCTTAATCCCTTGCTATCAGGCGTCTGCTTTCTGTAACCCTGAGTCAGTTCCTAGGAGCTTGTAGCAGCGCAGCTGGGAACAACCCTAAACTTCCAATTTGGGGCACAGGGACTGCGTGCAAAGGAGAACAAAGCACAGGAGGAGGAAAGCTGAGTGGGACTAACACTTCACTTTACACTGAGTTTGATCAGTGTCTTGTGTGGCTGTGCACTGAAGGTCTTTTTAGAGCTGGGACTCAGACCTCCTTTTCCATGTTGTAGGATCCCCCAGATACCTCTACAGCTATCAGGTGTTACACCACACGGCTGCAAGATCAAAGTAGTCCAGATGCTTTGACAGAAGTAGTTAATATTGCACATCACATCCACGTGGTGCTGTGATCTCAGGTATCGCGCCTGGCTGCTGATGCCTTCGTAAACACGTTCACTCCAGTTATGAACTTACTACCATTTCTTGTGCCAAGACTTTAATGTGCTTCAGTGCATGAAGGAAATTTACAACCGACTCCATGAATATATATATATATATTCTCCAGCTCTCCCTTTCATTTCAGTTAAAAAAAAAAAAACAAACAAACCAGCAGCAATTATATTTTAGGTTCATAACAGATTTTTATAACTTGGCTATAAACAAATGCTGAGCTAAAGCTTTGCAGAAAGCTCTCAGGAAAACTTAATTATTATAGTATTTATAAGAATATTAACCATTTTTTTTCCAGTACTACAGGTATACTATCTTTTAATGACAGTGAGTAGATATAAATGACATCTTTTCTGACATGGGTTTACTCTTTAAGCAGGAAATTCAGGAAGAAGCCTGTTGTTATAACTCAGTATAGTGATAGTTGTTTTTCTATTTTAGTCATAGTTTAAAGTCAGGTAAATATAGCTGTCTCCATATAAAGGGAAAGGACTCTGCAGCAGATTAGTAACTTGACTTTTGAATGGACATAATTTTGGATGCGGTCTGTTTAAAGAATACAATTTATGAAGTTGTGTTTATGGTGAAAAGGAGGAAAGGGTTTAAATCCAGATAAAAAGTTTGAATTCCTTTGCAGTGTTAATTGGGTTTCTTGATCAAAATTTATTCTGATTCAGATTGTCACTTGGCTGCTCTAATTCCACCGAGTCTTTGTAAATGCTAAATGGAAGAAGAATCTGGGCCACTGTTGAAAAAGCTTTGCCTTGTGATCTCTGTGTGAACTACGCTGGGAATGAGTTCTGGCCTGCATGACTGAGCTGACATCCAGGCCTGGTCTCATTAATGGCTTTTCTTAATACACACAACCACGTTAACAACCTGCTGTTTCCAGGAAGCAGAGATTCAGCAAAGCCATTCTCCTATTTAATTTAAATCCCAGTGGAAGTGGACTGCTCTGTATATATTTTAAATGTCAGAAGGCAGTTTGATCTACCAGTACCTGATGGGTTTTTTTTGAAGAACTTTTCAGAATCCTGCCATAAGGAATGCTTTAATGAAATTGCCTTTGTCATGATCTCCAAGGGCTAAGAAGCCTCACCTTAGGGTGCTTTGACAGGAACCAGGATAGAGGGGAGCAAACTGCTCAGCAGGACCCGAGCCCAGCAGCATCCCTTATGTGGGACAGGCTGCTACGAGCCAGCTCTTGGAGAAGGATGCAAAGTCAAAAGCCATGGGAGCTGTTGAGTGCCTGCAGTCACATTCACATCCATGTGCTTCACCCACGGCTGAGGATCCAGCTTCACAGCTCCTCTGTGAGGTAGGAAATTACTCCCTCCCTTGCAGAAGTGGGGCATAAGGAGATGACATTGTTCTGCTGGGGTTGCACAGGAAGTCTGTGGTAAAGCTGAGGATTAATTTAATCTCCCTCTCTCTCCTCTGTGCCTATGGGCTTTTGACACCACCTTCATTTCTGCAAGCTGTGAGCAGCCTGGACAATAGACAGGCACGAAGTGGTTTCACTCCTCTGTTCTGTCTGTCTGAACTTTACAGACTGGCTCAAACTGCACAGATTTGCTGCCCAATAGTGAGATCAGCTTACCTAGAGCAGTCTACAAGACAGACAAAGCTGCAAAGCTCAGAATTAAATCTTCTGTATAGATTGGAGCCCACTTCTATTAGCTTGCTTCCCTTCTTTCACGAAGCAGGAAATACAATAAAAACTACAAGCACGAAAGAAAAGTCAATGAACAAAAACTTCTACTATTAATTACAAACACTAGTGCAAACCACACAGCAGATTATTTGTAGTAAGGTCAGTATTTTCTGTAAGGAGGTCGTACAACTGAGGCTTTAAACACAGATGAAGTCACATTTTTTAGCCAAATAAGTAGTCAGCTTTGAAGGTCACTCACATAGGAAACCTGGGTTCTGCTGCTACACATGATATTTTATCTTACCTATTTGTGTGTATGCTATCATATATTTTATTGAAAATATATTTAGTCCTGTATCTATTTAAAATATAAATAATTCAAAGGCAGTAAAGACCAAATTCCAAAGCTGAATTACAGGTTTGGCTAAGAGACTCGTCTAGCATCGTTTCAACTGTCTAGAAGAGCTTTTTTAAAAAATATTTTTAAAAATTTCAATGAGCCGTTTTGTCTATGGCAAAAAGCCAACACCTAAATCCATGCTTGTCATTCAAATGCATGGGCCTGCTGTCCAAGGTGAGTGTTCTCACTGTGACATCAGATGCTCAAGGCTGCTGTAAACTAGCTCACGTTTTTACATATTCAGAAGTAGAAGTAGATGTTAGGATTTATCTCACATCACTTGAAAGCCAGGGCCTTTGTACCTAATTAAGAGACAAAGCTTGAAAGTTGCAGCCAGGTAAGAATCCTGCAGGAATCCTGATCTGCCTGCTCAACACGTGTTAATGTTTGGCAATAGTCATCTGGGAGAAAGTGGAAAAAAAATTGACGTTTGAAAAAAATACTTCTCAAAATGCTTTACTGGGCAAGGCCAATGGAGCTAGGAAACGCTGCAGCTGGTGGTCTGTACCTCCAGCAGCTGCAGCCCGACGGTGGAGTCAGAATTCGGAAAAGTGCACTTTTTGATTGCTTGCTCTTCTGCCAGAACAGACACCAGAGCCACACACCCCGCCCAGCACCTTCCAGCGGGGCCCTCCCTTCAGAGGTTCTCATCCAGCCACTTGATGTAGCTGTTCCTGGTCTGCACGCCGGCGGAGAAATCCGTGGGCCACACGGTGAAGATCATGCAGCCGTGGAAGCAGTCATGGAAGTGGTCGAGGGTGACGGGCACGCCGGCGCGCTCCAGGCGCTCGGCGTACATGGCGCCGTCGTCGCGCAGCACGTCGTTCTCGCAGGTCAGCACGTAGGTGCGCGGCTGCCGCGCCAGCGTCGCGTCGTCCGCCAGCAGCGGCACCGCCCGCACGTCCAGCAGCGCCGGCAGCTGCTCCACGATGGCCGCCGTGCCCGTGGTCTGCACGACGGGCTTGTAGTTCTTTCTGAAGGAGGGGGGCAGCAGGGACGTCCAGTTGAGGCGCGCGCGGAAGGACAGAGCCCGGCCGACGTTGAGAGCGGTGTGGTTGTTGATGAGCAGCTCGTGAGCCAAGTCGTAGTTGCCGTTGATATAATCGATCCAGTAGTTGACCATGACGTAGCGAGGGAGCACAACCATGTTCATGTTCTGCTGGTAGGAAGGAGTGTTGAAGTCAAATGCCTGGAGGACCGGATAAATCAAGGCCTGCAGCTTCGGTCTGACGGCCAAATCCTCATCTTTGCTAAGCTGTGCGAGAAACGCGGGACAGAACTGAGATTATACAGGAAATAAACATATATCAATGTGGAACTTTGGAAAAGCAAACATTCATTTGCCAATTTGAGAGTGAGTTCTGGTATTATGCAGGCTCCGTGGCTGCTTTGTCTGAAGTATCAGCAGCCTGATCTTTTTCTCCTCTTGTAAGAAGGCCATTCAGGCAAACCCAGCATTCTGTTCCAAACAGAAATCAGTGACAGAAGTTTATTGAAAGAAGTAAGAAGAAAAAAATGTGTACAGTGACATTTGTCTAACACAGTGCCCAGTTGAACAAGTGGCAACAGAAGGATTTCCTGAATCAAAAGAGCTACTCTTGCTTTTAAGAGCTTTTCATAGATTTTTCTTCCATGAATTGATCTAATTGGGTTTTTTTTCAGCAAATACAGATTGCTGGCATCCACAATTTCTTCTAGCAAAGACTCACCTGGTGCAGAAGCACCTGCCTGTGTCTGACTCGACCCTGCCAGCTGCATTTGATTTGAGTCTATCAATTATACATTTGGTGCCCCCTGACTGCCTTACTGGAAGAGTCAGCAAACTCTTTGTTTCATCTTCTACACAAGATACCCAGTGCCCTATCCTGTCTCATCTTGTTTAAAAAGAATTATGCATCAGGAAATCGAATTAGGAATGCTCTTTCCAAAACATGGTACTATCACGTTTATCAGTCCTCAATATCAAAACTTTCATTGTAATTGTCTCTCATTAATTTTTCCACCCTAATTCAATATTGCAAGGTTGTCATGATAATTAGTTGTCTGGACATGGTATCTGCTTTCTTATCACTAATGGTTATGGCAATAGGAATAAGTTAGGAATAATAATATTTCATTCAACCGTGAAAAATATTATTACTTGCCTCGGGTTTCCTTTAAACTCTTTACTAGATCAAATTCAGATAACATTTAAACTGCAGATACAGAAAAGAAATTTCCTTAAAATTGCAAAATGCTACAGGAAGACAATTTAACAGAAGAATTAAGCTCCATTTACTGCATATTTTGTCCTTCATTTGTATTTGAAAGAAATAAAAGCATATTTCCAGAGACAATTATCTAAAAATAGGAAATCATTTTAGTAAGTTATGCCTACTTGGAAAAATAAGGAGTTCACCAGCAAAATGGGTAAAAAAAAAGTCATTTAGCTACTTGCTCTTAAACTCTGGTCCATAACAATTTGTGACTGTAACAACACATCACAACCTACATGACTCATATAGTGACTGAGTCACTTTATCAAAGAAAAATGAGCAGAACCTGGCTTTCTACCATTCTGTTTTTAGGGGTGGCACATCACCTTGTGATGGTGCAGCACAAGGAACCTGCCAGCCTCTCTGAGCTGGACTGCTGGAGTGCAATACAGAACACACAGTGGATGTTACCTGCTGGCACACAGCAGCTGCCAAATTCCCTCCTGCACTGTCCCCAGAGATTGCAATTCGACTGGGGTCCACTGAATACTCAGCTAAGACATCAGGCTGCAGGAAATGCTTTGTTGCACGAAGAGCATCGTGGTACTGCTCGGGGAAGCGCACCTCGGGCACCAGCCTGTATCTGCAAAAGAAAAGGGATGAGGAACAATTCTTACCTCTGCTTTATTGTATTGATATTATTGTACCTCTCCTTTAGGATTTACAGGTGATACCAGATAACCCTTACTGGAAATAAGTATTTCATTAGGATAAATAGTACAGAAAAAGCAGGAGGTGTGTAATACTTACGTAAGACTTAATCTTATAATTAGTGTTCTAATTTGGAAAAATTAAAATGAACCTACTAGACATGAATAATACCAAGATAGTATAAAATCATGCAGCACTTTCCTAGGACTTCCCAATGGAGGATTTCATAATGCATTATAAAAATCAATAGTTAAAACACCCTTGGCAAGGGAGTCATTATACTCTGCCTGGTTTTGATCCAAATTCTCTCCTTAACAAGTATGAGGGAGAGTAAATCATAACACACCCAACACATTCCTGTTTGGCTGAGCCAAACACCTTAGCGCTTCTGCTTCCCAAATTTTTACTGATGTCAGGAGAGAATGAACCTCACTACCCCTCTGCGCCATGAAATGAACACTAGCCAAGAAATTAAGTAATGCCAGTTTTCTCCAATGCAACAGATTCAATAATTCCTTTCCTTTATCAAGGAAAAGAGCAGAAATAACCCCCTTGGGCAGGTGGGGGATGGAGGCACAGAGAGCAAACAGTCTGCCAGGAAGAACCAGCAGCTGAATCCCAGACATGAGGCTTTCTCAGCTTCTAAATAACAATGCAGGAGAAGTCTGTTTGTGTTTACTGAATAAATTGACATCCAAGAGTTGTTACTGGGCCTTATGGTACAAAGCAAAGTTTGTAGCTCTTCAAACTACAGATTTCACACTTTCTCAGTAGAGCCGAGAGAACCAAAATTCAGTTCTTGGATTCAGAACATCTTTACACTGTAAGCTAAACAAGTTCTATATAGAGAATAAATTTTAAACTTAAGATTACAACTTTCAAACTCCAATTGTGACCTGCTGTCAGAAAGCAATCTATATCTTGTATATACAGGAATCTGAGAGTGTCCTATGGGAACTCCTTGTAAAACTGCGTAACAGACTGTGCATAGATTGGGAAAGTGAGATGTGCAATTAGACCAATGAGGAATCTAATTAGACTTGACTAATTGAATACAAACACCTTGATTGAAGGATATAATGGTTAAGGAGAAGAGGTAATAGTAATTCAGAGCAATAGGCAAAATGATAAATCAGAAAAGGAATAATAAGGAACTTCTCAATATTGTGATTGCTGCTTGTCTGGAATAACCCACAGCTGCTTTTTGTAGTTTTCCTTGTTTCTAATAATAAAAACCAAAACATTAAAAAAAATAAACCAACCCCCCCCAACCCTTTAAAGTACACTATAATAAGGATTAAATGAGTAACATCAACTCCATATAATTAAGTTGCAATTAGATCCCAAAGCTTGGTATGTAATGAACTGCAGGTGGGAAACTTGAGTAATTTTATCAAGTGGTTTGGTTTGCAAAAGAAAATATTGAAGTTGACAATAAAGATGGGAGCAGTACCAATCAAGCTGGAGTCATCTAGGTAACGTATTTAGCTAGTCAAGAGGTTTGTTTGCCTTGGAATTGTTCAACATTTTAAAAAGGCAGCTCTGCTTCTCTGTTGTCTGGCAGTCCTCTGCTCTTGAGGGAAGCACAGGGCTTAAAAGAGAGGACTGGAACAGTGGGAGATCGCAAGAGCAGCAGGAAACTGCCAGACCCCACAGTGTATTCTAAAATAATTAGAAACCAAAATGGATTTCTGATACCATTCCAATTTGTTGTAATTTTAAAAGGATAAACGTATCAAACTGGTATAGAAAATTACTGTCCAAGTTAAAGCCTTATACAGAAGCCACTAGCAAAGGAGAAGCTAAAAGAACTATGTTACATATTTCTAATACCTTAAAACTACTTGATCAGTTTTAGATTACTCACTCAACAGAGACAACAACAGCGTTCAGAGACTCAGCCATGATTCTGCAGAGATTGTTGTAAAGGCTTATTCCTGGAAGGGAAGGACATGGTGTTAGGGATGTGTGAGTCAACAGCCACAAAGCTGTCCCTAAGCCTTCTAAGAAAACATACAGCCATCACACAAATAAAAGCAAAGTAAATGAGATCAGCCTGCAACTGATCAAGTGCCAAATTCATACTACAGCAGAGGGAATGTAATTCATGCCTTCAGAATCCTGCAGTTTAATGCTTCCTTTCTCATCTCTTTCTTGGTGACTTTGGACATGTCATTTCACCTACCTATCACAATTCTCTCAGTTGGCCAAAATCTGAGGCACCCAGTGGTTTGGGGGCATTAACGTCCAGAGGGGGCTACTGCTGTATGAGTCACTGCCTGTGGTTCATTTTATTATAGCACGCATTGCTTTGATTAAAATGAGTTGTTCTATTAATGTCAGCTGAGCTACTCATTTAAGGGAGGATTAATCACAGCTATCCTATTTATCAGATGACTGAGTATCTTTAATTTTGTTTCTTTCTGGTTACTTAATCGTTGGTTCCCGGTACTATAAAATATACTAGAAGATGAAACGTTTTCGTAAGTATCTGGTTTTAGAAGTTAGTATGTAGGTCTAGCAATTGTGTCATTAACTTCTGCACTTTGGACTCAGGGATACATCTGACAAAGCCAAGCTATAATCATCCTGACGAAGTGCAGCAATTTAATATAAACTTTTGCACAACAAGAGTCATATGCAAACTACTGCAGAACAAATGATGCAGGCAGGAGGTTAACAAATATCCCTTAGGCAGGTCTAAGAAAATCCATCTCAAAGCACAGTTCCTCTGTAGGAAGAGGAGTAAAGTATTTAACTGCTACAGGACAAAGATTGGAATTTCCAAAAGCATGCGAAGGCCACATTTTAAAGTTATTTAGGAACCTAAATCTCACTTAAATCATGGTCTAAATGACTTGTACACCCGGAGTCCAAATGCAATCAATACAGTCTGTGTTTTGCATAATTTTGTAAAAATCCACTAATGTTCTTTTTCTGTAGAGGAAGCTGTAGAATGTATCAGGGCTGTATGGACTTCAGGATGTCATGGGAACAATGGGGAAGGAAAAGGGAGAAGATTCCTCTCAGATGTGGATCTCAGAGCAGCCACAGGAACCACATGCCCTTTCTCTCCCAAGGCTGATCTCCTCCTGTACAATGTGGAAGGAATCAGTGGTTACCTTATCACTGCCTATAGCTGTACCTCACTTCCTCTGATCATGTTTGTGGTGGGAATAAACAGCATTTAATTTCAAGGTAACTATGCTAGCGGTGGTTGTAGTTCCTAAGGAGCAAACCTTAGAGGAACCAACCTCTACCTGTTTCCCTCACGCTCCCCTGTCTGTGCTCAGCAGTGTGTATTCCCAGGTAGGTGTTATCTAAGAGCCAAACGTTAGCAAGGCTGTTACATGCAGTGTGGATCAGCTCACTCTTCTGCTAACTAGTCTCTGAAAATGGGGCATACCCATGGAATTTCCTTACACGTAGCCACTGGAACCTGATCACCAAGGCTTGACTTTTGCACGTGACCTCAGAAAGTGGGGGCCTGGCCCAAGCAGTCCACCCAGGCATCACAGAAATTTAATCAATAAGCTATTTTTTCCTCTCAGGATGTAACAAAATTAACCTTTTGGTCCTTTTACAGCTCACGTGCAGATAAGATATGCACTTCTGCTGTGTGTTCATGGTATTTTTCTCCCTCTCTCCTTAGACTTGATCTACCAGAGTGGAGACAGTCACTACTGAATTGAGGTACACCTCAGCAAAACTGCCATTCCTGGCAAGAAAAAGAGCTTTTGGCTTTTCCTTCTAGGAGAAAAGCAGACTGGAATCCTATTTAATTACTCGCAGACACCTACTTGCACTTGCCAAGGCCCAGCCCCCTCCGTGGATGTAAACAACGCTGCGCTTGAGGCTTTCATCTCCCTTCACAGGAGGTTCAAAAACTCTCACTTCCACACCATCAAAAACAGCATCCGTGATTTTTATGTCTTCAGAGGAGACAGACTTCAGCTTGTCAAAGGTGCAAATCAAGTAGTTCAGAACTATCAAGTGATGGCTGAGTCTCAGATAGTGAATCAGGTGACACTAGTGGGGGGAAGAGAAGAAGAAAAGAAATTTCTGTTACTTCAAAGCATATCACACACTACCACACTGATGTTTAATGCAACTGCCTTCAAAGGGCAGGTCCTACATGATTCTTACAATATTCACTGGAAAATGCAATTTTATCAAGAACCTCTAATGCTTTTAAAGCTGTATTAAAACAAAACGCTGTCCACGAAAGATTTTCTGTGGTCAGAAAAAATCATACCGTGAGCACTTTGTGGATCACAACCATGAACGAGCACTCGGATCCTTTGAAAGATGCCTCGGAAGGGGACAAACCTCATGTTCCACTAGGGGACCCATGAAGCTCCTCAGACTGGTGCCAGCAGAGGGCAATACTACACAGGTGATGTTTTTTGGTGGAAAACTATCAAAAATGCAAATTATTTCTCTTGTTCCACCGCAAAGGCTTTCTACTTCCAAATTAAGGAAAGTTCCCAAGGACTACGAAGAAATTTGGAAACAGGAATAGTTTTAAAGGAATATAATGGTGGTTTCTGGCTTGTCCTGTGTTTACCTGCTGAACTGGGAAGGATCTGAAACACTAGCCAAGAAAACAGTAGGTTAATGATACTTTTTTCCAACCCCAGAGACTCAATTGTGTTACTTTCTTATGTGATTAAAACACTATGAAATTGAAGAATGATCTGATCCTTCTGGTAGAAGGAGGCAGATTTTATCCCCTTTAGCTATCCAGGACTTTTATTTTCATGCTTATTTTTAAAATTTTGCCCTGACTCGATTAGAAACCTGTTTCTCTCAGCAAACAGTACTGGGATTCAAGGCACTCCTCCACTTGAAATGGTTATGACCTGCTCCCCACACATGACCTGCTCACTATTTGTAGTGCATATCAGTTCCCATGCCCTGGCTGGTGCACGAGGGGTGGCAAAAGGGCAGCCAAAGGACTGCGGGGACTACAGTGTCCCGACTGACCATCTAAAAGAAAAAGTAGTGGAGGTCTTTCCCCTTTTGCAAAATTAATCTCTGCCCTAGTGATGAAGCTCAGAAACTGGATAACCAGCAAAGCCTTTTGTACAACTTTTTAAGTCAAGGCAATGGAGTTGGGAGGTAAAATTAACACATATACATACCATGTACCTGTAGGAACACTATCACCAGGAAAACAGTCAGCTGGGACCTTTTATTTTATGTCCAGGTACGAAATACTTGGAACAAGAGGTGTCCTGTTGTATAGGGCTTTTCTACACATGCCCACTTTGCAGTTTGAATTCTGCCAGTCCCACCAGTGCAGTGCAACCTGCTACAAAGAATTCAAGATGCTGACAGAGTGAGTGGGGTCACCCAGGTACTGGCCTAACCACATTCACCTGCTGAAGAACAGATAGTTGCCTTAGTTTAATCTGTACAAAATCTGCACACACCTCTCTCCAGAAGAAAAACAAGTTTTGAAGCACTCAGCATCCTCTCTGCCAAAGGTCTGTCTCCTACAGCCACAATCTCTCACATGTAATCTTTTTCCTCTGTGCTAATTAGTCTGAATGTTAAAAAAATTGAAATATTTGCTTTCATTCAGGTGCTGTACAGAAAAGGCCCTGCACAGCTCCCACTGCAGACTGCTGTAGAAAAATGACAAGTTTAATATTTAAAACAAAAAACAAAAAACAACAAATTTACGCCAAATACAATGCACTGTTATGTGACCTGGGAGAGGAATCCACTTCCAAAACAAGAATTTACAAAAATTACTTTCTTTTCTTGTTTTAACTTGTGGTAACATCACCCTGCTGAGATGGTTTGGTAGGAATCCAAATTTTAAAATGTTTGCTGCTTTTGGGATGGGATATCATTTCCTCACACTGCAAGTCTTTTCTCTGGGAGAAGAAACACAAAATATCCACCCGGCAGGAAGAAATGCTGAATTCACAAGGCTCTTTGTATCTCTGAGTTTCAGCCCATGTTTTTCTCCCACCATTACTTAAAATTCCCACAGGAAAACCCAGGACTAGTTTGAAATCTGAAGAGCAATACATCTATTAATATTTTGGCACACGAATTGTTGGGCTGCCACCGATGTAACCACATAAAGGTCTGATCCTCCCTGTGCCCTATGGAAATTCCCAGGGGAGGTAACCATTGGGAAGCAGTTTTAGAAACACTGCTAAAGAAAATAATGTTTTTGTAGATTTTATTTAGCCTGACTGTGCTGCAATAGACATCTCATTTTTGTTTTCTCCCATTTTAGTCTGCATTCTTTGTAGACAAGATTACCACCTTTTCCCTGGAAACAGGAATGTTTTGTTTTCAAGGCTAGTTAGTGGTGTTTACTGAGAAGTGTTTTGCCCTGTTCTTCAAACCACGGAGTGCCCTGGCCATCTGCAGCCTGCCATGCTCTTTCATGCCTATTTCTCCCAGAATAGACCACTCTTTCCAAGAATCCCTAAACCTGGAAGAGATGCTTTCTACATCAGGGCACAAAGGCAACAGTCCTAATTATTTACCAGACATGGGCAGTTTTTTTGCCAAGCATTTATCAGATAGGTTCTTTGTCAGTCAATCTGCCTAATCAGCCTACTGGCTTGTTATTTACAAGGCATCCAGATTGCACCTTTTGCTGGAAAAGAGCCAGTCTTGTCCAAAGTTCTCGCAAATAATTTTTTTCTTTTCCTCTCTCTAAATACTAAAAAAAATCTATCATATCTTAGCAGTCTGTAATAATACTCCTGGAAGAAGATGTGGCTGACCAACTCTCCTCTAGGAGTGCCTTGCCACTGCAAAGGCAGCCCTGCCCATCCTTGATGCCTGTTCTTCCCTGGCTCCTTTCTTGTGGAGCCACCAGAAGCCTCAGAGCATCATCTTGCTGCACCAGGTCAATATAAACCCAACAGAGCCAGAGAAACACTTCAGCCATGTCACCACCCGACTGATACCCCAAGGCAGGAAAGAGGGAGCAGGAGAAAGGATGGGACCAGCCCTTCTGGCAGCAGCCCACAGCTGGATTGCCTTAAATCCGGTATAAAACTGGAACTGGCCATCTCATGGGAGCAATAATGGGTTTGACCTTTGCTGGTAGTTGTGATTTTTACCACCCTTCCAGTTACAACCTGCAGGGCTGCTGCAGGTTATCGACTGTAACACTTAAATATATTTGGGGATTATGTGTATGTACATATGTGTGGATGTGGATGTGGAAAGAAGAGAAGAGAAGAGAAGAGAAGAGAAGAGAAGAGAAGAGAAGAGAAGAGAAGAGAAGAGAAGAGAAGAGAAGAGAAGAGAAGAGAAGAGAAGAGGGTGACATTCTCTGGTGAAAAGGGAGAGCAGACAGTGCTGTAATACTAAAAGCTAGCGGAAAGGAAGAGAAAGCATAAGGAAAAGGGGGAAGTAAAGAGACTACAGGAAAGAAAGAGGAGATAGTATAAAGATGAAAAGCCTATGGGCAACTGGCCCAGAACTGCTGTGCCAGCCACAGGCACGGCACATCGCTTGCTCTGGGTCACAGCTGCAAGTTTTCCCACCACAGCAAAAACTCCTTCTCTTTCACCAGGACATTCCCATGACTGAGATTTTAAGGTAAGGACTACGCAGACACTCTCTGTGGACTGAACTGTTCAAGACTGACACCTTCCTTCTGGTAAATTCTTTGATAAGGGGTGCCAGATACGGAAAGATTTAAATGATGTAGGAGAAATTTTTCAGTAAATGAAGGAAGGAGTCAGGGCTGTGATAAAAAGCAGGCAGAATGAACAAAGTACTGCACCATTACTTCACTTTTAATCACCAATATCTGTCCCTAAATTATATGGATTCTTCTATTGGCTCCTCAGCTGATAATTTCATGAAGAAACCCACATCCCTCAAGGACGTGAATTCCATACTCATCATGTGTTCTGTATTGCAAAAAAGTAACCCAAAAGTTTTTGTTGCAAATGTCCAGTAAGCTCTAACACTACTCAGCACACTGGGACTCTCTGTCCTCAGATGACTTCCTTGGCTAACCCTGGCTCTGCCCTTTGGCCACGGAATTATTGGACAGGTCGCGCCTGCAGCGCACAAAGGCAACACCCTCCAGAGCCATCAGCTGCTCCCTCCAGTGCCCTCCCAGCTGGGCAGAGCCAAGGTCCTGCACTGACCTTTCAGGCTGCGGGGGGATCAGGAACTGGGCAAACAGCTAAGGCTCTTTTTACATCCAGCACTACTTGGGACTGAGCCAAATCTCACTCATGACTCAAACGGAGCAATGATGCTGGAACTGCAAGGCTAAACTGTCTGAAACTCAACTTCCTACCTTAAAAGATGCAGACATTATCGTCAGTTCTGGCATTGCTTTGAAAAACACACTTCTATAAACATCAGAGGCCAAAATGCCAACGACAATGTCTGTAGTCAGTAACAGATTAGTGAAAAATAAACAGGATCATTTGCACATTTAGCTGTGTGTGGAACACATTGTTTTGTGTGCATTTCGGGCAGTTTACCCTGCTTAAGGGTGATTTTGCAAAATGATTTCTCAATGCAAGTGTCTTGTTGCCCTCTAAAGAACATGTCTTTTTAATACTATTAGATCAAAACAATTGTCAAAGACAAGTGCTCTTAGTTTTATGAATTTCCTTTAGAACTAAAAAGAAACCAGGAAAACTGTTTTTCAGTTTATTAATTAGAAGCAAACTCTGGATTACCTTTTAAGGTTAAGGCTTTGTGCACATGCCTATTCAACCATTATGATCTGCTTTTATAGCAACACAAGTTACCTGTTCCTGCAAACAGGACTTACAGTGTGGTTCAGTTTCTGCTCAGGTGACAGTGCTGTGAGACCTACCTGCCATAATTAAGAACCTATTTTACTGTAAATCAATTCTAAGACTGTTCTTGCATCCAAAAACATTAACAACTTACTTCACTGCCTACAGCTATGACTTACATCTGTCCAGAAGTCACACACTCTGAAATATGTGGGTAGAGAGAAATTAAAATGTTAGAAAGAACTAATACTGCTTTCTTTACTCCTGAATGTTGATATCCCATGGTTGATTTTATTCCAAAAGTGAGTGGAAAAGAGGCAGAAAGGAAACACTTGGCTGATGACGAGTTTTCTGCCCTGTACAGGTGCCTGTCTTCTTCCATATACATCCATGTGATGGCCTCTATGCCAACCCGTTTATCCTTCCAAACCTTTGCTAACAGTTCTCCCAATTCCAAAAAAATCCCTTCTTCCTTGCCATGCACCAGAATAGCGAAGTGTCTTGGCAGTGGTGTTCAGAAATAACTTATTTCAAAGGACTTGAACAAACATGCGCTGCTCTCTTTCCTCCTCTAAGGGAGAGTGGTTAGAGGAAGAACTGAAAAATGCCTGTTACCAATACTGCTGTTACAGCAGAATTATGAAATGTTGCTCTAGACACTTCTAAACAGACACCAACTGAAACAATAACTATGGTTAAATCTATGGCTCAATCCTGTAATTATGTGTAATAATCCTGTAATTATATATCACTTTATGTGGCTTCCCAAATTTCAGTGAAGCTGAGTTCTGATGTACCTGTATACATTTGTATGTATGCAAGTCTTTAATTTCTGATCTCAAATTGTGTTATATCACAGTTTTATGCGAAAATGTTACCATGCCCCATTTTGAGACAGGTGACGGGCATATTACCCCTTCTCAGGTGAGCATTTTCACATCAATTCATTAACACCATTAAAGTCTCAGTTTCTCTGTTTTCTTTCCAGGGCAGCACAGGACATTAAGAGGGCACAGGAACAAGGCTCTGAAAAGTCGTCTCAGTTTTCAGCTCCTTCACTGGAATTTTTGTGACCTCAGATAAGCACTCTATATCTCTTCCTACCTCTGTTCCTCCCAGTTTAAGACTAGGATAACAGTATCAGTTCCCTTCTATAGTACGTTTTGAAACCTACTTAAAGAAACTGCCCTATAAGCGTTATGCACTTTTTAAACCACATGATTACACTTGAATGTTTGCTCGAGTCTCACACTGAGCCACAACACTGACTCAGTCCCAAGCTTGTAAAGAAGTTTGTAGCTGACTGGGACAAAATTCTATATGCAAATGTAAAAACCTTATCATTAGTATACTGAAAGCCAGTGACAGCCCTCTTGTGTTTTATCCACAGTGATTATTAATGCACTCAGCAAACAAACACATTATCCCTAACAAGAAACGGTCACAAGCATCAGAGTCTTGACAAATCTATTTCAAAATAAGCAAAAGACAATTAATTAATTTGAAGCATGTGAAGTTTGTGGGGGAAAAGTACATTTCAGAGATTTTAAAATTAGAAAGGTATTTCTGTCTGCTATCAGACCTATAAAGCAAAGTAATAAACAGCAAGCTGAAATACATTCAGAAGTGGGTGAAAGTTCAACAGTCACACTGAGAGAAATGTTAAACCATTTGGCCTTGAAATAGCTGATAGACAAAGAAAGAGGAAGCTGAGCTCTAGCAAAGGACATACACTTTATTATAGTTATACACACACAAAAGCTGTCTAACAAAGTAAATACACAAGCTTAGCTTTTACAATCCTACCTTAGGTTCAGGAGAGTTCCTTCCTAATGACAGTCATTCATTCCCGACTGCGCTGCCTCAGTGTTAGAAAGACTCCTGAACACTTGGAAAGCACCTTCTCTTCCTCTGCAGAAACGAATGTCCCAAGGCTCACCTGTTGTGTGACAGGGGCACCTCTAACAACTCACCTCCTTTATGCTTCCGTGTAAAACTCACTTGACCCTTTGGTTTGCAAGTGATGTTACAGCAACTGTTACTTGCTTAGTAGTTTTTCTCACTATAGAAGTTTTTATTTCTAAGGCCAGAGATGTAAACAGCTAAGAAATTACCACTTTCCCCGAACAAAGTCTTCCTTGATTCAGGTGTTCCTGGACAAACCATGACACTGTGTTCTGCAGGCACCAAGCTGGACAGGAATCATGGCCCTTCGGTCCCTACCTACCAATGAATTTGAGCAAGCTGAGCACCTGCAGTTGAGTTACCTGAGTTAAAAACATGGAGCAAGTGAATGTCAAGGCATAGATTTTACTGCAGAATTTAAGCTATTGTATTGCATAATTTTCCTATCAGACATAGAGAAGGCTATACAAGTGGTCAGGTTTTTTTTATCCTGTGCAGCAAATAGGTTGTATCATTTCATCCTAGAGGTACGCTTTGATTCAGCTACACAACTGGACCATAAGTTGGCCCAGAGGATCAGATGAGTGATCTGTTTAGTCCCAGCCTCTGTCTCCAAATGTGGCAACCAGAGAAGCTATTCAGGCAGAACACACAAGTTCGGACACTGGGTGGTCCACTGTCCTCATCCTTCCCACTGTCCACCGTTATTGCATTAGGAACGTAGCAGGTACATTCCCACCTAGTCCATTTATGAGCCCTCTGTCCATTAACTCATTTAATTCCTTTTTGAAGGGATCATCATCTGCTCAAAAGACAAGCTTTTGCACATTTCAAAACAACTCAGTAAACTGAAATGAAAAACAAAACAAAAGAAATGAAAAACAAAAAGACTTTCAATCTTCACATTACATGGTGCCTTACATCACTCCTGTCCGTGACTGATCAGTCCTTGTGAAAGAACAGATAACCCTAGAAGAAAATAAACTTCACAGCTAAAGCTATTATCAGAAATTTGGCCATCTCTGTTCTGTTTCATGTCAGCATAAAAACACTGGCAGAAAATAAGGGAGAAATCATTAAGTGACAGCTACTTTGTGACAAAAAGCAAGCATTCAGAGAGTTTTCTTTAGTAATAAGACTCCAAATCAAGACAGTTTAATATCTGAAAGAGCTTCATATGTCTTCTTTCCCTAAAGCATGCGTAACGGATCAGATTACAACCCACTAATTCTTTTTTCCTGACCAAAAGGCTGCAGGTCACACACCAGACCGAGCCGCATGCGGTGAGGCTGTGCCGGGAGACCCGGGCAGCGCTGGCAGCCGGCGGTGCCGAGCGGCGCTCGCCGGACGGACGGACAGGGGCGACACTCGGAGCTGCCACGCCCGGCGCTGCCGCTGCCGCTGTCGCCGCGGAGCCAGAGCCTTACAGAGGGACCCGAGCCCGCTTCTCCTCCTGCATGCGAGACCGGCCGGTGTTGCGGGACCGGCCCCAGCTCCGGCCCGCCGCACAAGCGATGTCACCGACCCGGGGACTCCCCGCTCGGCTCCAGCCACAAGGCAGCCCCGGGAGGCCGGGCCGGGAGGGCTGTGCGGGAGCCGCTCCCGCTGCGCGGATGCCCCGGGCCGGCACCGTGGCCGCGCTTCCGACCGCCTCCGGTACCGGTGCGGGGNGGTGGGGGGGCTGCCCCCCCGCCTCCCCAGAGCCGGGATGCCGGGGCCGCCTTACCGTCTGCTGCACCGCCCGGAAGGTGGCATCCAGCAGCATCAGCTTCCAGGGGTCGGACACGGCGCCGGGCAGCGGCAGGTACACGTAGTAGNCCGCCGCGCCCCACGGAGCCGCCGCGCCCCGGGGCTGGGCACGCTCGGCAGCCGCCGCCCCAGAGCATCGCACCGGCCCGAGGCCCGCCCGGGGCTGCCTGGGCCGGGCGGGGGACCCCCAGGGGAAGGGGCTGTGCAGACACACGGGGCGTGGGATGACGGAGCTCCTCTATCGTGCTCTCGGCCAATAAAGGCATCCACATCTGCAGTGCTGGCTCCTGGCACCCCGTACCCACTGCTGACACCTCGTACCCACTGCTGACACCTTGTACCCACTGCGGGCACCCCGTGCCCACTGCTGACACTCCATATCCACTGCGGACACCCCGTGCCCACTGCTGACACTCCATACCCGCTCTTGACACCCCTTACCCACTCCTGACACCCTGTGCCCACACTCAAACCCTCTGCCCACCTCAGGCCGAGTGTTTCTGTGGGGTCTGACCTGGCAGCAGCCAGCTCGACCCACAAGCAAACCCCACCAGTTTCATGGAATAGCAGAATGGTTTGGGTTGGAAGGGACCTTAAAGACCATCTCATTTCAAATGCCCTGCCATGGTCAGGGACACCTTCCACTACACCAAGTTGCTCCAAGCCCCGTCCGACCCGGCCTTTTCATATTTAGGGGTTGTAGGAGCAGCAGATGTGCAGGGTGGCAGCTCTTTGCCAGCACACAACGGGAACATCAATGTTCAGGTAGGGTTTGCCCTTCTCCACTGAGCCCAGAGGCTGAGGAGGTGAGATGAAGGCTGTAACATGGATCAATTCAAGTCTATTCGAGAGGATCCCAGATTCAAGGTGTTTCCAGGAATACAGGAACACCCTTATTTTACCTGAAGAAACCAGACTGTTTCCCATTTAATACATCACAAAATGATTCCAGAAAGATTATTTGTTTAAGGTATGTTTATTTTGTAATTTTGTTTTGGACTAGGAGTTTGTTGGGATTTTTATTTTTTTACCATGGGTCAGTAACAAATTTTGGTTTGACGCAGGAATATTTTTTATACCTAAGAAAGGAAAAATTTTTAAATAGATCTTTTTCATCCCAAACGCTAAAGAGTTCAGCCTTTACCCAAATCACTTCTTAGTCACAGTCCTGTCCTCAGGAAATTAAAATATTTATTTAAATAGCCAGATTCACGTACATTATGAATCTAATGCAGAAAAAAAAAAAAGAATGAGCACCAAATTTAACAATGACAATTATTAAAAATGAATTCATAATACTAAAAAGTCACATAGAAATATAAATAGAGTCCTGGAAAGCACAAGTTTCTTTAAAAATTGACATGAAAACGTAATATAAGAAAAATACGTTTCTAAGAAGTAAAAGGTCAGCTTTTAGTCTAGCTTTCCTGGAACTGAAATATCACCTCGCTGATTCTAAGGGTTGCAGAAGAAAGTTTCTGGAATGTGTGAGGAAGTCAGACTGTCGAGCATCTTTAACCTTTTTTAATAACAACAGCAGATGGATTTTCTGATTTTCACAGTCCATTTGGGTAGACTACAGAAGGGAAGAAACAAGCTTTGCCAAGAAAGCAGCACAAGATAAGTTCCTGAGGTCTCCAGATTTTTTTATACGAAGTTGTACTTTTATGTATTATTTTTTGCTCACACCTTCTCTTTCACCTTGTGCCCTCCTCCCCTGCTTTGCATACCCCTGTTCCCTGGCTTTCCCAAGCTCCTGTCCCTAAAACCCACATCCAGCATCCTGAATGTAATAATTGGTACCCATCTCTTCCGACAAAGCTCATTGTTCCCAAACCTCTGGCAAAACTGAGCCCCGCTCCTCTCTCAGCTACTTATCTCCTCAAAGTAGAGATAAAAAAGGTTGGATAGGATTTTTCTGAGGTTTCTCACGCTCCCACTGACCCCTCACATACATCTGGTGCTTAATCTCTCCCCTTCCTCACATTTTGAAAACTGCTGCTCTGGCTAAACTGAATCAATGGCTCTTTGAGGAATCTGCTGTTTTCCAGGTGCTTAAAAAGAACTCGGTTGAAAAAAACCAAACCAACAACAAACCACTGTGGTTTGAGAAAGATCCCTTTGTTTAAAAAAATATAAGAGAGAGAAATTAAACCCCAGGACGCTTGCAAGACACCTAAGGGCCAGCAGTTTACCTATGTAAACTCACAGCCTGAAGGCAAGAAAGAGGTGCTAGACCCCAACTTCCCGGGACAACACAGGGCACCAAGGTCTCCTTGGGCCTCCTGGGGTTCCATCAGCTTTTCTGATCTGGCCTCCTTGTCTTTTTTCCACAGGTATGAGATCCCTGCTCTCACACAGCTGTCGTGTCAGGATTTATTTAATGATTTAATCCCCTGAAACTTTCTCCCTGTGGGTGTCACTGCTAGAGGAAACTGTTTAACTACAAAATAAATGTTATACTCCTGGGTTACTGATGCCCGCATAACTGGCAGGAATGGCAAGTTTCAGCTGCATGTCACATTTTACAGAACACAAAATAATGGGTGTTTCTGTTTCAGAGCTTTTTATAAGAAAAGCACTTTGATGTTTCCATGTCAGACCTATGAAGAATAGTAATTATTTTGTCATCAGTACTGTACTAATCTTTAGAGAGGATAAATGCACTTGTTTAAAAAAAAAACCAAACAACTTAGCCATGTTTTTTAAGTGATTACTACCTAAAATTTGACTACGTTCTGCTCCTGGGACTCCAGGTTCACCAGAATAACCAAATTGCTTTACGAGTTTGTAACTCTGGATTTTCAAATATATTTAAACATGGCTAATGCAAGTCACTCCCAAATGCACAGGGACCCTCTATTTATGTACTGAACATTTGGGTATTGAGTAAATTTTTTTTTAAAACCTTTAACTGGGAAGTGATACATCATATCAGCTCTTAATCCCCTGTCCAAATAAATATGGTTCTTCTGTATTTGCAGGCACAACATTCTATACAGACTTTTTTTTTTTAAGGTCTTGAAGTTAAGTGAAAATTAATGTGTAATCACCAGTATCTTTTCCAGAAACAAGTAATACTGACTTCTGTAGTGCAGAACTTGTTGCAAACCTAGGAGAAACCTGGTCCCTGGTTCCAGGTATGGGGGGAACCTGGCTGAAAAGGACTTTGTAAGAGTGCAGTGACAGGAGAGAGCAGTGGAAAAGCCAGTGAAAGCTGTCTTGGCCTGGAACTGCAAAATGATGGCCCAAGCAGGTACTTAAGGGTGACAAAAGGACACAGGTAAGGGTATATTTTGACTGTCATTGTTGCAATTAGTCAATGTGAAATAAAGTAATTGTAGAGCTTGTGCAATTGTGTAATAATTTGACACAAGTGTCAACATTGAAATGACCTCCTTGTTTTCCAAGCTGTTATTCCAAAATCTTTTCCTTAGGAATACAGTGCTAATTTCTGTGTACCTCACCAGCAAATCTTTATCCACAAAAACAACATCTGTTACCATTTTCTTATACTTTTTCGTATTTTATTTCCAAATCATAAAAAGTCACTGGACTTTCACAGCTGCTGGATCAGTCATTAAAAAGCCTGAACTGAAAAAAATTTGTTGTATAAAAAAAATTTCTAAGATCTAAGAACTCAATTTGGCAGATAATAGAAAATTCTAGAAATAGAAAATATATCTCTGCTTGTTTTTACATTGGGAGTTTACATTTGCCGTGAAACATTGTGCTAAATCAGGTTGCAGGATGCTGAGCTCCTACGACATAATTCCTTTCCATATCAGTAAAGTTTAATATTAGGGAAAATTAAAAATAAGAGGACGGTTAAAGCACTTGGTGTAATTAATTTGTTTTGAGGGTGGTGCCGTGGAGTCAGCTAGTCGTATTTTCCCAGCAGCTCCTGTATCCTGGGAACTTATTATTCTGAAACTCATTGCAACGGATGCACAGCGATATCCTTTTTAAGCTTATTAATTAATGTTTTTAAGGTGACCACAGCGACTTTCGCCTGATGCCCCGGGTTGCTGTAGGGGGCGGCTGGACACGGGGGATGAGGGCGATGAGGGCGATGAGGGCGGTGAGGGCGGTGAGGGCGGTGAGGGCGGTGAGGGCGGTGAGGGCGGCGCCACTCCCGCCCCGCCCGCTCCATCCGGGTCTCTCGGCGCGGCCGTTGGGAGCGTTCAAACCCCGCGGCAGCCAATCAGGGCAGAGCGTGCTCCTCCCAGCAGCCAATCGGCGAAGAGCCCCTCCCCCCGCCCACCCAGCAACCTGCGCTCGGTACCGCAACAAGCGCTGTGCGTCTGCCCAGGAAACCGCCCTCCGCCAATGGGAGCTCGCCCCGTGTGAATGGCAGGTCCAGCGACCAGTCCGAGAGGGAAAGAGCGAAGGGCTGGCCGAAAATGAGGGGAAAGTGGGCGGGGCATCTCGCGTCGGTGGCGAATGAGGGGGTGGCTTACAGAGGGGCGGTGGGTTCGGTAGCCAATGGGCGGCGGCGTGAGTGCGGCGGCTCGCTTTTTGAATTGGCGGCGGCCGCTGATGGCGGATGGAGGCGGGCGGCACCGGCGGTGAGGGGGCAGCGGGGCCGGGGCGTGCGGGCGGCCCGGAGCGGGGTCGGTGTGTCAGGCCTCTGTGGGGCCTCCGGGCCCCAGTGCCGCTCCGGGGCTCCTCAGGCCGCCGGCCGTGCTCCTTGGGCAGGGCGGAGCCCCGGGCCCGCCGGCACCTGCTGGCTCATGGGGCGAGAGGCTGTGGCGGTCCCTCGTCCTGCCCCCGGCCACCTCCCTGCAGCGGGCTCGGGAGCCTTTCTGCGTGGTTCCTCGGGAGGGAAATGGGAAATGTGGGACGTGTTTACTGTCCTTTCCTTGCTTTAACAAACATGTTTTGTGTTGTGGGTCCTTCAGGCTTTCCACCAACTATGGGGAGGTCGTTTCTGAGTGTGATGCTGTGGGGTTATTAGCTCTGCCTGAAGCCTGTAGTGATGGTGTTCTGACTTTTGCTCTTTATGTGAGGGAAAGCTGTTCAGTTCGTGTCTGTGTGTGTGCTGTTTGTTCTCCTCTGTATCCTGGCACCTTCAGTCTGTAAGTTTAGTAACAAGTATTATGTTATTAATTGATATTTTGATAGTATGATAAGTTGATAGTAATATGATTATTAATACAAGGCATGTTTTTAAATGCACCCAGGTTGGAACCTTATAAATAAATAAATTGGAAAATCCATAAAGAAAATCAATGCCTAAACTGAAGTATGAGCTTCTTCAAATATACAATAAAGGTCCTTATAAGTTCATATACATGTTATTTGGTATAATAATAACCATACTGATGTCTCAGGCTTCTAAGAAATAATCTCTAGGATTGAAGTTTAATTGTGCCTTTAACTGGAGTGTTTGTTTTCTTCTGAATTTACATGTAACTGTCTTTGTGGTAATCATTATTAACAATGTGGTTTGAATCTTCCAAGATTATACTTCCCTCCACCCTCACTACCAAAAAAATTGGTTACTGTATGAAAGTTCCTAGTGGTGACACTGTAACATCCTGGCCTGGTGATTCCTCAAAGACTCTTTATGGTTGAGGTTATTCTCTCCTCTTGCTCTGTCTTAAGCTGCTCTGGGAAAAATGAGGTGGGTGACTGGGACTTAGGCGTAGGAAACTCAATTCCGTGGCGCTGCACAGCTGTGTGTGACCTGGAAATGGAAACCAAGGTGGCAAGTCTGGTAACTGAATGTGTCTAGAATGATGATAGATTTGTAGTGTTGACTTATTGCTCGTCACTGTATTAGGATCTTGTGTATTATGAAGACTTGAATCCTTTCCACGAGTCCCAGATGTGATCTCTGGAAGATAAGGTCTGTTCTGTATTGCTGGTGTGCCAAAGTGCCCATTGTTTCTTGGCTTCTGACTTACTTTGCTGTGTAATAGGATGGTCATTACACAATTTGAAAAATAGTATGTGCTGTTCTCTAGGGGTTTTAGTGCCTCAAGAGTCTTTTTTCAGACAATGCTTTAGTGCAGTATTTAAGTAGCTGCTGCTTTAAAGGGGCATTTACAGTCACAAGAACAATTTCAGTTGAAGTGCTGCAAAGGGTTATTATACAGCAGCAGTTCAGCCGCAGTTGCTGCTCCAGGTAACTTCTGATATCACTGTGCAAACGCTGAAATCTGTGTGTGATGAATCACAGGAACTGCACCCTGCTCGCCTCGTGTGTGATGGAAAATGTGCCGTGCGTTGGGCACGCGTCTTAGAACAGACTTTGTGGTGCAAGATTTGGGTAGGCAGCTCCCAGAGTGTGAGAGGGTTAAGAATTCTGCCTTTCCAGTAGGTAACAGGTCCGATGGGCAGGGAGAACACGGATCCATTCTGTTTGAGAAGAGAGAAGTCCTCTTTATCTGATGATGAAAGGGTACTTCTACTCTGTCATAGTTAATATAGGACAGTAGACCAGACCGTACAGATAGACATATATATGCATATCAACTCTGCAGACACAAAGTATTTTTAATTTTTCTAAGAGTAAGTAGTCCTGGCTCTACTCTCTGGGTGCTCATTTTTAACCATGGTATTTCGGGCCAGTTCACCTGAAAAATCAAATTTGAGCAAGATGTTATGCTTACCCTTAATTCTTCTGCTAATGATTCATTTCAACAATGCTAATTTTAGTCTCAACTGTAGCTTATAATAGTTTGTCACTGAAAGAAACAAGTGCTTTTAGTTTGTTGGTGCTTTGTGGTTAAGGTTTTTTAAATGAGCGCTTGAGTTCGTGCTTGCCTGTGCTCAGAGCTGAAGTTCCCTCTCTGCAGCTCTCAGATGAATTACAGAACCATCTCTGTAACAGCTTTGTTGTCAGTCCTTGCTATCAGTTGTGTTACTATTGATGCTCTTTCAGAGCTGCTCTATCAGTGTGAGTGGGAGTTCAGTAAGAGCCTAAATGTTTTGTTTTCTGAAGTCACTTCTGACAGCCTTGGTCATAGGGCTCTCATGAATGAGCTTTTTGCACCTGTAACTGAGTTTGGCCCCTGCACCTTCCAGCTGGTGAAGAAAGAAGCAAGGCATAATCATGGCTGACAACAGTACTCTGGTGTCTGAAACCGGGAGGAGCCTCTTGGCTGATTCTTCTGTTCTTGATTCAAAAATTATAGAAACCTCCAAAGAGAATGTATTCCGTGCAGCTGTTCTGGATGTTGAAGGTAATGGGAGAAGTTTATTTTAAGACTACTCTGTTTTTGTAATGACTGATTACTTTGTTGGTATTTAGTAGTTTTGAGAATCCAAAAGTGCTTTGAACTCCAGAATTGTATGTAGAGTAGGGAAAAGGGGGTTGATCTGGAATCCTTTCATTAACAAGATTTGGGGTTACAGCCCAAATCAAATGAGTCTTCTGGAGCTGTACAGAAGGTTGTCAGTTCCATTTGATGCCTCTTCTGTGGAGTAAATCACTCCAGGTGACATTTTGACACCAGTGTTTGGAAACTACAGCGGCTTTGTTGTGTACAGGTATGGGTATCATAGGTAGACAGGTGGAGGGATTAATAGTCTTGAGCCCAAAATTAATTCAAGAGCAAATCTTGAAATGAAAAAAACAGCCACCAATGTTTTCCTCCAAGGTAGTGGCCAAAATCTGCTGGTGGTCTGTTGGTGCAAATGATGTGGAGGCAACACTTGTTCTTCCTCCTAATATTTTGAAGGCTTATTGATACATGGAAATGAAGAACAAGGCATCTAATTTCAGATCTGATAATCCTGGTAACTGCTCAGTTACCAAGAAAGTAATAAACCTTGTCAGCCAGGAACACAGAAACTAGAAAAAATACCAGCTGTCTATTTTCCAGCAAATCTTGGTATCTAATTCTGCTAGAAGCATTAAGCCAATAATTTTTTTGGGTTTTCGTTTGCTTGTTGTCTTTCTTCCTCCCCACCTCTTCATTTATGTTCTCACTTTGACTGGTCATGAATTGCAGGTTCTTGTTTCACCTCATACTAGAAAGTTTGGGCTCTAAGTCAGTTGGGTATGCCTTGATTAAAGGACATGGTTCTTGAGGTAACATTTATTTTCATGCTTGTTCCTGATAAATAAGGAATCTTGAAAGGCTACTGTCTGCTGTATTCTTCTATGCATTATTGCTTGATTTAGATGTAACATGGATTTTTCTGCTAAAATACAAATATTATCCTTGCTTCTCTCTAAGCAGAAGAAATGCCTCAAATAGAAACCAGAGTGGTTTTGGTTCAGGAAGCAGGGAAACGTGAGGAGCTTCTGAAAGCCTTGGAGGTATGTGGGCCTGAGATAAAACAGTCACTGGAAGGACGTGTTATGCCTTCAGACTTCTAGCAACCAATTTGCTTCTGTACTAAAGTTCTGCTCTTCCACAGACCATTAAGATAATGGAAGTACCTGTTATAAAGATAAAGGAAAGTAGTCCTGATAAATCAGAAGAAAAACTAATAAAAAGTATTATTCATATGGTATGTCATGCAATTTAGCACATGAAATTGCATGCAGCATGTTACACTTCACTGGGACTGAAATGTGCACACGCTTTAATTTGGATTAATTGGGCATAATGGTCGTAATATATGCTAATGGTTCTGATGGTGTCACAGCTCATCAAAATTAGCACTTTTTTTACAAACACTTCCTTAAATATGGAGTAATACCTGCAACTCTTACCTAGTGGTGTTTTCTAACAGGGGCATCAAAATATCCATAGGGACATCCAATTGCATGCTGCTATTCAGTCACGCATAAGTTTTTGCTATGAACTGACTTTGTAATTGTCAATGGACTTCTCTTTCAATTGCAGGCTGCATTTAAACTGAAATGCAAGAAGTGCTTTTCCATTTCTTGATGTGAAAAACATAAAAAAATTAAATTTGGAACTAATGATTGAAATTGGAGTGGACCAAATTTTTAGACCCCTTAAAATTATCAAGGAATGAACAAAATCTATTTCTGTTCTTTAGATGTTATGCAGCGTGGAGCTTGCTGTTGCAAGCTGGATGCTACTTTTTAGTAGCATCCCAAAGTACCCTAAGCTGTTCTGACACTCTGAAATTTCATTTATCTTTTGAGCTTAGGGTGTTTTTTCTATCTATCTATTTCCAGTGCTACATTATCAGTGTGAACTGATATGTAAACTGCTAAAGCAACCAGAATTCCGATTCTTCAAAAGCAGGAATTACTTTGGCATTCAGTCTTAAAGCATGCAGCAGTTCATAGCTATTCTTATGCTAGAGAACAGTGCATTGCATTCAGCTTTCACAAATCCTAACTCTTTCTGAAACATGAATCATACATTTTTCTAATGGTCCAAAATAAACATCAGTTGAATTTTACACTTGTGCAAGTATGTTGCCTGAATAATGCTTTCACTTTCACTCCTGTGCATCAAGGAAATTAAAATGCCCTACATAAAGACAGACACGCTAGAAGAGCTTGGAGATTCTGATTCCCCAGAATTTGAGACGATCTTCGTTGTGTCAGACTTCCAAGCTCCCGTCTTTAGCAACCTCTGCAAGGCAGATTGCCGAGTCATCGGGCCGCCAGTCGTGCTGCACTGTGCACAGAAAGGAGAGGTGTGTGCTTCCTGCTGAAAGCAGATGAATAGTTCCCTGCTGCAGTGAGTTCTAAGAGTTCACAGTAAAATCTCTCTTGCTTTTCCAATCAGTTATAAACATTCCTAGCAAGAGAATTGTAAGAAGAGCAAGTTTCTAATGCTGTGTTAGAATATTGCACATAGTGAGAGAGCACAGGCAGACAGTGGTAAGGCTACAGCTGCTGCTGTAGTTGTGGGAGTTGTTGATCACCAGCTGGGATTGTGCCATTAGGAAAGGCAGCATGCAAATGATTCTCCAGTAATCACTTTATATTTCCAAAAGGTGTCATGTAGGGCAGATAGACTGGGGAGGAAATGGAGTGCTACCTGTGGAACTTGGACATGCTCTAGTTACTTTATCAGAATGCTGGCAGGCCTGGAGCTGAGGTATAACTGAATTCACAGAGCTGGACTAGTGTCTGATGCATTTTTAATACTAGAAATAACTACTGGATTAAAGGTAATGTGAGAACTTTAGTGGGAGCAGTATGCTGTTAACTAATGAGCTTTCTTCTTCTTTTCAGCCTTTACCTTTCTCCTGCCGTCCACTGTACTGTGCAAGTATGTTGAACTTGGTACTGTGCTTCACAGGATTCAGAAAGAAAGATGAATTAGTAAGCAATTTATTCTTCTTTGGATTGGTAAAACCATGTTAAGTGTATTTTCAAGATAGTCTTCTGTTCTGTCGCCCATCGGGTTTAACCATGGCTCAAGCTTGTATGGGGAGAATGAGTTGTTTGTTCTTTTGTTTTTTTGCAAGTCCAGAGGCAGTGATATTTGAGGATGGGAACAAAACTTTGTTCAAGTCATTTTAGCTATGTCATTTTTGGTCACTTTTTTTGTTGAGTGACATTAAACTGCTCTGATTCAATAGGGCTTAAAGATTTGTGAGTTGAGGCTTCAGATAAGATGATGGTTACCCAGCAGTGTCCTCTTTTTTTGTATAGGTGGTAGAATGGCCAAGTAAATCTCTGTAGCTCTGTTCAGAGCATTTGCAGGCACTTTATCTTGTTGTGATACTGTGCTATCAGGACTTTACTCTTTGTTTGATACCCTAGCACTTTGCTTTTCCGTTTCAGTGGGGCAGTTGCCATCTAATTTCCCTACTAGACACCTGGGAATCAACGATATGGCTCCACATCTTCATCTGGAAAAAAAAAATCCCAAACCAAAAGCCTTTGCCCAGTGTTGAGATTAGTTAGGTTTGATCTAGAACTGACTAAATCAGCAAGGAAAATGCACTTCAAATCTAATAGGTATGAAAAGGTTGAAGGCATTATGCATGATTATCATGAGAGTACTGGTGGCTTGGATGGTCTTCAAACTACACAGCAAGGCTGTATTAGATGTTGAAATAAAAGGAAATCTTGATAGTTCTTTTGATGTGTCAGCTGTATCTTCTGTAGATGTGAACAAGTTGTTTTAAGAACAGATCGAAGTATTTCTATTTCTAGACATTTAATGTAACCTTCTGTAGCTTGTTTTGCAAACCGCTGTTGTATTGCACTCACTCCTCAAAAGATACTGAGAACTTTTCATCTTCATTTTTCAGGTTAAGCTTGTGACCTTGGTTCATCATATGGGTGGAATTATTCGAAGAGACTTTAGCTCAAAAGTTACTCATCTGGTGGCAAACTCAACACATGGAGACAAATTCAGAGTATGTAAGCTTGAGTTGGTGTTTCATGGAAACCTTTGGAATTTGGCTCTTGTGGGCTAAGTTTGTTGATTATACTTCAGCTCAGAAGCTGCTGTTTTTTCCTGTACTAGCAGCAATAACTCATAATGGTGAATTCATCTGTGTCTGGTGTTGAGCTTTGGCATATTTTTGTCTCTGTGGGAGATCTAAATAAGATAAATTTGAAATAGGCAAGTATAATAAATAACAAGATTCAAAATGGTTAAGTATTGATGCTACCATCAGTTAAGGCAGTGATGAACGAGTGTTTATGTATCAACATGCCTGCTTTTGTCTGCCCAAACAATAAACTTTGAGGTAACTTGCAAAAAACTTTAGTCCTTAATTGGTGCATATCTTCTTTTAAAAATGATTTTTAACTTGTTATGGGTGAGGATTCAAATCTTCCTTTATGCATAAATAGACATGAGCGTGCTTTTTCTTTTCTGATTCTAAAAGGGAATCATTTGGGACGTTTATGTTCAGTTTAGAAGTAAACAAATGATTATTGGTTTTTGTACTATTTAATATGACACAGCAATATTTATGCCCCTTGACTCTCCCTTGTTTGAATTATTGGTAGGATGTTGCTTTTTTTTTCTTGTTTGTCTTTATAATCTTGGAGTTGGAAGAGAAGTCCTACTTTCTGTTCAAAGACTCCTTTCTGCCAACTCCAAGGAGAAGATGTAGGGAAACTGTACAATCTCTCAAGCAGTCATGGCAGTTACCTTTCAAGTAGTCACTTTCTCTTTGATAAAAGCAGGCTGGGATATTTTTCTTCATGCAAAGTATCAAAAGCAGAAAAAACATCCCATATTCCACTGGAACAGAGATTTGATTTTATGTTTTTGTGAGTGATGAAGGATATCAGACTAAGAAAATGGTGCACTTTTGAGGAAATGTCAAAATAGCTATTGATCTGATCTCCTCGTCACTGAATTAATATATTCTAACTCTGGGGAGCTGCAGCTGGATATGACTCTTGAAGGAATATATTCACTTTTTGCAATATCTGTCTTGACAAGTAAAAGGAAGGATACAATTTTTTTTTGATGTAGGAAAGATTTAAAAGGAAATATTTGGTACAACTTATGCTTTTCCTGTTTTGTAGATTGCTGTAAGTCTTGGTATTCCTATCGTGAAAGCTGAGTGGATTTATAAGGCGTGGGAGAAAAGGAATGAAATGTAGGTGTCTATTTTCCTTCAGCCTTCAGCTTGCATCCTATTCACCTGCGAGCTTCTGCTGAAATACTGACATAGGTCACTGATTTAGTGACTTTTTTGTGCATCTTCTTTCTTTCAGTGATTTCTGTGCAGCTGATGACAACTTTAGAAACCAGTTCAAGGTTCCTCCCTTTCAGGATTGCATGTTAAGTTTCTTGGGATTCTCTGATGATGAGAAAGCTAACATGGAAGAAATGACAGAAATGCAAGGTGGTTGTTTATGAAAACCTGTGGGAAGAATGGGGTGGAGTTTATAATGATAGGTGCCACAGAACTGTTAAGTGAAATACTAATTTCTAACAAGAATATTCTTTCCTCTTGCTAATTTGCCTTTTTTTTTATCTAGGAGGACATTATTTACCAGTTGGTGATGAAAGGTGTACACACTTGGTGGTTGAAGAAAGTACAGTAAAAGATCTTCCATTTGAACCTTTAAAAAACCTTTATGTTGTAAAGCAAGAGGTTAGTGCTGAAAATTATTTAGAGAATGCTGCTGTGTAGAACTGTGTGTGCCACATGCAAGCGTGTGGCTTATTCTGAAAAAATATATCCCATACCAACTGTGTTACTATTATAGATTATTTTGAATGTTTTTAACTTCGGGTGAAGCTCTGTAATGTGTGTGTTCTTTTTTCCTCTAGTGGTTTTGGGGAAGCATTCAAATGGATGCCAGAGCTGGAGAGTCCATGTATTTATTTGAGAAGGTATGTTGAATGCTCACACAATGCACAGCATATTTTGGTGGTAAAATTAGCATGCAATTTTATCTCCATTATAAGTTTTAGGTTTACATCCATTATAAATTTTATACATAGAATACTAATTTAGAATAGAAATTTTTTTCTGCTTCCCAAAGGTTTTACTTTTAGTCAAACAAAATTCTACTGTGGCCTTCATTTTAAAAAGGGAAGAAAAAAGCTTCACCCGCTTTGCCTCGGCTTCCCTAAGACGTTTCCTTCTGTGTTGTGTGTTGATCTCTGTAATTAACTTATCTCTGCACTGAGTTGAACTGGACAGAGGATAACCCACTAAATGAAGTTTTCTTTCACTGCAGTCAGAGAGTCCTGACTTCAAGAAGTCGGTGTCGCTGCTTTCCCTGAGCACTCCCAACAGCAACCGCAAACGGCGCCGCTTGAAAGAGACTCTGGCCCAGCTGACCAGGGAAACAGACATGTCCCCATTCCCTCCTCGGAAACGCCCCTCAGCTGAACATTCCCTCTCTATTGGCTCCTTGCTGGATATTTCCAACACTCCGGAGTCAAGCACTGCCAATGGAGGTAGAGCTAAAACCTTCCTTTCAGCCACACTTACAGTGTTTAACAGCTCTTGCATGCAAGTGGGAATGGTGGTGGTAGGGAAGTTGTACAGGTTCTGCTACAGATTTGCAAAGTAATTCCAGGCTTTTGTCTTTTTGAAGTGAGGAGGAAAAAATTGGAGTGAAGAGTTCAGACACAGGCCAAGCTGCCTCTTGTCATCACAGTGAGCATGTTCATAGCTGAAGGAAAAGATATGGAGGTGATAAATAGGAAGTACTGTTGAGTGTTACTCGAATATGCTTCAAATACTCTGCTGGAAGTCTGTAGCAAATTAGCAGCATAGTCAACAGTAAATCACCTAAAATACTCTCCATAGGATACTTGGAGGAAAGAGGACAAAGATTCTTTTCTAGAGGAGTTAAAGGGAAAATTCCTGCAGAGCTCACTCCTAGGTCTTTGAAATGTTCTGTTGAGCCAACACTGTTTGTGCCAGTGAACTGTCATGTCTAAAACTTCACAAGAATATAAATCATCAATTGGTTTTGAGTGAATGGACAGAGTTTTATATATCTCTGCACGTGGTTCTTGTGGAAGAGAACTGCAAAATTTTGGGTTAGTCAAAAGCTGATACCTCAAGTGTTCTTAAAAGGCCTGGTTCCATTGTATAGAGGAGGTATCTGGAGCTGCTACTGCTTTAAAAAGGCAAACTCAAATCACATAAGAGCTCCCAGTGAGGTACAACCTGCAAGTGATAATTCAGAGGGAATTCAGGAAAGATCAGCCTTCCTAGATGATGCTGGGGCTCTTGTTACCCCTGGTAGGGAATTTTCTTCTAATCCAACAGCAGCAGTCAGTCTCAGAATGTGCTAATTTGGAAACAACAGATAAGGTCCTTGTTTCATTGTTAACTATGACAGTAATGAGCTTTGATATCAAAAAAGTCAGTAGAGGTCTCTGAGATCCAATACATGAGCAATTGTTTAAAACTCGTGAACTGTTCCAGGTCTACCTTGCCTTTAGCTTTAAGAAAAATGAATTTCTTGAGCCTTTCCCCCTATAGGAGGAAATGTCAGTGTTGTGTGCAAGGGCTGATTTTAGTAAATGGCTTTAAGCTACACACCTCATGCAAGAGTCATAGGCAGCTGAGAGATAATTGTTTACATGGCAAAGTAGAAAAGCACTTTTTTACATAGTATATGGATAAGTCATGTTCAGCACCTAATCCTTGCTTCCTGCTAATAAGGAACTAATAATAGGGTCAAGTCATTGACCTGCCCATAAATGGCTAATTAGTTTCAGTCTAATTTTGAGAAATAATATATTACTGTTGTTCTATAAGTAGGCTGTAATAAAGAGAGCTGTTTTCTTGAAAGAGTCCTAATAACTCTAGAATATAGCCTTTAAGAAAACCCCAAACTTATCTTCACTTAAAAATTCTGAATTTTTATTTTTGTCTTTGAGGGTGAGCTTTTTTTAGGGACCCTATTGTAATAAAGCTCTATTTTCTTTTGGGAATATCTCTTCATCAGAAACACCAAAATCCTGTGCAAGGCCTTCCAAAAACTCAACTCCTCTTCCTCTCAAGCAATCTGCAAGATGGCAGGTTGCAAAGGAATTGTATCAGACAGAAAGTAACTATGTTGATATTCTGACAACAATTATTCAGGTAAGATGGTTTTAAAGCCAGTCCAGGTCAATTGCAATAAGATATCCAGTGTTTACATCGATTAGTATTTTCAACCTGTGATCTGCAGGCCTTTGAGGGCTTGGGTGCATCAAAGCTTCATAGGAAGATGACAACATAAAGTCTCATATAATTTTACCAGCGTATAAAAATACTCAGTTTCAGGTTGGAAAATGCAATTTCTAATCTGGGATCTGCAGTGGTATTGTAATTTATATGGAAATTGGAAGTGTCAGGAAAATAGGATATTCATGACTAATATTTTTGATATTAGTGAATAGAGAGAGATGGCAGAGGGAAAAATCTTTTCTTTGAAATTATTCCAAGTAGAGCAGAATAGCAAACAACTTAGAGGAAGAGCTTAATTTCTTGAAAGTTTATTTCTATTGCAGCTGATAATCTACTTAAAGAATGAACCAAGGTGTATGTGAGTAGAAAAAGAGATGAAAGGGGGTTATGCCGTAGTGAGATACCAAACTAAGTGTTTGTATCTTCAAACCACTCTCCATAACCCACTCTTGCTGAATGGAGGCATCTCAGGGTTGTGATTGCAGGAAATTATGATCTACAAGGAAAACACTGGTGCTTTCATAACTATTTCTAATACAATGTTGGCAGTTGGGAGGGCATTAACACTTTTCCTCTTAATTCATCAGTTATTTCAAGTTCCATTGGAGAAGGAGGGACAACTTGGGGGACCAATCCTTGCACAGGAAGAGATCAAGACCATATTCGGCAGCATTCCAGATATTCTTGATGTGCACACTAAAATCAAGGCAAGCTGCACCCTCTCCCCTGCAGGAGAAGCTTTCATAGAGACTTTGAATCTTTTCTGCATGTTTCCAGTTGCATCTGCTGGATAGGTGTAGATTCTTCCTGGTGCTGATACATACTCTTTCCAGTAGTGTTAGCTGCCTATTCCTGGCAGCATTTCACAGTAGGGTTTTAAAACAGAGAGACTTGCAGACTGCCTGCAACTTGGTGATTTGTTTGTACAGTTTGTGTTGTTGTTTTTTTCCTACCAGTGGGGTCCAGTCTGGTTAATCACACCAGCTATTGATGTATGCCCACTGAGGCTGAGATGAAAGTAGAGCTGTGTGTCCATGTCAGATTGGAGTCACCTGCAGCATGCAGTGCAGTGAGAGTTGCTTTGATGTAGTGGTTGTGTTTTCCTTCATCTTTGGTGTTATAAAGATATGAGCAGTGGCAGCAACAAACCAATGTTAGTGATGAATCCTTTTCACTTAAGGTGAATCCTGAACCTTCAGCTGTGCCCTCCTGGCCCTCTTATTAGCTGATGGTGATTGAGCTTGATGCTTATCAAGCTCATACAGGCTTAACAGGCTTGGTCTCACTTTCCTTGACACCCTAGTGTAGCAAGTGAGTGGAATCTATCCTACTTCTGTTTCAATCCTGTCTTACAGACTTAAGCCCTAGATAAGTTGTGCACTCCTAATTAGAATTGGTCCAACTGTCTTCTGTGTATCCTTTTTTAATATTCCTTTGGAGTGTATTGTGTTGGATGCAGCAGGGACATCTTGCTGCAGAGTTGGCTAGGCCTGACGTGCTGCCAGGCTCTATTTGCATTGATTTACAGCTATATATATATATATATTCAGTAAGCCAGAGATCTCTGGTTTTGAGCCCTCAGTAGACTGGAGGGGCTGAATGTGAAATTGTACAGCTTTTTAGGATTGTCTGTTTTGTCAGCACGAAAACACACCTAATGATGTGTGTTTTGCCAAACACTGATCTCATTTAATGGCTTTATGCACTTTATGCTCAGCATGTTTTCTCCCCCCATCCCTGCATGTGTTCTAGGAAGACCTGGAAGATCTCATGATAAATTGGACTGAAAGCAGAAGTATTGGTGATATCATTCTCAAATATGTAAGTTCCTGTTTCTTTTTTTATGGTTACAACTATTATCTTGCCTTACAAACAATCCACTTCTAGGAGCTAGCAAACACAAGGAAAGCACTGCTGAGAAAGACCTCCAACTTGTGCCACTGTATTTTTTATATAGACTTTTCAATTGAGTTAGGTGATGGAATCTATGTCAAATTTTTAGTATGTATGTCTGACCACTGGTTTGAAGGATTAAAACTACAAATAGCTACAGTCTGAGAACTGTAATTTGCAACACTACATACACGCTTTTTACTCAGACATTAAAAGCCACTTCCTGGGCCTTTAGCCATCTGCTGCCTTTGATCAATAGTAAAGAACTAGGAAAATAACTTCTCACAAAAACTTATTATGTTCTTTCTTCAAGACTTGAAACATGTAAGTGAATAAGGAGTCCTATGTAGAACAGGAAAGCTAGGTCTGGGACTGCCAAGTATTTTAACATAAATAGGCTGCTAGGTATCTTGTGCTTTTGCTGATCGGATGATTTTGAGGCAAATAGTGCTTGTCATTCAAAAGTTTTCAGTCTAAAGTATTGCTTCTGGTGGTTTAAAAGGTGATTGCAGTAACTGAAGAAAAGAGCTGTCTGAAATTTCCAAAATTCTCACCAAAAGCCTCTTGCTAGGTGAGAACCTGCCTCCCATTTGAGCTGCTCAGCAGCTTTTAAGGTTGTCACATGTTTGCTTGATGCTGGCGAGAGCAGCCTGCGTTTAATCAGCAGCATCAATCTGGGGCATCTGGCATGCAAAAATGTCTTAACTTATTCTGAGAACATGTATGGGTTTACAACACATTTTTTATTATTCTTTATTGCAATGTGCCTTTGAGCAGCTTTGTATGGCTCGGGGCATATGAACATATGTACAATGATACATAATATGTAAAGCAGAGCCCTAACAGTTGTTTCTTTCAGTCAAAAGACTTGTTGAAAACATACCCTCCATTTGTGAATTTCTTTGAAATGAGCAAGGAGACGATTACAAGATGTGAAAAGCAGAAGCCAAGGTTTCATGCCTTCTTAAAGGTAAGTGTCTGCAGAACTAAGCCTATGAGTAGAACATGTGGACTGTTACTATGTTCTACTGAATGCAGTAGATGGAAGAATGTGAAATTTTGAAAGCTTGAAGGAATGTGAACATCTCTTGGTAAGACAGAAATAGGAAGGATTTGAACTTCAATCCCTCAAGCTCCTCATAGGACCCTTTCATGAAAAGTCTGAGTTCCTCCTCTGTTAAACAGCTTTCAAGGTGGTTTGATTGTATGCATTTTTACTGGAAAAAAGTTCCTCCTAAATTACGTGTCTTCTCTGTTCTGTAAAGATAACTGGTGCTGCTGCTTTGACTGGTCCCCTCCCTGTGTTTGTGAGACTTATATTTCTGAAACAGCTTTTAACTTTCCTTGGGCAGCTGTGAAGCTCCAGGGAGGTAGAATTTCTCAGCATTCTTGTGACTAATGAATAGGAGCCTAACAGTGGAGATCTAACAGGAAGATGATCTTCAAAGAAAGTTATCTGAAGATGAGTCTTAAGACTCTTGAGCTCTTCAGATGTGTGTGTACTGTTAATAATACAGTGTAGCTTTAACTCCTCTTCTGTATCCAAATAGTCAAGTAATCACACTGACAGTTTCAGCTCGTGTTTTCTGAGGGACTAGGAATTACATCCAAGTATTGACATTTAAAAGATGGGGAACAAATAAGAGAACAGGCTGTCCCATGTCCCACTCCACATTAGCAGCTGAAACAAGGGCTGAGGGGTTGATATGGGGACTTCAAAACTGGACATTCTGAGAACATAAATCACTGTGTAGTTTTGAATATAATGTGGTTTTTAACATGCTCTGTCATTGACTGTGGTAAACAATTCTCACACTTGTATAGTAATGCTAATTTCAAGGAAGGCAGTTTTTCTCTGATCTTGTGCTTTTCTTGTGTATGTGTGTAAAAATAAAAGTAAACATGATTTCCTTTTCCCCAGATAAATCAAGCTAAACCTGAATGTGGCCGCCAAAGCCTAGCTGAGCTCCTTATCCGTCCTGTTCAAAGGCTGCCCAGTGTTGCCCTTCTACTAAATGGTAACCTAGTGATGCAATTTTTATTAGTTTGTCTGTGAAGGAGTTAAAAACACAAGATGATGTCTGCTTTTTGTCATCATTAGCAACAGCTTTTCTCATCTAAAACAAGCCTGATTATGTGAGTTAACCATGATTACTGGCAGTCAGTGAGACCCACTACTGAAGAAAGCATAAATTCTGACTAAATTCCACTTGTTCATACATTTGTATGCAGGATACAGATAGAGGAACAGTTTGCACTGACAATTCTGTCTCTTCAAACAAGAACATAATTGAGATTCAAATGAAACTACATAAACTAGACAGCAATTCATATTGGCAAGGCTTACAGTTTCATGTGTTCCACCTGGTATCAACCACTTGCTGTAATAATGATTTTGTTAATAAAAACAATAAAAAAATCCACATCATCACGCTTCGCTTCAGGTAGAGAAAGACTTCTGTGCTTGTCTCTGCACTTCAATTTTTATTTAGTAGTTTAAGGGTTTGGTTTCTGTATTGTATGTGGGGTTTTTTTTCTTAATGAGATGCCTGGACAACTTCTGTTCAGCCTAGTTTCCCACTTAATCAGTGCTAGTTGGACTCCAGGGTAGATCTGATTTCTTCAGTCAGCTTATCTTAACTCAGTTTAAACTTGAGTTTTTCATATTTCTTTTCAGGAACTTGTAATATGTGTGGAGTTTTTATTTCTTTTTTTTAATTGTAGATATTAAGAAACATACAGCAGAAGAGAACCCAGATAAAATAACTCTAGAGAGAGCTATTGAATCATTAAAGGAGGTGATGACGTAAGTCATGTTGATTCTGTGGAACATACTGTTAAACATACTGCATTTGGATCCCTCTGTTCCTGCTAAATTGCTGTCAGTGTTTTGTTGGTACAAGTAACAGAAAGTAAACATAACTGTATGTGTTCTTCAGCCTCCTTTTGGCTGCTGTTGTCACTTTGGTGTTCTGCAGCAGAGCTCCGAAGGAGTCTGTGAGGTTAGCCAGCACTTGTACCTGAACCTCTGCTGACTCCCTGCCTCAGCAGGGACCCTCTCCAGTCCTCTACTCTGTTCCAGCTCCTTTTCTATCTCTTCTCTTTGGACTGGAAGAGATGGATTTTGTCTTTAAATCTTACTTCCATATCTACTGAAAAGACAGACTTCTGGTGGGAGATTAGTTTTTCTTCTGGTCCTGTATTAGCTCTTCTTGGCACTGTTCCATGAGCTAATTAGCTGAAAGCTGAGGTTGTTTAGATTGTAAGTCTCACCTCTTTCAAAGTGTAGCGTATGTCTCCAGCAATGAGAACTCCTGCATTAACTGGGTAAATGTTTGTCCAGTTTTAACAACAACTTTTAAGTTGTAATTATTCTTGCATCTGCTGCTTGGTGAGCTGCAGTGCTGAACTGGGGGGGACAAAATGCAGGCTGTAAAGAACTGCATTGTGTCAGTCTCTAGTTCAAAATCTTGCAGGGGATGGGAATTCTATATGAACTGATTGGTGTGTCATATGCTGGTAACATGACAAGAATAGTGTTCTAGGGCTCAGGTTTTCTGTGTGATTTCATGTGGTATTTGGCTATTTTGTCAGGCAAATGTGGCAAGTGCTGCTGTATAAATTCTATCCCTGAGTGTTCAGCTTTATTATTTTTGTTTGTCTTGAATGTAGTGCATTCATTTACTGTTGCTTGGTATTGAAGATTAACATAATACGCTTCCCTTAGACACATTAATGAAGACAAAAGAAAAACAGAGGCACAGAGGCAGTTCTTTGATGTTGTCTATGAAGTGGATGGATGTCCAGTAAGTAATTCCTCCAAAGCTGCAGATCTGTTAAATAACTGCAGTACTTTGTTCCCCTTGCAAAAGTGTGTGAGGCTACAGTGCAATGGTGCTGGTTTAAACAGATTGCCAGTGTTATGCTGTAAGCAAGCATTAATCCAGCCCTCGAACTAAATGCTTAATGAGCTTTCGCTTCTGTCATTTAGGCCAATCTCCTGTCCTCTCACCGGAGCTTGGTTCAGCGTCTGGAAACTGTAGCACTTGGTGATGACCTCTGTGACAGGGGAGAGCAGGTCACACTCTTTCTGTTCAATGACTGCCTAGAGGTAAGATGACTGTACCAGTACGTCTCATGAACTGAATTGTAAAAGGCTTGACACTGCACATGAATATAAATAAGTAAAATTTAAGAACTTTTGAGGAAGAATTCTAAGTCATAGATTGCTGATAGGTCAACATATGCTGATGTTTCCTTTCCATTAGCCACTGTGTAAGCCAGCATAGTCATGTCTGCATGGATGGCTGAGAGGTGTTATTGTAGCCTTTAATGTCTTGCAGCTAGAGTAAAAACATAAAAGCAGCTTAATATGTTAAAAAAAAGTTTATCTGAATAGCACTATGAGTAGCACCAATGGATGAAAAAGTGCTGGAGTTCCTGGCTCATCAGGTTGGTTGTCCTTTTAAAGTTTAGTTGTATGTAATGGGAGTGAATAGTGGGCCTCAGTAGATCTGTCTGTTCTTGGGCTACCAAAAAAAAAAAAAAAATCACAGTAAATGCCTTAAACTAAAAATAGGTTAGGAAAAACTGGAGGAGAAAAATAATCTAACTGGGTTTTGGAGACTAATGTGGAAAAACTGAATTTATAAAGGACACTTTTATGAAAGTACTTGTTGCTGTCTGCAGCAGTGAAGAACATTGTCTTCATAGAAGACCAGCTGTAAAATAATTCAAAATTAGTGCTGTCCTAAGCAGCACTTAGAGACAAAAGCCTTTATTTGTGACTAGTGATGAACTCTCCCTGGGAGTCAAGTTGTCTCAGTTTCATCACTCCTTGTAAAGGAAGGAAAGGCAAATAAAACCACTTTACTAAAGCTTCTTGGCTTGTCTCTTGGACAGGAGACAAACAGCTGAAGATACATTACTTTAACAGACACTTACCTTACATGTTTTTATGCAAAGCTGCTCAGTGGCTGCATGCATAAGCAACAGCAAGTGATATTTCTAGGACATAACATACCACACCTTGTTGGTTCATGCATATAGATGTTGTCTTTTCTGTTTAAATCTACACTACCTTGTGGTAGATGTCAAAGGACCCTTGTTTGTTATGCAGGGTAAAATTGAGGTCTGTAATGCAAAATTACCTCCTCTCTAGGTATTTTTAAAGAATTTATTGTATTTTAAAGCTGAGTGTTTTGATGCCAAGTAACAAATATTGCTGGGTGGCTTGGACTGTAGGCAGTGAATAGAGAGATAAGTGAATTCCTTTAAGATTTATGTGGTAGAGTAGCAAGATTTTCTGTGCCTTCCTGGATAGTAGAAGGTAAAAATATAGAAAGGAAAGGAAACAATGGCAAGAGATCTTGCAACTAACCCTTTCTATTCTGTTTAACTGCAGATTGCGAGGAAACGGCACAAAGTTATTGGAGCTTTCAAGAGTCCCCATGGCCACACAAGGCCTCCTGCATCTCTTAAGCATGTTGTTCTCATGCCTCTCTCCCAGATCAAGAAAGTCCTGGACATCAGGGAGACAGAAGGTCTGTGTGTTTTGAAGTGCTGTGGTAGCTAATTAAACTGTGTTTCAGAGTGTGAAGGAACAGGCTCTGCTGTTTGTGGGATGGAATGCTAAGGTGTATTTATTGTATGGTGTGTTAGGTATGTGATTTTAGTAAAAGTTTCTGTTTGAATCTCTGTATGGGCTTGAGAATTCCTTGCACTGATACCTTTTGGCTTTTCAAGAATCGCTGCAGGATGCTGAATTTGGCAGAACTACTAGATGGCATTAGCATAAGCCAACCAACTGGCAGTGTGAGATAAACAGAGTTAAACACTTGACAGCTCTGGATTTACAAAATAAAAACCAAACCTCAAGCTTCAGCTCAGAGCATTAGACTAGCCAGAGAAAACTGCTGTTGGTGTGAAACCAAATTTTCTTTTAACTGGTGATGATAATGCTCAGGAGGAGCTGTGCTTGGCATCTTAAAAGATGACTTAATTTCTCTGTCTGCTTTGCTCCAGCCTTGATAGTGACTTATAAAGAATCCAGTCACACCAGTTTCTAGATTTCTATCCTGGCAAGATTTGGTGTTTCACTGTAAGTGATAACATGCACATCATGTGTTCTGCTTTGTGTTCTCTGAAGCACCTGAACATAGAAACCCAGTTAAAAAGAGAAATGGCAAAGAGGGTGGGTGAGGCCGACTACTCTGCAGGTTATTTGGTGAATAATCAGCTATTGCATGAACTGGTGATTGCAGCCTCTTGATGGCTGTGGACAGAACTCTGCTCTTGCAAGTGATTCAACAGCTATTGTGTAAATAAAGACAAAATCATTGCACCAAATCATGTTGTCTGTAGCTCCACCTCCTGGCAGACAGAGGGTTGACCCTTCTGAAGTTTTCCCCCTGAATTATGTGAAAAAATCATTATTCTTTGTATTACCTCCTTGCTTTTTTTTTAATAAACTGTAGATTGCCAGAAAGCTTTTGCCTTAGTTGTGAGGCCACCCACAGAACTCAACAACAAGCTGCTCAGTTTCCAGATGACAACTGAAGACCCTCGCAAGGAGGACTGGCTGAAGATGTTGTGTCGGCATGTGGCCAACACTATTTGTAAAGCAGATGCAGTAAGTACTCTGGAACCATGTTGCTGGTTGAAATCTTTCCCTCCTTTTGGCTTTAAGCACCTGAAGCTAAAGAAGTTAATAGTGGACATGCCTGAGGTAAAGTAGAGCAGAAAACATTTGTGCTACCACATCTGCAAGTGAGTGGTTAAAAGGTAGAAAAGGAAACAGCCCGGAAGTTAGTTTGTGCAAAAGTTAAAAATCAAAAATTATTTATAATTAATTTGTGATGGTGAAAGGGTATGATTCAACTCTGCACTGTAGATCTAACAAGAATTGTATTCAGCTTGCTTTTTTCACAGCTGTCTTTGAATTTACAATCCCAGTGCTATGAATTGTTTGGGTTGGAGTAACTCTGTGTTAAGTTGTAGAGCAAAGAACTCAACCTATCTGCACCATAATGCAAGAGACATGAAGCATCTTCCTTCCACAGACAGAAATCTACAACCTTAAAACAAGGAAATAAGAAAAACAGTGAAATAAAGGAGGCACTGGTCTTGTTGCACTTCTAGAAATTCAGCGTATGGGCTTTCTACAGTCAGAAAACCACTAATTTGAGGAGTAGATCCTCTCCAATTACAGCAAGAGGCTTTCAGCTAATGTTTTAATTATGTAAAAGTCTATGCATATCAGTCATCTCAATTTGCTGAAAATACATGCAGTACATATAGCTGAAGCTACTTGGTGTAATCTAGAAATGTTTGATGTTCTGCAGTGTATTCTTACAGTGCAATATTTGGCTGTGACTTTGAAAGGCATGCTTGTTACAGGAGAGGTAACTAAGTACTGAAAACAGCATCTTAGTTTTATTTCGTGTGTCTTGTGATCTAGGGACTTAGGAATAAGAGACTTGGCTTTGTGGTTTCCATTTTAGGTACTGAGTAGGACAAGTGCTGATGTGGAAGCATTAATTTACTTTAATCTGTGTGTTGCCTATATTCAGTGTTTTGCGTCACGTATAACTTGGATTTTTAATAGAAATGAAACCTTCGTGTAATAAATGTATCGTTCCCTCTTGCCCCGAGACATTCAGAATCATACGCTGACAAATTGTAACCTACTATGCTGAATCCAATTAGTTATAATTTCTGTAGCTACTGCTTTGTACCAACTATATAAGACTTTCTTCTGATTGAAATGTCCAACTGAGCCTCAATTTAAGCACTTTTGCCTGGTTTTAGAGTTTAGAGCATCATGTGAGTGAAATAACATTGACTTTGCCACCTGGTGGCAGCAAAGGCTTTGGCTACTCTTCTTTAGGCCCTGGGAATGGCCATAAAGCTGCTAACTGGGGTCCTTCTGAAATTTTTTTTCTTAAGTGTAAAATGTCTTTTCTCGACATGAGGACAACAAACAGCAAAAAAAAATCATCCCAGCAACTTCCTACTCCCATGTCTGCCCCCTCTGCCCCCCCAGTTTTGTAAGTAGGTAGCCAGAGACTGCTTTGCACATGCTGGAGTTTAAGAATGAGGCATGAAAAAACCCCAAAACTCTGGCTATTCTGCAACATGTATTGCACTTAAGATGGAGGACTTTAGTCTTAATGTTTGACAGCTGGAGCTCTCAAGATTTCACTTCAGAAATGTGCTAGATGTGTCAGTGGAATAAAGCAGTGTTTATCTTGGAAACTCCCTAGAGATGCCTCAGAACTACTGCCTTTAATTTGGTCAGCCCTGGACTTGAAACTGAATCAGACAAACTGAATATAAAACTACTGATGAAGTGGTTTCACAAACTGACTGCAGCAGCTGTTGATCTAGTGAAATGGCGTGAAAACAAATAGCTGCTGGACTGTATGAAGAGTTAAATATGGAAGAATATGGCAGTTACAGCCTCTAAATCTGATCAAATGGACTAGAAAACTGTATTTTGGCAAGTGCTGATATTTGACCACTATTAAGACTAATTTTGTCTACAGGAAAATCTCATTTATGTTGCTGATCCTGATTCAGTTGAAGTAAATACTAAAGATATGGACAGTACTTTAAGCAGAGCATCCAGGGCAATAAAGAAAACATCAAAAAAGGTAAGATAGTATAAAGAGAGTGCTTTTTAGTCAGAGAATTGTGCTGGGATTCCTCTTTCAGGTGGTTTGTAGTATTTACAGTAGTGACAGGAAAAATTTAATCTGAACTAAAACTCTTAAATATAATCTCCTTAAAGAAAGAAGGTGAGGAGTGTTTAAGATTTTGGAATATCTGTATATAGTCTTAAGTATTACAGTCATAAGTATTATGTAGTCATTTTTGAGTCTGTTATGGAACTTATGCTGTTTAATACTTTGAATCTTTTAAATATAATGCAAAATTGAGGGCAGCTTAAAGGAGGGGTGGCCTGACTGTGCAGGACTGAGGGATGTGGGGAAGCCTTGGTGACCAGCCCTTGCTTTGACTTCTCCCTGAATCGCTGCCCTCCCCTCTCCGTGCTGTACTGTCCTCATATTTTGACAGAATGAGAAGAGCAAGGATGATGGGGAGCCTTTAAAAGTCAGATCACTTTGGGTGTGGGTGTTTGGCTGGTTGTGATCCAGTCACACCAACACTTGACACACATCCTAGAGATGTTCAGAATGGTAGCCTGAATAATAGTAGTTATTGCACCCTGTTTTTTGTCAGTGTTTAACCACTTGTCAAACTCCTCAGGTCACGAGAGCCTTTTCTTTCTCCAAAACACCCAAGCGAGCTCTCCGCAGGGCTCTGATGTCTCACAGTGCCACGGAAGGGAGGAGCCCCAGCTCCTCTAACGAGAGTTACATCGGCAGCCGCCTGACGAGCACCTCGTCCTTAGCGGTGAGTGATTTGGAAGTCACCTTCTTAACATCACACTTCTTTCATGTCTGCTGCTGCTCTCACTTTAACAATTTCAACATCCACAGTGAGGAAAAGTTATTTTTAACTGCATTCATAGGCATATTATTTTCCAGAGCTGTTTAATGAGAAGCCTTAGTTGCTGAACATGCAGAAAAGTCTTGATGCACTAGAAACTGGGAGTTGCCTTACACATTTAAGTTGAAAAACCCCACCAATCTCTTTTGCTAGGGATGGAATATGTTTCCTCTTCTGAGAGAGTGAGAAAGTTTCAACACAAGTCTTATATTGGTTCATGGTTTTGATTTTGAACGCTAAATAGAAATGTGGTGTACAACCCTGAATATTATGGTGAACGTTTCACTCAAAGTAGTGAGATGACAGACATCCTGTGAAACAAACCGGGAAGGAAGGGTAGAGAAATATAGCTGCTGCAGCCTGCAAGTTTTTAAACAACAACAAGGGAATTATCTCTTTGTAAATTTGAAGAAAACTTGGTAAAATATTGTTCTACATATTGCAACTCTTCTGCTATGCCTGGCTGCCTGTTGCAGCTTTCTTCTGCTACATTTGGTCAAACTCCATTTCCTAGTACAGTCTAGTAAAGCAGACTAGATTTGGAGGAATTTTTTCATTATCTTTGCTTTTTATTATAGTGTTTGAGTAAATTTGATGAGTAACACCTACTTTCTAGTCTGTAGTATGTGGGATAGAAGGCCAAGAAAAAGGAATCCTGTTCATCTTTCTACTACTGACTGATGTGTCAGTACTTTAATATTGAGGTAATTCAGTATGTTTGAGTGGCCATTAAATTGTACAACATCAAGATTTAGCCCTGCTCTCCCACATGAGAAAATATGAAACAATAAGGGAGGAAGTATCACAGTAGACTCCCTTGCTTTAGAGGAAATAAAAAAAATCTACCAGTGGGACTATAGCCCAGTTCTCTGTAGAGAGATTTTCTTCTTTCTATTATGATTATGCCAGCAATTGTTTTTGCATTCTAATTGTCTTCATTTTGATACAGCACTGTATCTCATTTCTCATGAACTTGCAAGTCATGTACTTTTCTTTTTGTGTGTATTTACCCCAGACAAAAATACTTGTTTTCCACAAGATCTTAGAAACTTGCAGTAGCAAAACCGTGTTCCTGCTTCAGATTCTTCCCAGAGCTCTTGCACCTCTGTGGCAATAAGCTGCAGCTTGGCAGCAGATCATGTGTTGTGTTTTTTTTAACCAATCCCACATGCCACTGAACTTGCATAAAGCCTTTTTGGTTCCATGATAAGTTTGAGGGGAAATGAGGTTTGGATTCCAGCCCCTCAAGCTGGAATACAGGAGTAGTTGTTGAGTAGGAAACTTAAACTGCAGGAAACCTGTCTGAGTCCATTAAGAGTTAAAGCTGTTATTCAGACATATTGTTTTATTTAAATTAAATCCTGGCCTATGCTTATGTAGGAATTTTTTGGTGTAGAAAAAAAGAGCAAAAATATCAATAAAGCTTGGCTGCTTGGTTTTTTTTCTTGTTTGAACTAACTCTTAAACCCTTCCTAATTGTAGATTGCTCGTTCCTCTTCCACGTGCAGCCTAAGTGGATCTGTCAAATGTGCTGTTAATGTCCATCACTGCAGTTCTGTTGATTGGAGCTCTCAAAATTCCAAGCCTCGACCTGTGCTGTGTCCTGGCTCTCCAAATACTCGTTTTTCAAATGCTGTAGAAGCAAAAGCCTCTTCCAGCTTGGAAAGCTTAAATGATCATGCCTTGGACAGACCACGTGCTCTCCCTGTTATTACTGCCACTTGTGCTGACGCTGGAGATGATAACCAGCGTGGTGCTGGAAAATTCTGTGCATCAGGTCCTGACTGAAGTGAGCAAGAAATGCTGAGTTCTCTAAACTAAGAGGGCACGGTACTGCTGTAATGCACAAAGGGCTTCGAATGGTGTTGGGTTCTTCTTGAACATGCTCTAAGGCACAGGGTTGGAGTCAGCACTCACGTGTGGTCTAGTTCTATTTCTGGTTCTGGGTGCAAAGCTTATCCTTTCACAAACACTTTAAAATGTAATTTCTCTGAGTTTTTTTAAAATTTATTTGCAATTGAATTACTTATTGTTTCAGTTCAGTTGTCCAAATGGCCATCTAGATCACTGGTCAGAGTTCTGAGGACTTCAATAACTTGGTTGCAGGGAAGTCTTGAGCAGCTCATTTTACCTGTGGTTTTAGTTTTTTGTTCCTTATCTGTAAATAGAAAAAATACCTGGTATAAAATACTTGAGAGTCTAATAAGAGCTGCTCTATAAAGAGGAGTTTAGGGTTTCATTTTCAGTTATTGCCAATGACTGCAAATGGAGGACATACCATAAGCAGGCATAGGACTTGTTCATAGTGAAGTGTATATCCTTACCTGCCCAAAATATCCCTATTTAAAAGATTCTTGAAGCATGCGGGTGCACAAGCTGCCTAACTACCGTGACCTGTTGATGTGCTGAGAAGCTTGGCTGGCTGTTAAGAGCAACAGAAGATTGCTTGTGAAAGTATCTTGAGGTCTAATGTGAGAAGAATATAAAATCTCAGCTAATCCAAAGAGGTTTACTTTTAGTGCTACATATTGATGTGTTGGTTTCACTGTAATTAAGTCTCAGAAGCAGCTTATTCTCCAAGCATCAGAAAAGTCAGCTTCTTGCCTAGTGTGTGCCCATCCAGGCACAGCTGAAGCAAGCTCTGACAAATCATTGGGATGTCTGTTGCCTCCTGCAGCCAAGGAGACATGTGTTCAGCATCTCATTTGGGGCTCAGAGCTGATGATAATACAGAAAGTTGTAGGATTGGAGGGGGAGCTCTGTTTCTCTAAGAGCTTATCATAGTGTATCTTGCCTTCATTTTGGAGGAGATGATTAGTGCAAAAAGTGATGTAAGATGTATACTAATACTTGTTAACAGCTACTCTTCAAAAACATGTTCTTGCATTCCAAATCTCTCAAGGCTGATAACAAGGGAAAAAAAATCTTTCTGCTGCAGTTTTTAAAATGTGTTAAGTTTTCTGTTCAAACTCTAGAAATGCTGAATCATTAATTTCAAAAGCTGCCAGTCTTTGAGATCTTCTGCACTCACGCATTCCTTGTATGATATGTCAAGGTTGAGAAACGACTGCTGCACTATTGAGATTGGCTCATAAATGATCAATAACTTTTTTTTTCCTCCAACAGGGTGTTCCTTCTCCTTCCTTGGTCAGCCTTCCCTCAATCTTTGAAAGGAGGAGTCACACATTGAGCCGATCCACAACCCACTTGATATGAGGCAGGTGGAAAAGACTCTGCTCTGTGGGAGTGACTGACAAGCAGGTGGCTGGGCAGTGACCTGTTACTGACATTAATGGTACCTTAGTCATTAGCACTTAGCAATGATTAGCAAAATGTTAGGTAACACTAAGTTAATCACAAGGGGGGTTTAGTTGTGTTGAAGCAGACCAGCCAATCAGTGGAATAAGTAACCCGGCCTTCATTTAAACACAGTATGCCCTTGCACAGATTTATTTCCTTACCAACATAACTGAAACGTTTTCTTCTATGGAAATTGTCCCCTCCAGGCAATAAAATGGTTTGTCAGATCTTGAAATGAAGATGATGATCACATAATTTACTGCTAGTTTGGATGACTCTTACGCTTGCCTAACTTCATCTACTGGCAGAGCACTCTGTTTGAATTGTGATTTCTTAAATGGAGATACATTATGAAGTACCTGACCTTTTAAGTATGACAGTTAACCTGTTGTACAGCTGCTTGTTCCTGATATTTTATAAATGTAGTTGTTTATAATTAAATAGAATTGAGTTTTGTGATTATGATCTCCTGCAGCCTCACTGTAACACAGTGGTATGAGGAGCTTTGACCACCAAAAATGATCAACTGAATTCTTTGTCTTGCTTTGAAGTGGAAGTCTGAGGAAAAGAATTACACTCCTGTTTAGTAGGGTTGTTAAAAAACCAAACCCCCACACATTCCCCATACTTGGTTAACAAATCATTATTTAATGCATGGGATTATTGGTGTGACATTGTAACTTGAGGGTCCAGTTTTGGCGTGTACTACTCCTAAGGCTTTTACCTGGCTTTCTCGTGTATTTATGTCTTCCTTTAAAACTCTGTGTTCACTTCTGTCATCTCTGAACAGTTTGTTCCCTGCAATGCACTCTCACAAACTATCTAAATATGTAAATTTCTGCATTTCATTAACAGTTCAACTGTCGGTATTAGCAGGAGTTCACAACTTCTGGTTCCTTTTTAACCACCTGTGTTTTGTCTTGTATCTATATTTAACTAGTGATGCTTTTGAATGTGTCAGACTGCACCATTTTTTATATCTCTTTTTGCCAATCTGAGCAATGTAAATAAACCGTTTAAAGTAACACTGCTTCTGGCTTTGCTAAACAAGCTTTTATGAAAGTTTACTTTTTTATGTGAGGAAAAAAAAAAGCATTGTTGGGCTCCAGCCTACAACTGTACTCTGATTATCTATGTAGTTATTCCTAATAAAGTATACCATGTGATAGGCCTGAATATTTTTTTGTTTTTTCTTAATATATTCATGAATCTCCCCTGGATCTATGTGTCCAGTCCATGCTTTGTCTCTTTTTTTTTATTTTTTTTGGTCCCTGTCCATTCAGAATAAGCATCTGAAATGAATCTGCAGTGACACTTCTATTATGAGTTTGCCCCACCTTTTCCATTTCCAATATTACATGTACTTGTAGCATTGGAATAAGTACATAACTTTGGAGGGTATTTTGGCTGGTGTTCTTTTAAATCTTAGGTGAGACTGCTTCACCAAACCAGCATTTTAAACAATATTACTTTTACCATCTCAGGGATATGTTTACTAACAGTAAGCATCTGGTTTTGTACAACACCTAGCTTCAGTCATGATACAGACAATTTACATCTCCTGAATAATTTTTTAAACTTCAATTTGGACAGTTTAGTAGAATTCTGTATCATTTCCTAAGTCTTTATGCTGAGATTTCTGACTTGTAAAACTATAGGATCTGTTCTGCAACTGTTTTAAGGGAAAAACTGGCATGAAAGGGACATTCTAACCTCGCACTCTGTGCTACAGAGTCAGCCAACACATGTTCAGCATACAGGATTTTTTCATTCAGAAAACCTGGAATTCTGAAGAGGAGGTCAAAAGATGGTCTTTGTTTAAAACACTGCCTTTTCTCATGGGCTGTACAAAAACAGTTTGATGAGCTGCTCTCAATGCTACACGAATCTCTTAACCATAGCGGTAAATTGGTAATTGAAGGACAGCTGTCAAAGGAAAGGGTCTTCTGTTGGGTGACATTTAAGGAAGCAAGAGTTTGTTTGCTTGCTTAAAAAATTAGAAGAGCCCCACTCACATATTCAAGAAGCCAGCAGTGGCCAAGAGACTGGAGGAAGTCTGGAATAGAGGTTGGAGCCATTCACATGCCTAGAATTCATAAATGTACACTCACAAACTATTAAAGCATTAATGGCCTGACATGATTAATCTTTTATGGGTTCTTGTTCAAAGGGAAAAGGTGGAGAGCTCACAGCTGCTTGAGAGCACCTGTTTGCAAATTTGTTGCAGATTCAACAGGACCTCTTGACCTGTGCTTTACAGAGAAATAGTTGCTGTTTCAAACACAGGAGCTGCAAACTCCTCTGCGAGATGGATGTTTACAGCCCCTGAAAGCCAGCCATCAGAGACAAAGAGGGGCAGCTAGAATGTACTTTAAAAACACAAAAGCTGTTGAAAGCTGAAAATGCTGGCTGAGTGCTCCACGCAGCTGACATTGGAAGGGTGAAGGCAAACTAGTGCCATATTCTTTGCCTTGGGACTGGTTTTAAGCACTGAGCCAGAAACCTGCTCGCTCCCACCACTAAGAAAAGCTGAAAGGGAAACGGGAACACCATGAAAACAAACTAATTAAAGACTAGTGAAATAGATGTCACTTTGTCAGATGTTAAGCAAACAACAGCCATTTTTCGAACATTACCACTACTGAGGGCAGAATTTTCAGCTGGCACATGGTATCCTGTCAACCTCTATACAAATGCAACCAGGCCTTTGTATACTTAATTTAGGCAGTTAGAAGTGCAATTACCACCCTACCTGCAAATTGTAATTAGTTTAAGCTGTGTTGGCACATTTATCAGCTGATCCGTACACTGACACTGACTTCGAGTACAGAGCCTGACTATTGTGGGAGCTACCCTCAGTTTTTGAAGTAAGTTATTATATATAAAAATGTACATATGTTTGTGTGTTTATATAAACAGAAAGTTCTCATGAAGATATATGAAGCAGCCTTTTATTTTTACTCCCTGTTGGGAGGCCTAGTGCAGGTACTTTATATGAGTGAAATTAAGGAATTAATGTTCTGATATTTATGCTAACATGGGTAAAAAGAGGAGAACCTCTACACCTCATTGCCCCTCTTCCCCCAGCTCCTCAATTTCTTTAAGGGCTGAGGAAGAAGGAGGAGGCTCTTGGCCTAATGCTGGAGTACCCAGTTTTGCCGCTCAGCTTCAGGAGTGCTGTAGAGCCCATCCTGGCTTGGGGGAAGTAAAATCTTGCACCTACCAAAGCCCAGAAGCAGGTTGTGTTCTGCTGCTCCTGCTCAGGTTTCTCTGGCAGCTCTGAAGATCAGGTAAAGGATGACTTTTTGCACTTCTCTCACCTCCTTCTTCACCCAGAGAGCGAGGAAAATGCAACAACCGGGTAAGTACCTTATCAATTTATTAATGGATTCTTTAAAATGGAGTTGAGTACAATATAAACAGTACTACCTGAGCTCTTGGAGATTTACAGTTAACAAAGGCAATGTTTATTAATGTTTATTTGTCAGTGTTTGGACACACCAGCTGCCTCTTGCAAATACTCAACTTGTGTCTTCACTGAAACCATCAGTGATGCAGTGGCTGTGTTGGATCGTGAGCTCCTACACACTTTCTGCTGCTCTGTGATGGCATTTCAGTGGCTTCTCCAATGTTTCAGCCTGGAGAGAATGTAAATATAAGCATAAATGGTTTTGAAAATGTGCCTTTTTTCTGTGTTTCAATGGCTTGTGCATTAGAGTTGGTATGGCTGACAAATCAGCACTGATTGCTAATTAAAAAGCAGAATATATTAAGGAGTTTCACACTTCCACTTCTGCCTCCCATTGAAACCCTGGCTGTATGAGTGTGTGCTAGGGAAGCTCTAATGGATACAGTCTAATTACTTGCCATTTTTGTTTTGACTTAACAGTTCATGAATTACAGTAACTCTGACAGACAGATCACTGCTGATTACTAATTAAATGGCAGAATTTGGTTTTATGCACCTTCAGCTATTACCCCCACAAAAAGCGACATTCCACATCTTGACAAAAAAAAGCTTTTTCTCTGCTTGTTTGTTGATGTGTAAAAGCTGATGTTATTGTCCCTTTGGAAAATAAAAGTTCTTTGGGCACATTTACAATAGCGGTTGATAAATATATTTCAAAAGTAAAGTTACTGCTGTGTTGCTATAAAGGAGGCTTTGGGGAGAAAGCGTTCAAGGCAGCTGTGCTGGTTTTGGCTGGGGTAGAGTTAATTCTTTGCACAGTAGCTGGCGTGTGGCTGTGCTTTGGGTTTGTGCTGGGAACAGTGTGGATAACTCAGGGATGTTTTGGTTATGGTTGAGCAGGGCTTCCACAGAGCCAAGGCCTTCTCTGCTCCTCTCCTCAACCCCACCAGCAATGGGGCTGGGGCTGCACAAGGAGCTGGGAGGGGACAGGGCCAGGACAGCTGACCCCAGCGACCCAAGGGATATTCCAGACTGTATGGTGCCATGCTCAGCATAAAACTGAGGAAGAAGAAGGAAGTGGGAGTGTTCAGAGCCATGGCATTTGTCTTCCCAAGTCACTGCTACGTGTGATGGAAAGTCACTGTTACGGCTTTCCCGGGGATGGCTGAACACCTGCCCGCCCATGGGAAGTGGGGAGTGAATTCCTTGTTTGGCTTTGCTTGTGTGCATGGCTTTTCCTTCCCTTATTAAACTGTCTTCATCTCAACCCACAAGTTTTCTCACTTTTGCTCTTCTGATTCTCTCTCCCTCCCACCTGGGAGAGCGAGCGAGCGGCTGCGTGGGGCTGAGTTAAACCACGACAGCAGCACAACCACTCCATGGTTCCTGCCACTCTCATTCCCTTATGGATCACCTCAGCCCTCGTTAAACGGGCACACAGAACAAAGACAGTTTTAAAATTTTGTCTGCAAGAGGGGACAATTCATTCACTGCCCCAGGGACTCCCCAGGTCACACAGAGAGTCGAACCAATGCAGGCATGGATTGACTTCCTTTCTCTTCATTTGCCTTTTTTATTCGACATACCGAGAATTTAATCTGATTCTTGACAAGATCAGTACTCTCTTAATTTGTGATGTGTTTTAATTTGTGGTGGTGATCTGTAGAGATCAGCTGTTGAGCTTGGCAATTCTCATGATGGTGTCTGTCTGCTGCTGAATGGCAGAGGATAGAGTAATGAAGAGCCTGTAAATGGCTTAACTGCTATAACTCTTGCTGAATGCCCAGAAATATTCTGTTTTATTCCAGACATAGAATTAGGACTCATTAAAATGGCCACCAATCTTTTCAAATCAAAGATATGGCAGCCTGGTAAACTTTTCTTTATGCTGGTTTCACTTGTTACAGAAACACAGCAAAACTTTTATCCTAAAAAAAAAAAGATTACTCTTCTGAAAAGAAATTATGCTTCTCTAATCTCTTTCAGTTTGTGAGCAGGCCCCTAAGCATGTGAATATTTCAATATGCAGTTTGTAAAAATCCATCAGAGATAGTGCTCAAGAGCAAGGGTCAAAAGAAATGGTATGATACTTGAGATCTCATAGATCAAAAAGCACAGTGTAAAAATCCTTGGCATATAGGTGATCTTAATGGTCCCTTCTGGACTTAAAATGTATTACAGAGAGAAACTATCAAGTCATTTTTATAATTTAAAGCTTTATCTTTTCTTTGTTAGTAATTCTTCCTGTCTGAATATCATTGCTCACCTTAAGCAAAATAGGGAATATATTATTAGTGGAAGGTAATAAAAAGGACTCTGCGTTATTGCGGTCAGTGCCCATAATAAATGTAAAATTTGGTGTTCCAAAGTGTGTCAAAAAGGTCCTTTTCTCTTTGCTTCCATCTAAAATATTTCACAGCATTGCTAGTAATAGTAACTCAGAGCAGCACATTTCTACAAAGACAAGAATATTGCAGTGTCTGAAAAACAAACTATCCCAGGTCAAAATAAACGAACCGCTGGAGTGATGGTTGGAAAACCTTTATGAGCAAAAGAAGCCCATGTGAAATTGTAAAATTAGGACTTTTGACTATAAGGCTTCAGTTTCTGATACTTACCTATAACTCTATGTCATTCATAATGGTTTTATCTTTCAAAAAAAAAAAGATATTGGGAGATTTTAAAAATGTGTAGAAATCCAGATAAATGGGGCAGTTTCTTTCAACAGGCACTTTCAACTGAGACCTACTGTGCCTCACGTTCTCCATGTGCCTGAACATGTGAGCTCTGCCTGTCCTCATAGTCTTGGTGAGTAGTAAGATGAAGTTTTCTGCAGCTGACAGCCCACAGGATGTAAAAATTCCAGCATTTGCTGTCTTTGAGTAGGAAATCACTGGAATGACTCAGCTTGAGTAGTTACCATAGCAAGAGTGACCTTTGGAAGAAGGCTGTCGTATGGAGCTGCTCTGCCACTACTCTTCTCCAATTTTCGTTTACTCAAGAATGGCCAGCTTCAAAGAAAAGGTTCGCCACTTTAATTGAATATTCTCCATATTGAGAAGAGTAAAAATAAACATTCTTCTCGGTTTATTCACGCATACGCTGGAATCATCCAAGTGTGACATCTGAGAGGAGCGACATGATTATGATCTGAAACGAGAACAAAGTTCATCTTGTGCAAATTCGTGTTTTTTCCCCGCAGACTTTGAAAGAGGAAAAAGATTGCAGAATCTTAATACCCATTGAAGCTCAAGAAAGCCACGGCTGTGAGCTCCTGCGTTAACCTTTTTAGCATTCTGCTGGCTAATTGTCTGTCCGTTCCACCTTCTCGTCCCCGGTTAATGGGGTGGTTAACAGGGGAGGATAGGAATGGTTGGCCAATCACACCACAAAGCAAACTGAAAAGGTCAAAGCAGCGTGCTGTATTATTCATGGCCCATGCCTCACCGAGGTATCTCTGATCTCATGTCTTCTCATGATGAATTACAACAAGAACAAGAAACGGCCCAACATGAAATTGGCTCTTGTGACAATAATTGGAGTTCAAATCAAGAAATGTGAAACTGTGGCCTGCTGCTGTTCTGGCTTTTGAGATTGAGGGGGTGTAATCACATCTAGCCACTGAGTGAGCAGCAGGTTGCATTTGTATGGCTTCACAGCCGGGTTTTAAGTTTAATACCGTGTATTGTGATTCTTCTCGTTTCAGCCATGGACTTTGTTTTAGAAGTACTGTGTGGTGCCTAATATTCCTCTCATATAATTTCTGTGACAACAAACTCATGACTATCTTATGGATTTCTTAATATCAGACTCTTTTTTTTTAATGCAGTATTTAATTTTGAAGTATTAATATGCTAATTCCTAAGCAGCCATCAGAAGTGGACCATAAGTCCTTATTCTCATGAATTTGCAATCTGTAGCGTCAAATTTGAAGGAAAACTTGATGTAACCGTTATTTTTTCCTTCATCTTGTGAAACAGAAGGAGATGCTTGCACTATGACTGAGGTGCTTCAAATTATTTTGAGTGCTGTCCCTGCCACTGACCACACAGAGCTCAGCCACAAGCAGAACACTGCTTTAATCCCTGCCAGTGGATCTCATTAGTGCACGTCCTCGTTTAGTCCCTACAATTGGATGTCATGAGTTCACCTCATCTTATTCTTCTGGTGATGTGTTTCATTCAACACTTTAGGTGTAGACCCACTTTGAACCATAACCTTGTATTTTTCAAGTGTTTTTACCATACCCCTTTGACAGGAGAGACTTCACAAATAGTGGAATATCTTTTTTTAAGGACAACCACTGTGTGGTCTACCTTCTCCAAGTTGTAATTAGTGTTGTAACCCAAGAGTAAACCATACCTAACACCTGGAGGAGTTTGCTTTTTTCTCTTTCAGGGAAGAGTTACAAGGCAGTCTGAGAGGAAAGGACTATTTATACCTTTTCTTTTCCTTCCCTCTCTTAAAATTGGTAATAGTGTTCTTTGCTTTTCATGGAGTGGTTTCAACTGCCATCAGTTGCCCAGGGGCAGTGAACCTGGTTGTCAACAGATAAATCATTTCTGTGACAAAAAAAAATTCTGTGATGGAGGGAAACAACCCCCCATTATTCATTTGGGAACAGGTCTTTGAAAGAGAAGTGACCTGGAAGTGCAACTCGTGAGGTGTGGTCTCAGATGTGTCCTTGTGCACGGGGCTAAAATAGCCACAGAATCCATGGGCCAGAATTTTTAATGTGTCCTTAGCTAAAAAAAAGGAGGATGAGGAACCAAGTCCAGCTTATAATAATATTTCCTGAAGGAGAGAAACTGTGATCTATGTCTTCACCCTGTAAAAATTGCCAGCTAAGAGGACGGAGGATTGTTATAACCCACTCTGCTGTTTATTTAAAAAGCAAGTTTATCTACTTCCCCCTCCTTCAAATTCCTGCTTGTCCAGCCAAAATGTAGTATATCCGTGGAATAAATAATTGCCTTTTTTTTCACAACTTGAAGAGTCCTGAGTAAAATCCTATGCACACTGAGGCCTGGGGATCTGTGCATTACAGGTGGGTATTTTTGGAAAACAGCAATGCCCTTCTCCATGACAGAGGCTTGCTTTGTGTTGTTTCCTGGCTGACTTCATGTCCTGACAACTGCTTTCGTCTGAGGCTCTCTGGGGGCTAAAGGGCACAGTAGCCAGGTGTTGGCCTAGATGTTTCTGACACCTCACAGATTGATTTGGGCTATGGCCTCTCTCCCCCTCTCTAAGTGATGTATTGATCTGCAGTGTAAGACAGGTTTTCCGCCCTACTTGATATCTGAGAAGTGAAATGTCACATCTTGCCTCGGATCTGGGTCTCTCACAAAGCTCTGTGATGAGACTGGAACGTCTCTCTCAGTGTGCTCATATCCACTTGTTCATGTTGCACACACAACTCTTTTTCCCTGTCGCTTCTTCCATCCCAAGGATCACCTGCTTTCAGTGCACTTTATTATTTTTCAGCATTCCAGGTAAAAATACATGATTTTCGTTAAATATTGCAGAATTCTAAGCCACCTTGAAACACATTAAGAGTATTTATTTAAGGGCCTCATGATTTACCAAAGTGTGTGCTGTGACTCGGTGATCCGTGGAGAGCAGTCTCTCTGATTTAGTGCGTGTCTGCTCATCAAAGATGGATGATTGCCACTATGTGTCATAAAAATTCATCTGACAAAACCAACTCCATGGCAAAATAATGCCGTCTCCAAAGGGCAATAACTCTTCGTTTCTCTGTCCTACATATTTAAGGAGCTCTGGTTTTTCTCAAAAAGATTTCTTTATTCTGTTAACAATGAACAAAGGGCCATCAAAGGTTTTGCCAGTTTTTCTTATTTCTCAGAAATCTTTTTTGAGAGCCTAGGAAGGCGGTCTCTAGCAGCTAAAAACCTGTAGGTCTTAGGCTCCTGTCTGTGATAATCAGATAATGGGAATAAAATGGCTGAATACCTTCTGAAGTCCTGGATTTTTAATTGAATCTTAGGGCTAGTGGCTGGATTTTTCCTTTCATTCTATCCTTTTGTTTTAAAATCACCCTTGAATAAGAAACAGCAGTGAACCGAATGCTGGTTTTATAAGGGTGAGGTTATTTTCTTACAGAGTAAACACAGTGCACCAAAAGGCACTGCCAGCCTTCGCAGAGCCCGTGAACTTCAGCTGGGGATGCTGGGCAAGCACCACCTGCTCCAGGTGACCTCTGGTGTGTTGCTTGCTGAGGATCCCTGTTTTCCACGCTGCTTGGGTGAGAAGCCAGCAGGGGTTTACTGCTTGGATGCAGAATATTCTGAGAGCGGGAAATTTTTGGCTGGGTGTTACTTACAGTTTAAAATGTAATACAATTGAGTGCAATTTAAATTTAATAAAAAATAATGCAATTTAAATTTTAATTAATACAACTTCAAGTTAATTCAGTTTAAAATAAGCCTTTCACAGACAGCTCAGACTAATGACGTACAGGATAAAGTCTTGCTAAAGATAATCTATAGAAAGGGGAAGGATCATTAAGTAGAAAGATGACTCTTGTTGGCCTATCTACCCAGTACCTATAAAACGTATAATTCTTCTCTTTGGCTCTATGGCTAAATGTTAGGGTCAGAAATGTACAGGTTTGGAGTCAAATTCATGTTTTCCATCCCAGCTGTTCTCATCCTTTTGTTCCTTAAGAAATTATCTCCTGCTGTGTTTAAGTAGTTTTCAGTTAGTCCAGTATGCAATTATAAAGAAGTCATGTCAGAAGGATGTCCCTTCCCCTCTACGAAAATCTTAAAAACTTTTGCAATCACTTTATTTCAAAACTAATTGTCATTAGAAAACAAAACACATGAGGGCACCTCTCATACAATTGGCTGCTGTAGCAGTACCCAACTTCATAATTTATTTTTTTTCTCTCTTTCTACTTGGATTCAATGACTTTACTGCTGTGGAATAGACTCTTTCATTGAAATCTGTACATTGAAACCAGGAATTTATCACAACTCTGCCTTTAAATGGCATTGAAAAACAGCCACTTTAAAAGGAAAGGATGATGAGGAAATTAATCTCAGGCAAGTTTTTCTTGATAAGGAAAGAGAACAGAGGCTTCTGGCATTTATATGCCAAGAATCAACACATGGAGAAAAATGAGTATTCCACATCGCTGTGGCAAGAACCATTTTTCTATTAAATCAAAATGAAGTTCTGAATAAATATGTTTTCCCGTGAATATAATACACTAGAGAATACAGTAAAAGAATAATACCACAGTGTCCCCCCCCAAAATAAAACGGTAATTAGCCTAATAAAGAGCATATTCAGGGATTCATCTTCCTTGCAGGGGTGATTTCCAAAAAAAAAAAGAAAAGAAATAGAGTAATAGTACTGTGTACAGGTGTTCTGTAAATACCAAACATTCATAATTTTATGTCTCTCTCTCCCCATCCCTTACCTTTATTCATTCCCTTTGTCAGCTTTGGCGACACGCAGCGTCTCTGGAAGGCGAAGATGAGAATCATCTCCCCTTCACACTGAGTTATACCCTAGACCCGGATCCTATATAATGCGAGGATCTAAAGAATCAATCTTCCAATTGCATTTTAAGCTGAAATAATCTTAAAAAAAAAAAAAAGGTCCGAATCTATCATCCTGACACACGTTCAGTGGAGCGTTGTTTCTTTGGGCACAACACAGAGCAGCTGACTGGGAATTAATTCCTGTTGCAGTCATTCGTATGTTGAGCAGTTACCAAAGTGCTCCTCAGCCTGAGCTTGGAGCTGTGCCTGCTGCTCCGGCCGTGGTTTGTGCTGGTGAGGGGTGTGAGTGTGTGAGAGAGAAGTCAAGGGGAGCAGGAATGTTTATGGACTATTCCATCTGCTCCCCTGGGCTGCTGAGGGCACAGGGGATGGCTCTGGGAGAGGAGCTCTGCCTGCTCCGTGGAGCATTTCCAGGGGATCAGCTGTGCTTAGCACTGAGCATGATACTACAGGAAAAAAGCTTCTGCTGTGCTGGTGAACCTTGCTGGGCACTTGTGGCTGGGCTTCTGCTCCCTCGTTGCCAACAGATCCATTGGGACAGGGGCACAGAGAGGTTGGGGCTCTCTGAGGAGCCCCAGGGGCTGGCTCTGCTGGGATGTGCTCACCATATAATCATGGGGAGGAGTAGAGAAAGGAATCATTATGCCAGCCTCATTTTTAAGAAGCTGAAAATAAAAGCTTAAGAAATCATTGATCTGGCCAGCAGCACACGGGAAGCCTCAGAAGGACTAATCACTTAGTGCTGAGCTCCAGTCCAGAGGCTTAGCCATAGTATAAACAACCACTAAGCCCCCAAGACTCTTCTCCAACAGACCAAATTAAAATATCTACATAACTTTCTTCTGCAGCTAAAAGTCACTGTTTCTGTTTTGGGGGTAGTGTCTGCGTTTGGGTGAGCACAAAGAGTGAGAGGAAGCAAAACAGGTCCTTAGTGATGGGTAGGGTGTGGGATGAGGGCAATGGTGACACCAGAACAGCACCAGGCTTTACAGCAGCTCCTTTAGGACCATCCCTGGGCTCTGGCACCGCTGGTGATGTTACCAGAAAGTCCCAGTGGAATGACGTTCCTACCTGGAGCCGTAGCTCGGCTGCTGTTGTGTGCTTTTCATATTGATAGAATAGCTGTCAGCTCCAGCCCCCAAAATAAGTTCTAATATGGCATATCAGGGGTGGAAATAATAGTGGCTTACATAATTGCAATGTTACTGACACAGCTGATGAGCTGATGATGTTATTTGCACAGCAGTGATGACATTCAAACCCTTGCCGACTCACAATTACACGGTGCGCGCTGAGCCCGAGCAGGATTTAAATTACCAGGAGAACACAATGAAAATACAGTCTCTTGACAAGATAAAGGGTGGGGGGAGCAGCGGAGAATGGCTTAAAAATCTCTTTTTGGTGGCTGCGGCGTTCACTAGTGCTAATTCATGGCTTTTTACCTTGCACATTTCATTTTAAGAAAGTAAATTGGAAGCATTATGTTCTGCCTTTTTGCCTTGATTTAAAACCTGTCTGTGCCCACTCCTCTGCTGCCTGGCTGCGGTGAGGCACCTTTGGGGCTCTCACTGGGAAATGCAAATTTCTTGAATCAATAGCTTCACTTTTTTCTTTTCTTTTCTTTTTTTTTCTCCCCCCCCCTCCAAGTAACAGTTTAAATAAGAATACATGTGGGTGGGAGTAGGTAGGACACCGTTTGCAGCCAGCCCAAACATGATGAGTGTTAGAACAACAGCTGAAGGAAAATGGATTTTGGAAAAGATTTATTCCCAAGCAGAGCAATAACTGGCTACAGACTGATGCTGAGACCGAATCCCAGGGATATATGGCTGAATCCTGCAGCTACTCTCGGGCCAAAGCAGCACTGAACCCCAGGTGAAGAGCTCCCCTGGGCTTGGCTCACAGCAGAGCCTTCACTGCTGGTGTTACCAGTGATTCACATGAGGCTCATTCTGGGCACGATCCCAGCCCACACAGAGATCAACAATGTCAGGTCAGTCCTTTGCACAAGCTGGATTTGGATTATGGTCCTCACCTGTCATGCCTTGATCCCCCCAGGACCCACATGTGCCACAGCCAGTGCTTGGCAGGTGGGCAGAGGCATCACACCCCATCTGCTGGGGTTGTGCTCAGCTCTCTGCAGCTGAACTTGCTGCCTGACATCCTCAGAGTGAGGTCCCTGCAATCCTCTCCTGGATGTACAAAGCCACACTTTCCCCATCTGCTATTCCGTTGCCTTTTGGTCTTTTTCTCAAGTGCCTAGTGACCTGAGAACTTATGAAGACAAAGTGAGCTTCACTTATTTTTAATCCTCTGCTGGTATGACATCTTTCTTTCAAGATATTCTGAGTATTCCCTCCACCCCAGTTACTCACAGCATTTCTGCTTTGGATCAATGTCTGCAGCTCTGGTCCAGCTGGAGGCTCCTCAGTGTACAACTGCTCCACCTACTCAAGTTCCTCCCATTTCTTCCTCATTAGCTCCTGATTTCAGGCTGCTCCTGACCCTATTTCTCTCACCGGATTTTTCTCTCTGTCTTTAGTCTGGTCTCTGTGATCAGCTGGAGGGAGCAGGGAAACGGAATAACAGAATGAAGATCAAATGGAAAGAGGGAAGAAATAGAAATAAAAGATGCCTTTTATGCTAATTACATGCGTAGTCCACAGCACATTCTTGTGGTGCCTGTAGGTGCTTTGGGATCAAGCTAAGCAGAGAAATGTAGGGTTTTGGGGACAGAAGTCTGAAAACAAACCAGGTCCTCAGGGTTTATTTTGTGCTCTTTATGTTACTATTGTATTTATTTTACATTGCCCCCAAAATTATTTGTGCTTCAAATTCTTGCACCAATCATATGTCATGGAAGATATCAGCGTTGGAAATTGGTGATTTGGGGAGAGTCAGAACAGAAAGCAAGGGAATTAAAACACCTGGGCTTCTGCAAGAGCTCAGATACATAGTGTTGGTGTTTTCAACCCTCTGCCTTCGGTTTACATCCACGAATTATCTGGGGGCAAACCAGGCTGTGAGTCTGTGTGCCTAAGGCTTAGGGGAATTAGGACAGAGACAGATCTCTAGGTGGCTGAGTGAAAACATGAAACAGGACAAGAAAAGCAAACTTGTCTGGCCCACCTGAAGGAAATGACACTATTTTTTATGCCAGAGGAAAGCATGGGAAGGACAAGGCCTCTGTGTGTGTGCCCTCAGACCCAGAAGCTGCTGTGGCGATGGCACAGCCTTTGCTGTGCTGCTGAGGCATCAGCACAGACCTGCAGCTCTGACAAGTCGAGTCTCAAAGGTGTTCCTGCTCCTTTATTCTGGGGGAAAATCAGCTGAATGAGCAAGGTTGTGTCTGCCTTTCCTCAGTGCCATACATCAAGGCATTTCTATTCCGACATGGAGTGAGAAGGTGAAAAGCATAATTAGTGCACCAGAAGTAGCTGGATGGACTGTAAGTCAATTAGTCTGCTCTGAATCTCAGTTCTGAGTTTGCTGGGAGAAGAAAATGATCTGTGTTCTGTCTGAATACTGAGCTGATCAGCTCGTTCATTTCTGAAACGGTTTTACATGGGTCTCTGAGGCTGGGCAGAATCTGTAAATACTTCTGGTTTTGGTGCACATGTCTAATGTCTATTGCAGTTTCTGTCTGCAGTGAAAACACGGGGCTCTTTGGGTAGCAGGCACTGCAACAGGATTAGCTGGAGGGATGAACTGCAGAGCGTCTTATCAGGTGAGACAAAATGTGGTGTTCCTTTGGCTTAGGGTTTGAGCTGAACCTACAGGAGTTCTTGAAAATGGCATCCAATAGATCCACACACAGATAAGGATCACACAGGCCTTGTTTGGAGCATATAGAAATATTTCTAATCCTGCCCTTTTGTACCTGCTGGCCAGTGATGGATAAAGGGGAGTGCCTGGCTGCTGTGAGTGCTGAGCCCTGCTCTCCGGATGCCATCCTGATTGATTTGCTTGTGCCGTGCAGGGAGGTGGAAGCAGCACTTGCTGGCTGCAGCTGAATTACAATCATGGCAGGATTTCACTGTAAGGCACTCTGGAGGTCACCTGGACCGACCTCGTCTTCAAAGCAGTGCTTTGTGGGGACTTTATTCTCCATTTCTGAAAAACTTACTGCATTTCTGGTGACGCCCCTACCAGTCCCTTCTGAAATTTCCTGGGCTCATGTGGTTGTGCCCTGAAGTACCCCAATGCCAGTGTATCCTTTTCTCTTCCTAGGCACTCCTCGGGACAAGACATCCCCCAGATGGCTCCTGACCCAGTGACAGGCCCTGACTGCGACGGGGAACGCTGCGAGGCCATCCATCATTCCGCTGCTTTTGTCCAAGTCCTGATGGGCCACAGATGTCACGGAACTTGTCAAGCCTTGCTGCAAGGGGCCGTTCCAAGGAGCAGATGTCTGTGTTCAGTGACTTACTGACTGTCCAAAGGAAGCTTTCATCCAAAAATGGGGGAGCTGTTCTCATCACAAGCTGACTTGAAAGCACATACAACTTTTAACAGATCGATGTGAATTTATTTGAGTGCAAATGCAAAATATCAGTTATAGACTCTGCTAAAGAGTTTAGAATAAAATGAGAATGAGGCAGAATCCCACAACGAAAAACTCCTCTAGGGAAATAACTTTGTTTAGAGAAGAATTTAGTTGGGTAAGCAGCAAGCAGACCCTGTAAATTGTTATATAATTAAAGGATGTCTCGCATGGGTGCATGTGTGTGCATCCTCTGTAGTGTGGTGCCTAAACATCCAAACTTCCCAAACCCCACTACAGCTCTGGGGAGTCACGCTCAGAGAAGAAACAGGTGTTTTTGGAGATGTCTGCAGGAGCTATAAATAACAGGTAATGGCAAAAAGCATCTTCTGGCACACAGACTCCATTTTTATTGCTTGAGAGCTAGAAGTAATAGAAGGCAAGTGAGCTACCTTTAAACATGAAACACCCCTCAATGTTTTCCTTTGTCTCCCATAGGTTCTAAAGTACTCCTTGGAGTGACTGTAACCAAAGGAACAGTACTTGAAGAGTGTATGAGTAAGTAGGGATGGGTATATAGGGTGTGAAGGAAAAGGTTGGCAAAAGCTACTGATATTTTAATAAAAATTAAATCCCAATCTATACCTTCCATTAAAGTCAATTAGAACACAGGTTGCTGAGTATTGGGGGGGAAATAAAATCCTGATTTTAGTGTTTGTGTGTTAAGTGAAGCACATTTGTTCTGTTATGGTTGCTTTTGCAAGCGAGTGGGTTCGCCCAGGATCTGAGCTGCCCCGGGCAGGGCAAAGCCTCTTCCCTGCGTTTGAGCACCCAGCTCTCACCTTGGACCTGCTGCTGGAAGTGTTCACAGTCAGGTGCCGACCAAAGATAAATCTGTTGTCCCTCGTGCTCCATTCCTGTACTTCTCCACGCCTCGTTTGCATGCACGGCCTTTCTTTAAAGAGAGAATTCTGACAGCTCCGGTGCGCGTTCCCACCGTTCAGGGACGAGCTCAGTGAAACATGGAAAACCACTGTTTGCCTGGAGGTTCTTAGCACAGCAGCAAAGCCCCAGCGCTAAAAGCAGATGGTGGAAAGAGTCTTTGTTGATGAGGAAAGGAATAAAAATAACATTGATGCTGCTAATGAATTACGCTTAATAACTACCTCACAACTCAGACAATCCTTTCGTACTTCACGAGCTCTTCTGAAACCCCTGTCCAGCACAGTATTTACCATCAGCAGCCTTGTTGACTCACATTATTTTTCACAGCAGTAGCAATTCCTGGTAGCAAGTGTTTATAGGGCTGGAGCCCTTCTGTGGTCGAGGGCAGCAGGTGAGCACGCTGCTCGTTTATAACTGACAGCACCATTAGCAAGGGCTGGGGAAATGTTTACCTAAATCCTTATGTGGGGACTGGCAGTGCCCAGAATTGCCTGTGATTTAACTGCCAGGCAGCTACAAGCACCTACATTATTCCAATTTTAGGACACTTACTGCTTAGTTGCCAGATTTGCTGCTATTTAAAATTATTCCAGTGACTTATCACACCTTATAGCTTGGTGCAATAGACTGAAGGCCTTCTCAGCACAAAACACCTTCCTGATAGCATTAGCAGTGTTTCATTGGAGCTATAATGGCCCAAGCATTATGGGTATAGATGATATGTGTTATTAGACTGTTGATTTAGTTGAAAAACACCTATGCTTTTATATAGAGAAATTTCCTTCTGGTGTGGAGCAGAAAACTTAAAAGTTCCCATGTTTCCTTCAGATTTGAATAAAACCAAGCCAAGGGCCATGTAGGCGTCTTGCTGGGCCCTCTTTTCTTCTCCTGTATGCAAGGCATAAAGAACCAGAGACTCACTGGGGCAGAAACTGATTTTGGGGAACAGGAGTATTGATAACTGCTGAAATCCCACTGTCACCTCTCTCTTACACAGAGTTCTGTGAATGGTGTCATGCTTTTATTGTCCCTGTGGTGAGGCTGAATTTATAAATGGGACTCTTTGGTTGCCTACAATTCTTTTATATCACCTAAGGTTCTGTGGGGCAAATCTCACTTTCTGATCATGTACTCTCCCCACTCCCTCTGCCTGATCTAAAACCTTTACTCAGCACCAGGTTAGAACCTCTGCCACAGTTACTTGTTGTTTCTCTTGAGGCTGTTGCTGATTCAGAGTTAATCCTTTCCAGAATGTTTCAATATTTTCTGTAATCTTGATATGAAGCCGATCTTTGGTCAGCGCCAACAAAAATTTTTGCATTTCTACCTGGTTGCTCTGCTCTTGGTTTCTTTCAGTCTCAGTTTACCTGAATCGGTGCCACCAACATTGTTTTCCCTTTGCATTTGCACTTTTCTGACTTCTTTGCACATTAGACTTCTACTCCTGTTTCAGAAAACGTCTTACTCCTACCCTTTCCCACCCTTTGCTTTTCCTTTCCACGGTGGGTCCACACATTCATGAAACACTTCGCTGCACCACAGCCCCAAGAAGGGAATAAACCCGGAACTGGTTTCCTTCTATTAATTTAGGAATAGCCAAGTTTGAGCCAAGAAAGGGCACCAGAACTCAGTGACTTTTGAAGCCTGCGTGCAGTTCCCAGTGGCTGTGGCGTGGGCTGGGATGACTTTATCAGGTGTTACAAAGTCATATCCATCAAAGAGCTGCTGGAGTAGCCAGCAAATCCTATTCAGCAACATGTCCACTTTCCATCAACATACCATGAATCTCCCTCCTTGCTCCTTTGGCTGACTGAGAGCCCAGCAAGTCTGTGGCCCTTTTCCATGGCTTGATTTTCAATTAAGAGATAATGTCAGTGGAAGAGCACAGTTCATCAGACAGTGTCCCCCTGCTGCTGCAGAAGGCAGAGATGTGGTGAGCAGAGGTCAACTGCCAAAAATCTACGTGCCTGGCTAAAAGATTATATAATATGTTAGGCTAATTTGACTTCATTTCATATTCACATATATTAGTGCAGCTTTTGTTATATTCTTATCCTTATGTAAGTTACATCTGTTCTTTTATTCACTCATCCATGTTTGCTCTGCTTTCAGATTTATGAAACAGGCATTCCACTGAGCTCAGCAAATGATGGGCATAATAACTTATCTAAATTGCAAAGTATGTGATGCCCTTGAGGTAAACTCAGTTGTGAAGGTTTTATGAAGTGTCTCACATGCGGAAGTGGAGGAAAGTGTTTATTTGCCAACTCCTGTCTCTCCTTTGGCTGTTCAAATGATGTTAAGAGGATCCTGTGAAACTGCTACAAAAGCCTAGGGGCTAAATGGAGGAGAGCAGTAGAGCTGCATTATTATCTTGGTAGAGAAAGCAGAGCCATCCTGGCACTTGCACTTACACGGCTCTTCCCTCTTTGGGTGTCAAAAGTTTCTGGTTGACAGGCTCTAAAGTATCTATTTATTTAATGAAATGCCTCTCACTGTAACAATACTGTGAGGCTTTATTAATGAATTTATTGTTATGAGATAGGCAAGTAATCTCTTTTTGTTTCCTTTTTTTTTCCCCTCTTACAATACTGCAGAGGGGCAAAGGCTCTGTAGAGGAAAGGGGGGGCTGTTTTATGTGTCTGAGATACTCTAACCCCCTCTGCCTCTCTGTGGCTGCTGTAAAGTCCTTCACTGACCATACAGACACCTGATTCCTTGAGTTATTCAGGGCCAAGCTTTACTGCCAGTCCCAGCATTGATGTGCATGTCAGATGTCACTTATATCGTGTGTAACTCTGTCACCAAAGAAGCTCATCAATAACAGCTATTAAGGGACTGTCCCCCTCTGCTTAAGCCTCACTGCCTGGACTGAGTTTTGTGGGACAGAGCTGAGTTACCATCCTAATTTCCCTCAATATCTCTTAGAGTTTCCTGTTCATTGCTGCTGAGCCTGGTGCATGAGAGATCATTGCTTAAACCACTGGGCTAAATAAAGTCTTGCTAAAATAATAAATTCAAATATAATTTGAATTAAGAAGAGAATTTACACTTTAAAATCCAGTAGCAAAAATACATTCCTACCTGTCTTTGGTGAAAACTTAAGCCCCTTTAGAAAGAGGGCTTGATTCTCTTTTCCTTAATGTTTCCTATTGACAATTTTAGGTGGGATTCCCATGCATAAGGGCGGCTTCAGAGAGGTCCATTCTCATGCAACGCTGAAGTTGTGATATTTAAACACCTTCAAGGCTCAGCTTATAACACATTTTGGACAGAGCCAGCAGCTACAAAAGTATTCCCAAGCTTTAGTATGTTGCCTCAAATCCTCTGTTAGCCCAATGGTCTGGCCACAAGCAAGTTGATTTCGGGAATTTCTGACAACTATAAAAAGAAGGAAGGTGGTAAAATTTTTCTTAGGAATGCCCATATTCCTGAAGTAGACTGTGACTCAGTCCCTCCATGAACTGATGGAAAGGTTTGAGGGTGTCTGTTTCCCCCTGATCAAATTTTTGATGATCAAATTTTATCCAGGGGACTGTGAGCAAAAGTGTCAGTAAAATTCTGCGGAATAAGGATGTTGGGAGACTGACCAGACCCATTTTCCCTGCCTCTGAGGCATTCCTCAGGGATCTCTAGTACGTGGGTAAAGGCTCTGTGGGAGGATGTTTTGTAATCTCCTGAGGTAATCTGGGTTTTCCTGGGTCAGCTCTCCCCGTGTCTGCAGTCACAGCCTGGTAGTACTGAGAGAAGCATCTCCCATGCACTGATGTTCTCTTTTTTTCCCAGCTAATTATGAAGTAATTTTTCATTTCTTTGTGCTTAAGCTCACAAAAATAATTAGCCCATTTGATAAATTAGTTGGCTTAAAAACGTAAATCTGTCAATGAATTGGATGAGCAGTGCAGCACCCAAAACACTTGAAGCTACGTATCTATTACTACTTTGTCAGTCCTGTAAATTCAAAATTGTCCATGTTAATTCCAAACTAATTTGATGAACCCTCCACCATGACAAGAGGAAAAGTGTTTGGGATTCAGGCTTTGTGCCCTTTGATGTCAGGTTTCAGCCTGAATGAATTTTTTATGGCTGACTCTAGAATATAAAACCCTGAAAACAGTGGTTTGTAATGGCAATTCTGACAGACCCTTTAACCATTTGGAAAATAGGCACTGCTATAACCCTGCTGCATTAGAGAAAACTGTTGAGTGCTTTCATTAGGTGCAACAGCTGTTTCTATTGCAAAAGCCAAACTTCAGTGGTGGGAGCATAGCTGTCAGCTTTCCAGAGCTTTGCATTTATAGCTGATTGTATAAACTCCTTTATGTTCCTTTTTTTTTGCTTTCCAATATATGTAAATTGATTCAATAGCAAAAATACAAATAACTACCTTGAAACTAGATATGTGTGAAGGTTCTTTGTAGGCTCCTGCAATCAGGGTCGTGTGATGGGTGAGCTGAGAAATCCTGAACTTTTGGAAATGGTTCTAGCTCAAGTAACGTGGTAATCCACACCACATCAATTTTTAATCAGATTTAATCCTCCTTCTTGGTAATGTGTTAGAGATCTTTAACCTAATGTAACATTTGCAATTAGAGCTGATTTAAAAAACAACAACCACAAACCACCAAAAATTCCAACAAACCTCTCTCCCCCAAGCTCCCCGAGTGTTCTCCTGTCTCTTCTATTTAAACAGAATTTTTTGCTAAGAACATGCTGAATATGCTGAAATGCATTTTTTTGAAAAAAGTAAAGTTGATGATGCTTTTCATTTCTTTGTTCTGACATAATACAGAAAAATATTTTAGTATTATGAAACAAACAGTGAGTTCTGCCTGGAACAAGATGCCTCAAATCAAATAGTTATGTGAGCTGTCAGAAATTAAATGCAAACATATGCTCAGAATGCAAACGAATTTTGAAGCACCAAATTTTGTAATGGCAGGGAGCAGGTTTTAATGCATTCAGTAAATTTCAATCCCCAATATTGAGTTATACACAGATTTATGTGGCATAATATGGGGTTCCAGTCCGTTTTTAGATGTTAGCTTGATTTCCGTTAAAATTATACTGAAAGCAAAAGTATCCAGAGAAATATAAAGGATGTGCACACACACAGACAAATACACCAAAGAAAATACTTTGTTTTACTGAATTTGCAACAAGATATTAGTCGCTTTGTGTTAAAAAATGTGGGAATGAACAAAATTTTAAGGAACCTTTAACAAATAATTAGATATCTCTGCTTAGTCCATTCTCAACAGCCTCTGACCTGTGGTCATTCAGAGTTGTGAAAATCAGGCTGGTTATTCAAACACCTGACTGTGGGTTAAAATACTGACTTTTGGGAAAACTTTGGAAATCTGTCTTTGATATTTAAGTCTAAAATGAGAAGGTTAAGTACCAGAGAAATACAGGGAATAGGCTATTTGTAGCTATGTCATTTGCACTCATCTAGCTAACATTGTTTATTATATAAAGGCAGAGAAAATGTATGTAATTGTATAAGTATATGTAATTTATATCATGTGCAGCATTCATGTTGCAAAAGATTCTCATGATCTGTAGGCAGGTGTGAGAGATTTAGATACTATCCTGGTGCAATGTCAAAAAAGTAGGAATATTTGTCCTTTGTTTTGCCTCACAAGCATTTGAAAGAGATGAAACCCAGTCTGTCTATAATTTGGGGCATTTAAGATATGATTAGTTTCTGAAAACATTCTGTTCTTGGAAAACTTTATTAAAAGCCACTGATCTGTCAGCTAACTGAGGCAATACACACCTACTCAGACTTTCTCTAAGGAGAGATAGATGCCTTCTGAAATTGCAATTCAAATAACTTAGGAATATAATGAATATAATCACTTTGAAAACACCTTGACCCTCCACCCCCGTGGTGTCTTTCAGATATCTCTGTCTCGTTTGCTTGTCCTGGGTACGGTGACTCAGTGCAGGCAGGGTTTGGGGTTTTCAGTGTCTTACCTGGGATCTGTCTGCAAACCCCAAATCCCAAACAAGGGCAATTTCCAGTCCGGCCAGTGCAGAAATTCAAACCCTCTGTTCACCAGCCTGTCATTGCGTCCACAATCCAGACTGAGAGTGCATCCCCCTGGGATCTGAGGGAGCTGTAAGAACCATTAATAACATTTTCCCTCCCCGGTGACGTGTTGCTGTCCTTTTCCTCACAAGGGGCCGAATGTCTGTGGTGGTGAATGCCCAGAGCTGTGATTTGCTCTGGTTTGAAAGACTTTGTAAAAATGTAAGATACTCCTCTTACACCCCAGCCTGACCTGTTATTCATTCTGCCAGGTCAGACTCATCTGTACTGAGAAGCAACACGAGGCTCCCTGCATTTCACAAATCCTTTCAGAATGAAATGGACCAGTTGCTGTGCAGAGACTCCAGAAAGGCATTTACATGTCTTTTACCTCTCACATCACCAAAGCCTCATCTGAGCTCCGCTAAGAGACCTAATTTGTTGGGCTGAATTTCAATCCCTAACAACTTCCCCCCCACATCCAATTAGCACAGAACCACATAGGACAAAGACAGAAGAGAATTCTAATTATCAGCCAAAAAGAAGCTATTCAGGTTGGTTTTTTATCTTTTTTTCCATGTGTTAGACAACCCCATGAAACTGTTAGCATGGACAAAGTTCAACCATAGGGGCTAAATCAAATAACAAACATGTATTTGTGGTTAGTGCCTGAGCACTGACAGAGTTCAAGGGGTGCAATCAGGTTTCAAATAGCACTTACTATTTTTTTACCTTTCAAACAGATATGACTCAGGTGGAATTTTACTCCCCAAGGAACAATATGCTCTCCTGCCCTTTGCTGCTGCTTTTTGCCTTCTGAATTTTAGTCCACACACGATCTTCTTCACTTCTTCCTTCAAGGATGTCCATGGCATCAGCCATTAGTGACTGCAGCTGTGGTACCGAGATAAAAATTATCAGTGTGGAATTCACACAGAAATAACTTCTCTAAATACACAGATTAAAACCTAATTAAAAAATCATTTGTACGCTGATGATTTTATTACTCATCTTTCACACAATGAGCACTGCCACCTCATCTTTGCTTCAGCCATTACGCCGTATTATTGTGGATATAAAATACTTCACAATGGGAAAAAATCCTCTGGAAAATTTGTACTTAAGCCTATACATTTTAATGCAGTAAATGTTTATATTTAGTAAAGGAAGGCTTGGGCTGTAAAGAATAAAGGCTCCATATTTTATTCTTTAGCTGTCTGAGATATTCTCTGTCGTACATGAATGCTTTTTAGTATTTTCTCCCAAGGCTAATGTATCATCATTTAAAGCAGCATGTAAAACCTTACAAGAGGACAACAATAAAGCTGAGATGCTTTTACTGTAGCTGGAAGTATCTAGCTCATTTTCCCTGCTTTTACTGTCCTTTTCCTTTGGCAAACCCTTCCTTCTGCCCATCATTCAGCATAACAGAGCATAAAACCAAGGATGACAATTTCTAGTGTAAACTATAAAAAGAAGCTGAGGGAAAATACTTGGTAATCAGTCCTTAGTGTTAGAAGGGAGGCTACAATTCCAGTTAGCTGCCTCACTGCCTCACTCCAGTAGCTTTCCAGGTTAGTCACAGCATTGCCTCACCCTGCACCTTTCCCAAACACCTGGAAATGCTTCAGTGGCTCTGAGTTCAGTAAGAGAGGCACAAGGCCCAGATCCTCGAGCAGACTCCTGTGAGCAGCCATCAGCATCAGTATTTAGGGACAGACTGGGAAAAACTGGTATTTAATACGTGTGACATTGCTGTGCTCTAGTGGGCCTAGTCCAAAATGTTGAGTTGCTTAAGGAGAATGCAAACAATAGTTTTTGGAATCTCTTCCCAAATCCGTTACTCATTACAAGGAATTGGACAGTATGAGCATTAGAATTTATGGAGAAGTTGTCTTTTCCCTCAAGAAATTGTCTCTTCCATCTGTACCTAGACAGGCATCAGTCTAATGTGAGTATATAGGTGGTAAAACACAAAACATCAGCATTTGGGCTCATCTGTACAAGATACAAAAATGCTGCCTTGACATTCAAGAAGCAGCTCTGCATTTCTTCAAGTTACTCTACACATTCAGGTATTTGAAGTTAAGATTGTTTATCTGTATCCCTACACTGGATAAAGGACGCAGGGTCTTGTTTTGAATCTCTAAAGAAATTTGTTATGCTCAATCCCAGCCTGTTTTCCCTGTGCTTGTGCAGCCATTAAGTTGAATCTTGTTGGTCCAAACATTTTATGAAATCTTTGGGGCTATTTTAAGTTGTGTATCAGCGCTGATGAAAAACAAAACCTTAAATTTCTGCCTCTGACTTCAAGAGTTAACCTGTCAGAAATTTTCTGTCACTGTACTTTTATGACATATAATCTCCTCCTATGAACCCAGAATAGACACAGCCCAGATATTAAGGGTATTAAGGGCAGGATGGGCAAAGCACAGATCCTGCAGCAAACCAGGCAGCAGAGGAACTGGTCAGGGAAGGGCAGGATGCTTCCAGTGCTTTCCTTGGAGTAATTCTGAAGAACTGGCTGGGCAGCACCCACTGGGACAGGGACCAGGACATTGGTCTGTCACCCCTACGGGGCTGCTCTGACAGCCCAACCAGCCAGCAGATTTCACTGCTTTGGGCAACAAGTTAAAACAAGAAGTCTTTCCAATTAGTTTCACTGATGTTGGTATATGTCAGTGAAAAGTGCCCAGTGTGTGCTCTGGTTTTAATTTTTATCACAAAAAGTGTTTCACCAGCTCTGCTGGCAGATAAAATATGCAGCTGCAAGAGTGGGCAGTTGGCAAACCACAGTAATTCTCCCAAAGCTGATCTTTTTTGGAAAATTCCCCCAAAGAGAAATGCTAATTTTTTTTTTTTTTTAAGTTGTCCTAATTTGATTTTAAATGAAAATAGATTTTTTCTTTTTAAACAACCTTTCATCTTGATTTATGATGTACAAATATGGTGACATTGAAATCATAAACCTTGGAAAGATTTTCTTCAGGGTTTTTTTTCTCCACTTATATTCAATTGTTCAAGCTAACTGAAATCACAGCGTCTTTGTTTTCCCAGGGTCTGTGAAAAAATATTGACTTAAAAAGGCCTCAGTTGAGGTTCCCTGTGCCATATCTTAGGACTTTATTTATTTAGTTACAGGAAGACATTTACACAGAAGAGTTTAGAACTGAAATGCCTTTGGGATCCTTGTGAGCTGTACTTTTATAAATTCAGCGTCTTTTAAACTTTATACAAGTTATTCAGTATGTGATAATAAACATTTGGCATCTTTAGCCCTTTCTAACTCACACAATTTAACTGCCTTCCTTGGTCATAAAGTCTTATCTCAGTTTTACCAGTCAGAATGTCAGAACGACCTCGGAGGAATTATTTTAAATTTTTATTAGTCCAAGCGCGATTAGAACTTGGCCAGCTCAGTTTTCTTCAAGGAAAAAAAGAAAAAATTAGATCTCTCTTAGAAATGTTGGTGAAGAGTGAGAAGCACCTGGGGTCAGCTTGGGTGCTGTGACTCTGACCCCAGGGGCGCGGGGGGTGCCTCTGGAGTGGTCACTGAGAGATGCTGAACCACACCAGGACAGCATCTGTCCTGCAGATGTTTCATCCTGCGTGGAGCCCAGTGAGATGAGGAGGGCGACAGGAGGATGAGCAAGCGAGGATCCCTCTCCCTCTTTCCCTGGATGGCTCAGGAGTGCAGACCCAGCGATGGGCAGCGATGCTCCGTGCTCGGTGCAGCTGGGATGCGCTAGGGAACCGGTCCCTACTGGCATAGGAGAAGCCTGTGCCATGTGGGCTGGTGTCACCAGGGAAGATAAAGCCCATTAATCACTCCCTGGTGAAGTTATTCTGCAAGTTCTTGCCTGCAGTCTTGTGCCTTCACACTGTGGTGCCTTAACTTTACTAAAATATTCCAGTTACAAACAAACCGAGCCTCCATTTGCACACAGAGCATAAAGATATATTTTACAGCCGGGTGGCAGAACAAAGAAAAAGAAATTAATTCTGAATTAATGCTGTGTAGCTGGTAGAGATCTTCTGTCTTTATTCTTTTAAAAAAGCATTTTTACCTTGTGCTCAGTAAACAAAAAATACGTGTTTCGTTGAAAGATTTAAAGCCTGTCACTTAAATGTCCCAGCATGGACCTTTGTTCTGCCCAGTCCTACCCTTAAGAGACTGAAGACCTATGTCTTGGGTGGCCTAAAGCCTCTCCAAAAAGCTTTCCAGGGAGGTCAGGTTTATGATTACTACATGACAAGATACAGACAAGAGAGTGAGAGCCTGTGCCAAACGTGCGATGTACTGAAAATATTGTGCCCTGGAGAAAAACCTATCCCTGAAATACGTACCAATAACTCAAGACCCTTTAGTCAGCCTTGAAATGTGGGCCTGCTGAAGTTTAATACCAGAGAGCTTGAATCAAAAGGAGAATGTCTTTTAATAACACAGTTTCTTTGCAATGTCGTTTCCCCTTATCTCGAGCCCAGACTTCAAAGTCTGGCAACCACCTCCTGCAGTTGCAGGCTGCTGCTTCTCTTCCCTAAAGCAAGCTGCTGTGAAGCTTTAATTCTGCAGAGCTTAGGGGCTTTGCAGGACTGCAAACAAATGGCAAGGGACCGGCTTTGGGAAAACCAAGAGTTTTCAGTTGGATCATCAAAATTCGACTGTGTTTAAATGCAAGGGCTGTGGAGGGACTTTTTTTTTAAAATTTCCCCCTAGAATGAAATGCTTAAAACTTACATGTACCTGAGCTCCCTCCTTCCCCCTTTGTAAAACCTGACAGCCTCGAGGAAGAATAATCACATGGTACTTTCTGATTGCAGCTTATTGATGTACTATCAGGCCATTAATGACTCCAGTCCCAGCCCTGCTGGCATCGCTGCCCTCCTCTCACAAAGGGAAAACAAAGCATGGCAGGCACACAGGATTATTCAGAGGCAGGAGGGAGCAAGTCATGGATGGAAGCAGGAAAGGAAACCTTTCCTCTCCTTTCCCCCTCTGCTCAGCTGTAGCTGGATTGGGCCTGTTTTGCAGCAGGTGGCTTCTGAGGTTAGATAACTTAAAGTAGCACGATCTGAATAATTGCAATCATTTTCCCAGACTGATTTGGGGAGGTTTGGGGGAAAAGAAGAGGTTTTAAAAATATGCCCACAGATGAGTCATGCTGGTTCTATAAAAGTCATCCTTGCAGGTGATCAGCACCTCCTCTGATAAAGCACTGAAGGACGATTTAAAAACTACTTCAGGGCTGCACATTGGAAAAATGAGTTACGGAGCAAATTGCAGCGCAGAGCTCTGGCCCAGCCCTTCCCTCCCTGGCTCCCTTCTTCTAAAAGCCAAAATTGGAGTTAGAAATAAAACCTGACCAGTTCTGCACCCTCCCAAGTGACTTCCTGCGGGCAGGGGATGGTCGCCAGCTCAGCCATCACTTGATTCATCGCTTGGGACTGTTCCTTCTCCCTCTGCCAGCGGCCAAGGAGGTTGGTGTAATGGAACCTCTCCATCACACTGGACACGAGCTGTGCTTGCCCTGTTTTCCCAGCAAAAGCAGGGAGGTTAGAGGAGAGTCACAGGAAAAAAAATCTTGTTCTTTATGTCCTGCACCTTGAGGCTTATCAACCCATATATTTGTGCTGGTAATGCTATAAGCAATATGACATCCAGCACCTTTAAGATAATGCTGCTGACAATCTCTGAAGAGGGGGAAAAAAAAAAAAAGATATTTTCTTGCCACACTCTCTCTAGTAGTAGTAGAAAAAGAAATATGCAGTCGTAACATATGTGAAGGGGGAACAGCAGATAACAAACTTGAATGCAATTTTCTCATTTGGAAATGGCTTTTCCATAATCCTTTCTTTTAAATATTACCTAACTTATATGGATTGCTTTTAAAGTTTCAGTGAAGAGGTTGAGGAAAGCACGCAGTGTGTCAGCTTATGGTTTGTTTGCAGACTAGGCAAATCCAGAGTTTTCAAATATATAACCTTGAGGGCCTAAAACCTGCAGAGGTGGTCTCTGATCCTCCAGGCAGCCAGGCACATGGTAAATTTTAAGTGTGTGAATACAGAAACTCAGCCAAGTGCTTGCATAAAATCTCAGCACCTGCTGAAGTGTTTGATGGATGGCAGCCTTGCCACCATATTTCAGAAGTATTCTGATGCCAAAAATGCAAATAAGCACCCTACTGAGATTTTCAAAAGCAATTTGGCCTAGATTCCCGACGAGATGGAGCCATTGCATATCTGAATGCTCAGCCCTTCAGAGTGAAATTTCCATTCATCTAATCAGGGTTTTGAATGCACTTAAGTGCCTGAAATTCCAAGAATTGGCATCCATTTTCAAAACCACTTCCAGTATTTTTAGCAGACCTTTGTTCTGGCAGCTCCATATGGTGGCACCCTGATGCTGCCATTTCCATGCACTTCAGGTAGGTGATTCTAGGTCCAATCATGAATTGAACACAGTGAAAGGAAAGTTTGGAATGATATTTATTTTTTCAATAAACTCTGTCCTGTTTTTAAATTGAACTTCTCTTCGCAAAGAATCTTCATCATTTGGTTTGGTCTTGATCTTGATCTTAGTTTTGCAGAAATTTGCACTAGGCAACCATCAAGTGTTACCATCAAGTGTGAACGTGGTTCTTTTCTCAAGGCTAAGAATTTATTAACAACTCTGGTCTTGCTTTCTATACCTCTTACAGGAACAATAATGGAAAAAACCCCTCAGTTTTCTTTAACTCTAAAAAAATACAAATAATCCTGGTGCAGTTAATTTTACACCTTTTAATCTAATTCCTAAGACAATTGTGAAACAGTATGAAATAAAAGACTGTGTGCTGGAGACCAGCACAGGAATGGAGCTGTAATCTGGGAGCTCCAGATGTGGGAGCAACTGGAAAAGAAAGAGCTGAGGCAGTGGACTGGTATTTCCATTAGCTGAAGGAGAGAATCAGGCAGAGCACAGGGAAAAGGAGCTCTGGTCAGCAGTTCTCTGGAGAATTGCAGATAGCTCCCATCAGCTGTGTTTGGAGAGGTTAATTGAAACCCAAGCACCACAGAGCAGAGAAGCCAGCACGGTAGGAGATACCTCTTTTGAGAGAAGTGTGCTTTGATTAGTCTATTAATGAAAATGCCAAGAGCTTATTATTCTTCTCAATAAACATAATGCAGAGCAGAATTCCAAAGAGAGTAAACAACTGAAAAGGAAAGGAGAGATGAAAGACAATGATAGCAGAAGGACCATTGTGTAAAAATAGGTACAAACAAGACGGGGTGGCAGTTCAGCTTCTGATAATTCAGGTGGAAGGTCTGCAGTGTGTTTCACTCAGAGCAGAAAAGACAGAAAGGCTGACTAGTTCTAAGATGGATTTTACTCAATGTATGGGTGAGATATTTGGTGGAACAAAGGTGTATGACAGCACATGACTTGACCTGAGGATCCAGGAGAGTCCTTCCCAACCCATCTTCTCATGAACTGTAAACCCATCTCTAAGAGGGGAGACGGGGACAACCTCCTTACAAACAACATTTATCACTTGAAGAGTCATTTTCTGAGGACCTGGCCTAGTATTACTAGGAGATACCAGCAAGGAAAAATATTTCTCTGCTCTCTGATATGTGAAATTATAGGTCTGACCCTATCTAGTTACCGTGGTGCTAAAGCAAGGAACAAAATGGAGCTTGATCTCCACCTGATCATCAGTTCTGAAAGCCCCAGGTAGAGCTGTGTGCATTAAAGAAGGAGAAGCAATCAGTTAATGAGAAAGAAAGAGAGCTCCTATCAACATCAAATAGTCTCACAACATTTGAGATGCAGCAAATGGTTTTTCCCCGCTATTCTTGAAATCCGCCCAAACCCTTTTTGTGCAAGCACTAAGAAATGAGTGCGTTGAGTCATCAGCTAAGAAAGCAGGTAACAATCCTCTCTCATCACGCTGTGTCTGTTGGGGGCTTCTCCAGTGATTAAGAAAGTAAAGGCTAAAAGAAAACAATTTTTTCTCTGCTTGACTCTTCAGAAAAATATAAGGGCAGGCCACGTAGCTCCAGGAAACAAATTTGGCATCTGAGCCAGCACTCACTCTGCGGACACAGCAATGCTATTTAAATTTAGAGTAGGCTGGAAATAAATAAATAACTAACTGACAAGGTTGGTTTTTTTCTTTTTTTTGAGGGATTAGAGAAGGTTGAACATTGTCAGAGGTGGTGTTTCAGTGACAATGAGAAATGCAGAAAGAGAAAGTAAATAACTGCTGCTGGCAGGAAGAAAATTTCCACGGGGAGCTGATCCGCATGATGAGAATTACATGAACTGTAGCAGAATTCAAGGGGCTACTAAGCTGCAGTAAAAAACATAATAAAGTGACCTGGCAATCAGATGAAAGTGAAACCAGCCCAGGTAGCCACAGTGAAGGTTAAGCAAGTAGCAAACTTAAATGGCAACTCAGTGGAAAAGAGGAATCAGGTAGCAAAGGAACCAAAAATGCAGTATATGGAGTAAGAGTTGTATCCTGGTTAGAAATGCAGTAACATATTCAGATAAGAAACAGGTAAATGATGATGCTGTTACTTCCTGGATGTATCTCACCCCTATTGACTAGTATTCCAAGGAGAATTTAAAGGAGAAATTAAAAATAAGCAATTGATGGATTTTCTGTTGAGGACTTAATTCATACTGAGCAGCCTTGCAAGAGGAAGCATTCCCTCTTTTTGCTGCACCAGTTCCCTTTAAACTAAAACCAAAAAGGGTGTTTATTACTGGAGGCATCTTTGAAGACCTTCCTTCTGGGAGAGAAAGAAGGTCCTGCTGCCCGAGGATCAGCCCTGTGACATCCTCCTTCCTCTGACCTTGGGATGAAAAAGCACCCACACAAAGCAGATGAGCCCCTGCTGGATGGAGCTTACCTGCTCTTGCTAAACAGCCAGCACTAACAGCCAGGACAAAGCCTGCATTGCAAAAAGGAGCTGCAGAGCATGTGAGAGGAGTGAATCACGTGTCCTTTCATGTATTGAGAACTTCGGCATGATACCCCCACCTTTTCCTTTCCTCTACATGCAAGAAAGGAGTCATCCCTTCTGCCACTTCTATTTATAAATAAAGTTAAATTGCTGAGTGCTAAAAAAAAAAAAAAAAGAAAAGCAAAGGGTTTGGTCAGCCTGGATTTTAAGCAGGATATGTCATATCTAACACTCAGGGCATGTTTAAGTATCAGCTTAAAGAGCATCACTTTGCAAAAGCCTGGAATGCCCCCCAGTAGTTCTTGTCTATTGTGGAGTCTTTTCAACTGTTTTTCAGCTCAAAAATCTGAATGAAGTTATGCCTTGCAAGCAGCTCTGCAGTGCATTGCAATAACAAGCAGGAAAAATCCATCATAATGTTTCTTTAATGCCCCTGGTATCCTCCAGGAAGTGCGTGTGCTGAAATCTGTGTGTAGTAAATACTTTCCCTCCACTTAAAAAATAGACAACAAAAGACTGAGATCTGTAAATGTAAGCATGGTGCTGTGAATCACATGGTAGGTTTTGCTCACCTTCATAGAATGAGCAGTCTAATAAGCCCCTCTGGCCACTCTTTCTCCTCTTAAGTAGCATCATGTGCCATCAGCATGGGACTACAACAAGAGAAAGGCAACCTTGGTGTGTACAAAGCAGCAGAAATCACCCCAGTGAAATCACTTAATAGAATAACTGCTTGTCAGTGCTGGCAGTCTTGGCTGGGGTATGAGTAGCTGCAGGTCCGACCAGCAGACATCTTTTAAGGCAAATGAAATAACCCTGGTGCCATGGTATTTCTGGGTAGATGAGCTTTATGGCATTTCCCCACCAGCTGCAGATGAGGACCAGACTGTGACATTCTTTCTCAAATGCCTCTTGCTTTACAATACCCAAATGTCCCCTTGATTTAAATGGGACTGGCTGTTCTTTATGAGGAAGGGGGGCCAAGAGAAGATTCTCTGCTTTTTAAACCTCTAGCTTCATGTCATACCAACACTAGTGTGTGTGTATAAAGCACATAACTCACTCTAGGTTGTGTGGCTGCACAGCTGAGGTGGCAGAATTGCCTTGACTATTAAGTGATACCATGGCTTAATAAGGTCTACTTCAGCCCTGAGGTGTTTTTGTCAAAAAAAAAATCTGATCAGGACAAGAATTTGGACTGTACATTTGCATCTTCAAATGAAAAAGTAGATAGAAAGGAACGTTGGCTCTATTGAAAAACAAAGATATTCTTTTCTTTTCCTAAAGTAAGTTGTAAAGCTTGAGTCTGTAGCTGAAGTTAGTCTTGCAGAAGTTTTTAATTTAGTTTGCGTGTGACAGAAGTAAGATGGAGTCGTATTTCTAGCTTAAAGAAAATTTTGGAATACTTTTAAAGAAGCAGAGTTGTCCAAGTCTGTCAGGCCCATAAAGAGATGTCTCCTCAGTAGCAGAGCAGCTCTGGCTCTGTGTCTGTGTAATTGCCATTGTCTTTTGGTCTTTGGCTCTGCTTGAAATTCCTCCAAATTCATTTACAGAATAGTGTAATTTTGGAAAATCCAAAAGATACCCGATTTCAAAGCTTTTTCTCTTCCTGATACTCTTTAGAGACTGTGATAGAGGAATCTTAACTCTAAAAGCTCCGTGTCATACCCAAAGAGAGAATTGTGGACTCAATTATTCCTTTCAAATCGCAGTTTTACTGGGGCTTTTAGAAAGGCCAGGGGTTTATTCTGTATCCAGTACCCAACCCACTGTCTGTTCGCACTTGTAACTTCCTGAAGTGCGCTGAAGTGCAGCGCCCACGGCAGTAACAGATATTTCACTTTCCCAAAGATGCCACTTCTATCAGCCCACACATCAATAACCCGGGCTTTTGGTCATCCAAAGCCAACAGCACAAGGCTTCAGGAGAGAACTGGAGAGAAGCAGCTGTGTTTCCTTGGGGATGTCTGACCCTTCTCCTGCCTCCCAGCCACGCAGGCACTTTGTGAGCGCCCATTTGGAAAAGGACTGAGCACCTTCACCTCCCACCAACCGTGTGAGTTCAGGCACTTACTGTTGTTTCAGCAGCTGCTCTCCGAAACTAAAGGAGATGGAGCTTCCTCAAATATCCAGCTAATGTTTCTTCCTTGCTAGGGGTTGCTAAGTAGCAGTTTTTGTCAACCTCCTATCTAAGAATATAAATCCTGTGATTTGCTAAGACACTCCTGACGAGAAAATGGCTGCGATTCCCTCAGCACACAGAAAACTCCAACCCGGTTATTGCTAGGGAAAAAGCATTAACATTAGCATTCACAGTCTGGGGAGGAGGAGAGGCTTCTTCCTCATATTTTCAGGAGAATAATTTAAGAATTGCATTAAAACAGTCTAGTCTACATGCAAATTTGATTTTTGACCTTTTGTGCTAATCAACAGCCATGCTGCTAAAAAGCTGTGTACATTATTGCAGAAAGTATGGAGCAGAATTAACTAATATACCTTTAATACGGCTGTAGCAGATTTGAAGGTTATTTCACACACTTCCCTACATAGGGATCAGGGTCTGGATCATCAGAAATGCTTCAAGGAGCAATTATTAACTCTTGATGGAGATCCTGGTGCAATGTGTAGTATAGTATGGGTTTTGAATATAGTGAGTAGTTTTGGTGGTTATGTGGACAAGGGATAGGATATATTAGGCCATAAAGATTTGAGAAAATTGCATGTTAAATGATTTTAAATAAACTGGGTACTGTTAAATAATTGGGACTACTTTTTAAAAGTATCTGAATGCAGTCAAATCAAAATTTGATCTCAGCTCCTAGTGCAGTTCACGGGGTGTTTCTGGACATGGGAGGAGCATGTGCAGCATGAAGTACCCACCGAAAAGCACAACATCATTCACACACACAGTGGATTCTACCGCCACAAATCACACGCCAAAAAGAGGTTTTTATACTCACATTTATTCTGGTGCTTCTCATAAAATCCATTACAATCTTTTTCCCCAGTTCCTTCCCCAAATCATTTTCTTTCTTCTTCCATGGTAGGACTGAAAAGTGCCTTCTGGTCTAGGAAATGAAATAAAACCCTCATAGACTGTGTTTATTCATATTCATTTTCTGTAAAGGATCTATCAGGGTGAGGATAAACTGGAGGAGTGAGGCGGATGAGGAGAGTTCTCTGGGCAAAGAGAAAAGGGCCCTGAGAAACTCCCCAACCATCCTCACCCAGCAAGGATTGTGGAGATCACCCTTGAGCTATCCCAGCCGTTAAGCAAGTTGGTGCACCTGAAAAAAATTGGCAGTTTTCTAGTTAAAGACCTTTCCAAGTTTTTTTTCCAATATATTTGTTTCTGAAACCCACAGTCAGTAAGCACTGCTGGGCAGGCAGAGATTCAGCCATGTCTGGCCACATGTAAATTCCAGGAGGATCTGGAATAGCAAAATGAAGATAATTTCCACTGTCACGTATCAGTTGCAAGCGAAGCTACTTTTTGTAAAAAAAAAAAAATTAAAAGGAAAAAAATTAAAAGGAAATCTAAAAGGGACTGAAATGGATTCTAGAAATCTTGCCAAAACGAAGGTGACCAAACCAACCCACCCAGCTCTAGCAGAGTTTTGAAATTCCAGACTTTGCAACCTTTTGCATCAACAGCCTAAATTTTGCTGATGCGTAAGATAAAACATGTTCTTCCCATCTATGCACTTTTCAATGCTGATCATCCAAAGCATCAAGAACTCAACCCTTCAGAACATAACATCCGGATCTCTCAACTGCAAAAGAAGCTGTTTCGTTGTTCCCTGAATTTGTGAGGTTTAATTTCCTACACATTTGTGCTTTTGCCATCACCACCACCAGCACAATGCCAGGTTTCCTGCATGCCCTGCCTGATCTCCCCAGCTGGCACGTGCCAGCCGTGCTGTGGAGTGTCCAGGGCGTGTGACTGCTGCTGTCAAACCCCTGTGTGTCGCTGGGTGGGTCTGCCCTGACCTCGGCAAGGACAGATGCTCAGAGCACTTGTACAAACCACCTTTGTGTAAGGAACTGGACCAGCTCTGTCCTCCCTTCCCTTCCCCTGCAGAAAATAAACCTAGATGGAATGTCAGTGTCACTTCTCACAAAGGAGTGCTCTGTTTGCAGGGAGCTCTGCTTTTAAGATGCCAGGCTGTGTGGTCACAGTGATAAATGGAGAACCCCACTCGGCGCTCTCCAGACTTACCCCGACATAAATCAAAGCAAGTGGACCTGATATTTCCCTTGCAGCATATTCTGCTGCTGGTGGATTCCCAATTTCGTGACAAACTGCATTGTACACTTGGATTTCAAAGTGTATCTGCTCCTTTTCCTTGGCAATAGGAAAACTTTGAAACCAATTCAGACCTTACACTCCAGCAGAACTTGGGCTAAAATTGGATGGATATTTGTTGCAGAATAGGAAGGGTATTTAAAATAACATGTTCATGAGATGCCTGGTATTTCACACCCACTGATAGAATAGGATTGAGCTCCTATTTTTAATTTCACCTATGAGAGATTCAGACCTGCAGTTTGAACACTCAGTGGTTCCACACTGGCAAAGAACTAAACTTGTTGCTTGTGATATCTTTTTTTTTTTGGCGGGCATTATGATTTTAGGTCAGATCTGAATAGATAAGTTGAGTAAACACTACAGACTCGGCTGACTTCACCTAATACTGTTTTGAGTTATCTCAGCATCAAGTGTAGGAAAAGGAGCTGTATCTGCTCTGCCTGAGAGGGTTCCCAGCCCTGATATACATATGGTTTTTTCTTTGCCTTTGATACCATTTAAGTCCCAGAAACTTCAGTGATCCCAGAACCTGCACTCGGAAAAAAATAAAATTGAAGCAATTCTTTTCATTGATAGATTCTTGTAAAGAAACATATTTGAAAGCAGAACTGGCTCTAGTCAGTCTGTTTTAGAATTGACTAAAGTTCCATAGGACTGGGATCTTTTACCCCCCCTTCTTTTTTACCTTCTTCCTTTTCCGTATTGGAAAAGGAGGAGTAAGAAAGTGACTGGTGACACTTTCAGAATTATTCAGTAATTTATGAACACAAATGGAGTTTCAGTGCAACACTTGCACACTTTTGCTGCTTATGGGCTCCTTGAAGTCTCACCCTTGCTGTAAACTGAGGGAGTTTTATTTTATGCTCCTTTTAATGCCAGTACTCTTGTCCCAGGAAATTCTCCACAGTCCCATCAGCAAGTAAATGGAAGACAGGGATTTTACAACTTTCATGATAGATAAGTCCTCATTTTCTCTCTTTGAACAACCCCAAAGCTCCTGCCAGAAATCCAATACATGGGTGGTCTGCAACTTGCAAAACACGATCTAGATTTGTGCTGGTTTTCTAAAGCAAAACAAGAATGAACAAAACAAGTCTGCTTGCACAGTTTTATGGTAAACACTAGGTTTCCTAATCCCTATTTGTGTTTTAGAAGTAGATTGCAAAGATGCAGCCTGTCTCCTTTGGGAAGGCTTTTGGAAGCTCAGCGGGGTTAGGGCAATCTGACCTGGGGGTAACTCTTGCAGGACGTGGGCAGCCTCTCAGCCTTTTGGGTGATTGTGTTGGAGGTGGCAGTGAGAGGTGAGCTGCACCCAGTTTGTGTGACAAAGGTAGTGGCTTTCCTGAAGCTGATGTGGGAAATGTACTTTCCCCTTTAGGTTTCTCAATCACCAATTCAGAGCCAGCGGGACGACTGTGTTCTGGGTCAGCAGGTTAATGACAGGAAGAAATGCCTTTTATTCCCCTGCCAAAATGTCATGCCCATTCCTCTTGAAACAGGGCCATGGTGACCAGAATTTAAGCATCTGTTTACCCTAGGAGAGGCTATTGGAGTTCACTGTGCCAGGAGGTGACAACAGGCTCTGATAAAGCCCTTGTTCACTCTGGATCCTACTTGTCTTCGACAGGCTAAAGGAAACCCGGCTCTCTGTTCCCATCCCTGCAGCTGAGGTGCTCTCAAAGGTGGTGGCCAGTCCAGCAGTGCTCAGAAGGGAAAGGTGGAGGCCCTGCTGCAGGGATGACCATCAGTGGCCGTGGAAATCCGTGGAGCTGGGAGTGAACTTGGGTCTCCCTGTCACCACAGCACACTGCAAACCTACCTTTGAATGAAAGACTGGTTGCAATAGTGAAATTCAACAACACAAATATGGCACTTCATGGGTAAAAATTGTATTTATGGGGATTTGCAGTGTCAAGTCTGTACTGTGCCTGAGAATTCATTTGGTTACCGAAATCGTGGACAATCATAGAGCAAATCTCAGAAGCCAGTTTTCCTCCCAGAAGTGTAGAAATGTCTGGAGCTCAAGCTTCAGACTCTCTCAGCCTATTTTTAAGACACAATCACACACAAAGAATACACAGTGCTCAAGAGCATGTGACATCTGCTGTTACCTGTGAATATGTGCTGCGTGTAATCAGGGTGCTCTTTAGCAAAGTTTTTATTTGCCTCCTTTATTTTCTCAGCCTTGTCTCCTTTCACAAATGGTGTGTACATAACCGAAAAAGACACTTCTCTCTTGAAGGCTTCTTCAGTTACAGCCTAAAAAAGGCAAAGAAATGATAAATTTCTTGTTGGTTAATGGCTAGTTAAAAAAAACACCAAAAAACCCCCCCTATTTTCTCTGATATTTCCCCTTTAATAATTGCACAGTCATGCAAAGATAACATATTTTGGTCCCGAATATTAATTAGAGGGGAATTTAAATTAGTTCTAGAAAACACTGCCTATCTATACTCAGAAAATCAATTTAATGGGGAAAGAACATTTGTAAACAGTTTTCAGTGCAGCGAGCCTCTGTCTTCAATGAGGAGAAAAGTATTAGCTAAATTATCTCCTAGATGAAAAGAAAGAGTGATTCCATGCTCTTTGAAGGTCACAGCTTTCATCTGAGGGTTTTATTCAGTCCTTGGGAGCTGGTTAAAAAACACTAAGCATTCATATTACCCCTTGGGTTGGCACGAATCAGACACTGTGCCTATACGGAATATTAGTCTTAAAATATTGCATTTAAGCACCGTGTGCATTAAGAGTAAAATTCTCTCCTGTGCAGAGGGCAACACGAAGCTCATGAACCTTTGCATCCCTCAGAAATGACTCCAATGATGCATTGTGCTGGTCTGATGCAGAGAGGTGGATTTCACACTCGGTGGACCCCGGTGGTGCTGGAGCTGCCAGGAGGAGCTGCCAGCCTGGGAACAGCCTTGCTTGGCACTTTTATCCATCAGAGCAGGGGAGGCTGAGCTGCAGCTCCTCCTGGGCTGGGGTTTGGGTCAGACCACGCTCAGCTCTGCCTTGGCTGCATCTCCTGACAATGACAACTTTGTCTTCTTGAGGTGGGCATTGCTTTCTGGAAACTGGGGGAGCTGCAAGGCTTTGTTAGTGCATCTTGGCAAGACCATAAACAGGGTTAATAGTGCCAGCACTGCCACAGAGTTAATAGGGATGGTCAGAAACGCAGGAGAGGAAAGGATATCTGCATTTCAGCGGGGGTATGAATCTCCCAGGGCCCCTGAGGCACTGAGGTGGTTCACAGAAGGTATCACTGTGGGACCAGCTCTGTGTGTTACGGACAAGCCCTCACTTTTGTTCTCCAGTCTATCCCCTACCTGTGTAAAATTATCCAAGACACAGTGTGGCTCCGTGAGTCATTCCTTCAGCTGATGACTGCTCCCACCAACCCAGGATGGGAGGCTGAGAGTGCCAATTAGATAAGTATCCACGTCCTTCTCTCTAATGGCTTTAGACAACAGGACTTCTGATAAGGTTTTATGCCAGTTTATTTCCATCCTGTCTATTGATATGGGGTGTGCAGAAGTACTCTTACAGTTGTTTTTTGTAAAAATTAGGATAGGCTAGTTAAAAAGTTTTTTACACGTGCACCCTGAGTGCTCTTACACTGATTACTCTGCCTGGATCTCGAGGGTGTCACTGGGGATTTGTTTATATTTTAGATTTCTATATTTAGCCAGCACATTATCCTGCATTTATTGGAAAGGAAGCAGTCTGGAGTGGCCAGTTTAGCCCTAGAGAATTAACAGGCCTCCAATGTGTGTAATAGTATCATGGCCACCCGGGGCAATAATAACATTCCACCCAGGTGAGGAAAAGTTCCAGCTTTCCATGGGCAGAACCACGTCATCCACGGTTAATGCCACAGATCTGGAGGTATCAGACCAGAAAATAACAAGTGTGTCCTCCTGCCAAGAGCTCGGGGGACACATGAGGGGCTCTGTGCCCGTTCCTTCCTGCGGTAAAACTTACAGGTCTGCACTGCTTCATAGGAAAGTGATTTTAGGTTTTCTTATTTCTGTGGACTTTAAATATCTTGTTGTTCAAGGCCTTTAGGGGATCAGTAGCAAACAATGCTACCAATCTAACTTTCTAAGATACATTTTTAAAAAAAACTTTTCCAAGTTTTTCTGAATTTCATGTGTAAATATAGACATGGAATTAGGTCAGCCTAGTTTTGTGTGAGATGTTGGGTATTCTGCTTATTTTCTATAGGCTGGCAGCCCTTTCCTAATCTGGATTGATATGAGCATGTGAGTGTGGGTTTGGGTGTATCCACACACTTCAGGTTTAAAATAGGTGGAGTGAGGGAGCGAGATGAAAAAGTGAGTGGCTGGACTAGGCAAGCCTGTAAAGTTCACTTTTGGGTTTATCATCCACAAGAACAGTTCAAAGTCACACCTTGGGATCTCTGCATTGCTGTGTACCTGTGGCTGCTCTGCACAGCAAAAAGTGAGCAGCTCTGAGGGCAATAATGGTGAAAGCCAATGGGGAAAAGAACAGATTCACAGTTTCTGGTCAATACTGTTACTGAAGGTATTCTTGTTATTACCCAAGAGCATTTTCCCCCCAGGCTACTGACCCTGGACATAGACACTATTTGTTTTATTATCTTCTTGGATTTTTATGGGGTAAAGTCTTTTAAGATATAAAACTTCAGCCCATAAAAACTTTGGAGGAGAAAACTTTATATGACGAAACCCCAGAGGATTTTTCTGCTCACGCCTTTATGTACTGAAGTCTGTCACTGTGGATGAATATCTGGCAGCATGTCCAGGAAGCAGAGATGCCTCCAGAACATTTGTTGTGCTATGCACCATGTCACTCAAGATGCAGACACACTGAGGAGAGGATTGGAAGGGCTCAATGGACTTCCAGGAAATTCATTGCAGAGAGGGCTGGGCAACTGCTTTTTCCCCATTTGCATGTATTTTGATGTCCTTGCATCAGAACAGGCCTTTCTACAATGTCCTGGCAGGTGCAAGAAGGAGGATGTTGCTGTTCTGGCCTCGGAGTGGAAGGAGCGTGAGGCTCTCGTGAGTGTGGGGGCTGCTGTTAAACTGACAAAATGATAAAGAAAGATAATTTTTTTTTTTTTTTTTTTATATCTTACAACTGAGCTCTGCAGCAAGTCCCATCACATGGAGCTACAGTCCAGCCCTTCATTCCAGAAGAGTTAGAAAACATGAAGTCCTTGAGGTGATCTTAAAATGTAAGAAAGAGCTCCTCTAGCAAGGTACAATAATGAATGTAAGGGCTATGACTGACACGAGGCCACTGAATGTGGTTTACTTCAGCAGTGGACAGAACCTATTGCTCCAGCAAAGATGCAAAAACTTGCTTAGAAAGAGTCTGCAGAGTAACCTGATGGTAGGGAAGATTTCTTTTTGTAGTTACGGGACTGACTCATGCTCTGCTGTGTCAGGAGGTTTATATCCCTGTTTTGGAAGTGTGGGGAATCAGAGAAATTCTGCAGAGAAACCATATGGAGACAAAGTATCTCAAGGGGTATTTATATTGTCAGCACTTCTATTAAAATACCAATTAATTCCTTCACGAAGCACAAGCTTGAGGGATGCCTCAGTTACAGGTTTGAGGGATGTACGTTGCTATCGTGAAAAATAAAAAGCCAAAAGACATTCTTAAGCAACAAACTTTATTTTGATCGAGGTTTTAAACCTATATTTTACCCAGCACCGCCTCACACTCTCCTCTGAGCCTCTTGGCTATGCTATATCCGAGGTTTTCTTCCCTGTGAGGGTGGTGAGGCCCTGGCACAGGGTGCCCAGAGAAGCTGTGGCTGCCCCATCCCTGGAAGTGTCCAAGGCCAGGCTGGACAGGGCTTGGAGCAGCCTGGGATGGTGGAAGGTGTCCCTGCCCATGGCAGGGGGTGGAACGGGATGAGATTTAAGGTCCTTTCCGACCCCAACCAGTCTATAACTCTGTGATTCAACACTCACTAAAATTCTGTTAAGAACTCATAAAATGAATAGGTAGATGCACGAGAAAGGAACCTTCCCCATGCCAGCTTCTGATGGCAAGTGATGTAACTGCTTCAATATTTTTATGAAGCTCTTGCCATTTTGCATTAGAGCAGACATAGAAGAAGAAAAATGGCACTGTCGTGAAAAAGTCTTCATAACAGTGACAGTAGCTTTCCCTGCCACAGTCCCTAACCTTAATCCTCTTTAACTACAGAAAGGTTTAATTTGGAAAATCCAATTATCTTGACATCTAGAATTAGCCAAAAATTTAGATATCTTTCTAGTGCCTTATCTTGCAGCTGCAGTGCACACTCAGCCCCTGTCTCATTTACAGTACAGCAGGAACTGATGCTTTTATTGATGATTTTTATTAATGCAATGGTATCAGACAGGGTAAAGCCATTAGCCTCTTCTATGAACTGCTTCCACTCCTAGGCTGGTAGTTAGAATTATGGGTGCACCGCAGTGCAACCTATGTGCTTTTCTCTATATCTTTCCAACCATAAAAAAGTCTCTGGCAGCCCTGCCACTAAGTCTGTGGCTGTTGTGATACGAATATCTTCTCACCAGCATGATCCTCTTACATAATTTTTATTTTATATTTTTTCTGTGGGGAAAATATAAGTAGACAGAATGCCGGAGCACACCCCTTTCTCAATATGTTTATGGGATGAATAAATCATGTATTACACAATAGATGAGAACTTTCTGCTTATCTGCCATGTAATGCCTCCCCATTAATGTAGGTCACATCAAATATCAGCTTATTTGGGGTCTTAAGTTATTAAGGTATTTAAGTCTCTGCGAGTTGTTTTGGATGCAGCGTGTTTTGAAAAGGGATTTGCAGAGCGCCGCAGCGACAGATCCGTGTCTTCCCAAAGGCAGAGGTGCTGCAGATGGGTTACCTCAGGCTTCAAGGCCTGCTTGATATTCTAGTAAGTACCTCTTTATGTTTGGGAAGAAAGGAAATCCATGTTTTATATCCTTTCAAAGAGCTCACTTGTCATTAAAGAAAAATCCTGGAATGCACAGCGTATGGAAAGGCTGGAGGCTGCTCTGGAAACTCCTTGCCTGTGGTGTCTGTGAACAGGCCAGTTATCCTCTACATGAAGCCAGTGTCCAAAACCAGAGTTTTTAACCAGTCTCATTTACATTGCCCCCTTTTAAAAGATGTTTTTGTAGTGAGGAATACCCTGATTCCAGTGAGGCAATTCCCTGTGGCTGCTCTGGGCTCCCTTCCAGTGCTGGGAGAAGCCATTCGCCATCCCAAGTCCTCAGCAGGTGTTGGGACAGCTCTGCAGGGCTCGTGCTAGGGCAGGAACAGGTCACAGTTTGAACAGCATGCTGTTCTTGTGAAAAAAAATTATAAACTGTGCTCAGCTGAACAGCTTTGGCAGCCTGGGCTCAGATATCTGAACTCAGGCAGGCAGAGCCAAAGGCTGAGCATCAGTGAGTAATTTTGGGGGATTTAGTCGGAACCCACTGGCCAACATCTGGGTGCTGCATCCATCAGGAGGTTCAGGCAAGTGCTTGAGAGACAGGGACTGAGCCTGGCAAGGAAATACTCCTGGGAGAAAGATGGGATATTTGCTGTCAGGGGTTTTCAGGGCTTTTAGCCTGAGGAGGAGAAAAAAAGAGAGAAAAGAAGAAAAGGAAACTAAAATGCAGAAACTAACCGAAGGAGATGTCAGTCCTTCCCAGCACGGAGCTCAATGTCTTTTGGGAACTTAAATGTGGAGAGATGAATGAGACAGCCTGAGATGGTGACTGATGTGGTTAGCCTGTCAAATGGACAGCACCGCTCAGAGGGTCAGTGGAAAATCATGCCTGAGTCATTGCAATAGCAAACTACTTTATGTGCCTGAATGGCTGCTAATTTAGTAGAAGCCGAGTTGACTGTATATAGAGATGTTTCTGAAAAGTGACTCTGTCTATTTTTGCATGGTGTGCTCTGTAGCTCTTCAAGAGCAGGTGTGCAGACAGAGCCTCATCACCAGTAATGATCCTGGGAACAGCACACATTCCTGCCCGCAGCTTCATTTCCCCAAAGAAAGGAGAAGGCATACAAAGAAAGGGAAGAGGATAATGGATGTGCAACTTCTTAAGGACCTTTGCAATTCCAGGGAACAATGAGGGCCTGAAAACAGCAAAAATGGGTGGGTTTCTGCACTGGTTTTTCAGGTTTCCTTTGTAAACCTTAAAGCTCTGCTTTGCAACCAGTAAAATCCAGACTGAATGGAAAATTCTGCTTTTGAAATATGTACATTACTTTTGAGCTGCCCTGTGGGTTTTTTAAATGGTCTAGAGATTTGCTGACCAGCTTGCTCCTGTTGAGCATCCTTGAGACATGATTTATGTGCCCCTGTTAACAGTTACAACTCTAATTGGGTTGATAATTTGTTTAATATTGGGATTTCAACAGCTAGCAACTACAGCAACTTATGTGTTGCCTATTACATTCAGCTAGCATTAAGTAAATACATCTTTCCCCAAATCAGAGACAATTAATGCGTCTGCTTTAATAATTATGACAATTAAACTAATACCTTCTCTTAGCATTATGATTCAAGCAGTATTTATTCTGCCACGAAGGATTTGGTACCAGAAAAATAGAAGTAGGGAGAAAATTAGATATCATGGAAGTAGATATTATTAAAGAAGAAAGAATATAAGAAAACTTAAATTCCTTGGCTTTGTACATGTAGAATTGTTTCTGAAATGGAAACATCAGCAATAACAACAGCAGCGAAACGCTCCCAAATCAGTATCAATATGATAGAAACTCTCTGTTATGTTATTTTATTTGCCTTCTCAATCCAGTTTTCAATTACTCCAACTTTTTACTACCATACCTGAGAGCAGAATGATGCTGATTTTCTGCAGCTGAGAGTTATATCTCACAAAGAGCGTATCCCAAAGGCAGACTGGTCTGACTCCCTGAAATGGCATACATAGGAAGGGGCCCATTCTGCCCTGGCAAAATGTTATTAATTTTAATTTTAACGAGTTGCTTCAGTCATGATGCAATGAGGACACAGGAAACCCACAAACAGGACAGAAGCTGCCCTGAGATCATCTGGACACCAGTGAGATAACTCAGAACAAACTGATCTTCCTGCTTAAGAGTCAAAATATTTTTGTTCTAATGACCAGGATAAGGAATATAATAATGTCCAAATTTTCCACCAGGAAATTAAAAGCTCAGTGCTTCAAGCCAAGTGTTGGCCTTCAAATTTGCCATAGACACAGAAGAGGGAGGATTACCTACTGGTGTTTATGAAGAGATATAAGAGAAATGTCATCTCTTTTCTGGCATGAGAAAATTTAAAATGAATTCTTAAAGCAGCAACAAGCTCCACAGGCCTCTAGGACAATACAGACTCAGGCACATCAAACACCTGCTTCTGCCAGTGCACCCAAGAACCACTGACCTGACACGGATTTTCCCCCAGATCTGATTAAAGAAGGGACTTTCCTGCAGTGAAGTGTGGCACAGCACGAGCTGCTAAAACAGCTTCAAGAATTAATGAGAAATACGTTTTCTCAGTGATATGATGGCCAGGCTGCCCAGAGAGGCTGCCTGTCAGCTCCTATCAGTCATTCCATTAGGAGGATTGCAGAACATCCCTGCTGTTGCCAGCTTGGAAACCTCACGCTCCATAGCAGGGCACGGGTCAGGCGTGAGCACACAGCCCTGCTGACAGGCCTGGGCACCAGCTGGGACTGCACAGGAGGGTTTGGCTTCCAAGAGCTCTTCCCTCTTAACTTTCTTGCCTTGGATTTTCACCCCTCAAGGTGTGAGATGAGGCTGAGCTCTACAGGAGCTGACAGCGCTCGTCGCTGCGCTGGAGGTGTTTGGCGGCCTCGCAGGGCTGGGTTATGGTTTGCTTTGCTGGCTGAGGTGTGTGCTGCCCCGTGCTTGCAGCAGCCCAGGCTTTTGGGGTGGAAGCACCTGGTGCTCACAACGGTGACCTGAGTGCAAAGCAAAGGTCTGAACGTACCCAGACCTCCACGTGCTGCTGGAAGCTTTCTCTGTGGCGCCGAGTTTAGCTGACGGAAACATTCTCAGAAACACAAGTTGCATTTTCAGTGTGCTAAGAGCAGCTCTGTGGTGGCTGCAGTCTTGCCCAGAACGCTGGGGCTGAACAAGAATTAAAGCTAAAAGCCCAGTTTACTCCAATGCAAATTAAAGGCCTCCACTTGAGCTGTAGCAAATTCACGTTGGCTACATTCTGGAGTTAAGGTTTTGAGTACAGATGGCTGTGGAAGTGTGCAGATATGAACATACAAGCTTTGAAATGCTTTCCTGGGGTTCTGTTAGTTTCTGCAACATATGCGTGGCTGGTGCAATGGCATTCAGTGTAAGACTTTGGCTAGGTGGGATTGACTTTGGATCTAAGTGCACAGGGCATGCTAGAGCTCAGCTTCTAGCGTAAAATAGGCCACATGGTTTTCACAATGGAATAATAAAAGCAATTAACTTGTAATGCGTTAATGAGTTAAGACTGAGATAATAATAAATGAGGTAACAATTTATACTAAAATGAGAGTGCCAGATATTGGTGAAGTCAGGCTGTGACTTTCAAGGTGTTTGCAAAGTTCCTGTTTGGCAACGTTGGGCTTTTTTGACACTGTCAGAATGTATGGGTGTGGTATATTTTCATTCACGGAATGAAACATCCATCTTATATTGCACAGTTTCTAGCCAGTGGAATTGTTTGGCAAGGCGTGAGTAAAACTGGACAGTTTGGAGAGGGATTCTTTCTGTGGGATGAAATATCACAAGCCTACTGTTTGTTTTGTTATTACCAACTGAGAAATTGCACTGCAGACAGGAAGTGCTGGGGAGCTTACATGACTGTAGTAATAAGTAAGTTTAAACTTTGTCTTACTGCTACCAGTCTGAAGATATTTACTGTGATACATTTAATTTTTGCATTATTATTTATTGGGATGAACTCTACTTAATTCACCTATTTTAAATCTAACAGCCAATACGCAAATCATCCAGTGCATATCTCTAGTGGCTTATGAAAAGAAGCCCATTCATTTGATGACATATTAACTTGGAATGTATATTTTCAATCCACAGAATAAAATATTTGAACAGAGAGAAAGGCCCAACTTACAGAATAATATTATCCATTGCAAATTACTTTTCCACCACTCATCAGCATTATACCTTTGTCTCAGAGTAGAATGGAAGTTGGGTATTAATATTCAAACCCAACACAGGGCATTAGGTATTACATATCACTGTACAGAAGATCCAGAAATAGATGATTTACTTTAAAGGGGACAATCAAAGAAAGCTAATCAAAAAGCTAATCAAAAAGAATATTTAAAGTTGCCTTGATCATGATCCATAGGTACATATGCAGGGAGAAGGTAAGATGTGCTAAAGGATCTTTAAGCTTTCAGAAATTAATGCATAATATAAATTGATGGAAGTTTGGATTGAATGAGTAAGGTCCCAATTTGTAAACTGGGGCAAAACAGGGGAAAAAACCTGCAACAAACCATCTATTAGATGGTCAATGGTAAATATTCCATTTCTAAACTGTTTAAATGGGCATTGGGTAACTTCCTAAAAACCAGTCTCTGCTTTCCTCTTGTGGCACTGATGCAGGATGGCAGGGGTGCAATTCTGTGGTGTTTTTATGCAGAAAGTCAGGTAATTCATTAGTATGAGTCCATGTAGGCTTAAAAATTTAGCAGAACAAACCTTGCAGTGTGCCTAAGAGGAGATATACAGTCACATGGAACAGGTTACTGCCAAAGAAGAAGAAATATGTAAAAGTTGATAATGAAGAGGGGAGCGATTTGAAGATGTTTTAAGAAGGATTGAAAGAAAGAGGACTCCTGGCAGTTGATGTCAGGGATAGGAGAAGTTCAAAGGAAAGTATAAACCCCATATCAGGAGAAGAAAACCAAAGCAGATACAAGATAAAGACTGCTCTGAGCATGAGGAATAGATCAGGAGAGAAAACACGTGATTTAGAAGTAGGATAAATAATAAAGAGCTTTGCAGATGAGAATTAAGGGCCTGAATTTTTTTGCAGTAAAGATGTCGACTGAAGGATTCAAATGGTCTGTACAATATTTTGAAGCCATGACAGAAGTAGAAGACAGCAAAGCCTTTTCCAGCAGTTAAACAGATCATGATAGGAAGAAACAAAAGTAGTCAATGCCATGCCAGAAGGTTATATACCTGATCCACTGACCAAAGCAAGGAGTGACATGTTTAATCTAAAAATCTTTCTTCACAGAAGGAAAAAACAAACCATCCTGTTTTCCATCTATTCCCCTTTCCTTGGAAAACGTTGCTCATGGTTGTGAGGCAGTGCTAGGGCAGAGGAGTAGTTAGCACGAAGCGCGTGCATCAATAGCTGTTGCTTTGGTTACAAAGCCACATGAGCATGTATAGTTGTGACAAGTTATTTTCAGCTTTTACACCACGAAATAGAGAGAATATTAATAAAAAAAGATTATGCTACCTCTGCTCAGTCTCTCTGCCGTGGAAAGTCCCAGTGCAGTGTCACATGCTGCATCATCCTGATAATTGTTGCTGCGTGCTCTGATGACACTGGAGCGAGCCCTGGTGCTGCTGAGTGCACAGAACCCATCAGCTCGGGGAGGGGAAAGGTTGTTACTGGTGCTGGGGACGTATCTGCAGGAACTGTTCCTCGAGTGCAAGCTCTTGAGTGGGAGCAGCGCTGGGCACCCAGCTGCCTCTCCTGCGTGTGTCAGCGGCTCGGTGCCACTGAATCCCTCGCGTAGCCCACGCTCAGGCACACGCACAAAAGGCACAAAATGGCAGAGCAGTCTCTGTCTCCTGGTGAAAACCAAGAGCAGCAAGGGATCAAACAAATGGCTTGATCTCTACTGACGTTTCAAATCTTCTGCAGTCAGAGATGACAGCGACTTGGGAGAAAGGCAAGGAGTGGGAGTGGGGCACAAACACCAAGGTGGAACCTCTTGGTACCACAGGGGCTCAGCCAGGCCCACGCAGGAGCTTTCTGCCAGGAAGGAAAATGAGCTGTGAGCTCTGGAGTAAAGTATTGATGAGCCAGAGTCCTACCACTGCCAGCATCCTTTGGCCCTTGCTATTTAGCAGATGATGGTAAGGGGGGGAAGCAGTTCAGTACCCCCTTCACTTCTGGTTCGTTCCCACCTTAGCCCAACCACAGCTTCTGGTTTAGACTCTGCACGGATGAATCTTGTCCTTCACACCACTTTTTCAGCCCTGTTGCATAGCAGGATGGCCTGAACCCCTGGGGGAGAGGACAGCTATGACAGCTCCTCCTTTAAAGGGTTATTCTTTGAAGCTACATGTCCATGACATCAAGAAGGGAAGTCAATGGATACCAGTGTAAAGAGACAAAAAAAGACATTCCATTTGAAGAAATGACCCCTTCATAAAACGTGTTTGTGAACTCAAGATTTTAAGCGAGCCTGACCCAGTGGGGAAAAAAAATCAAACTGTTCTGTACAGAAGAAATTCTCTGCTGGAAAGCACATACGAAAGTTCACAGGCACTGCAAACACTAGCCCAGTGGGTAATTCTCTGAATGAGATGCACTTTGCACTCACAGCAGTACTGAAATTCAGCAGCTCCTGGGACTCACATTTATTCCATTTTTACCAATAAGAATGCAACTAACAATAGTTTAAAAAAGGAAGAATTTACCATGTGAGCGAAGATATAAAAACCCCATTCTGATCTTCATTACTCTGGCTTATGTCAGGCATATTTTGCAACAGTTCACATGAAGTACAGATAAAATAGGTGTTCTCACAGAATACGCTAAAATAAATAGGATCAGAATCAAACTCTGAAATTTTGTTGCATGGGACACACACTCTTCCTAGAATCCTTAAATTCTTTGTGTGGACAAAGGGAATCTGAGGACCAGGTCCACTCTGGGAGGCAGGAGGCTTTTCCACCACGTAAGGCCCAAATGCTGCACTCCCTCTGGGGATGAAGGCTGGGTCTTCACTGGCAGAGGCAAACTCCTGCACAAATGAGCCTTTCCTAGTAAAGGATCCACTCACCACCAAATTTGCTCCTGAGGAAGGAGTAGGAATTCAAGTAGAAGGAAGTACCCTTCAACTTGAATTTGTGCTGATGGGGCTGAACAGCCATCTTAAATAAGTATCACTCAAGACATGAGTCTCATTAAAGTCAATGGTCGACTCCTCACATCAGTAATCTTGGTAGAGTGGGGTCTTGCCTACTCATCCTTCACAGAGCACTGCAGGTTCCTCTGAGACCATTTGTTACAGCCATTTTTTGCTCCCCTTCCAGTTGAGGAGTTTGGAAAGGTGTCAGAGGATCAGTACCATGCAAATTTGCTCAAGGAAAGTGTCACTAAGGCAGGAAGACTTCACAAAAAATAGCTTAGGAGGCTATACAGTATCCTGAATTAAATTTTATAGCACTCCATAAAATTGAAGTATGAGTCAAGGGTTAACAACCTTGAATTTTGCCCTTAAAATTAGTCCAAGAAAATCTGCTTCATTATAAATATGGTGGTACTGTATCGTGTCCTGTTGATTGATATGCCCAAGGGCTACCTTTGTCAGCAGTCTTTTAAGCACCAATCCTTCATTTTGATCTTAATAGTGAGATAAGCACCTCCTTCCTCATTGGGCTATCAATTTTTAGCTGCCAATACAGATGGATGGGGTCGCTTGTTGCACATGCGGTGCCTCCCATCATGATGAATGTACAGTCAGCAGTCATGGCCCTCCTCGTGACAAAAGCAGAATAAATGAGTGTACAGGGAGGGAACGATGCATATAGCAATATTTAATGCAGGTGATATTAGAAGAGTGCAACATGAGTTTTTTACCAAAAGATTACACATAACTCTCAGTCTTTGTCCAGCCTTAAGACAAGCATTGGTAAATTTTTTAAACTATCTGCCAAAAAGTGACATTTTATTTTAATAACTTTTCAGTATTTTGCTCTAAGCAAATATTTAACGAATGTTATACAATATTTTAGTCTGGCTTTTCTTTTTTTTCCTTTAAAGTATTTGGGGATGAAATATCTTATATGTAAGTACATTCCTTCTGGGACAGCATCAACATGTACAATACCCTGTATCTTGGCAGCCTTGGAATATCACTTGTCTATGGCAAACTCAGACACAGTTCACCTTTGATTAAACTATATCTTAAATCCCACCCCAAACTAAAAGTAATCAGCTGTCTTGTCACCTAATTGAGTACGCTTTAGTACTCCCACTGTCTGTGACAATCACTGCATTGCTCTTTCTAGGCTGAGGGATATTAAAAAACTATTGTGCAAAGGATATTAATGCAGAGTCTTAACAGACTTTAGAAAATCAGTTTGCTTTTATGGCTGCCTCTCTATGCTGCTCTCTGTTTCCTTTCCTCTAGAGATTCCAAATCCAATTAAATGTGACTAGATGTAATTCCAAATTGTCACTTTAGTCAATTAAACATATAATAATCTTGTGTACCTAATTACTAGCTCCAAAAGTTTATTTGTTGATGTAGTGCTATCAATGTGTACTTCTGCATGTTCCCCTTATCATTGCCTATATATTAATTGTGGTTTGACATTACTGTAAATTGAATTTGAAATTTCCCCCTAGTTAAAAGTCTCTCACAAACAGTAATCCCAATCCGGTTGTAATACCCTTTCAGAATGTACTTTCCAAGGCTGTATTATGTTCTTAATGAGATATAACCAAAAATACACGGATTTAACAATAAACATTTCAAAACAGGCCCAGTATCAGGGGGTAACATATTGTTACAAACAGGAACTAAATCTTCCCTTAGATGTTCTCATACAGCTCCCATTAATTTCACTGGGAGAAAAGCAATTCAGTTGGATCCATGGATTTTTGCATAAGGACTGGATTTAGCCATAAGCTTTATCCAATGCTCATTCAAATCACTGGCAAGAATCCTCTTGACTGCACTAGAACAAAGAGCAGCTTCTAATTGAACATCGTTAGCCCAGCCGGCACAGGATGAACAAAGGATCAAATCCTCATTGCCTTGAAAATAATTGGCAAACTGCTCCTGGGCTCCAAGTGGAGCCAAGGTTTAATCTCAGGAATGACATATGGACCCTGTGGATGAAGCAGAGGAGGTGAGCAAGGCACCCAGCTTTGCCTGCTTGAGCTGGTCATGGTTTTGAGGAAAGACCTTCAGCGTGTCCTGAGCTGCAAACAAGAAATAACCCTGTAGCACAGTGTGAGGGAAGACTGAATGAATGAGTCCTGTTATTCCATGCCTTTGATCCACTGCAAAGCTTCCAGATCCCGTGGCAGTGGCAGTGGCTGGTCCACAGCTCTGTACGTGAGTGGTGGCTGGTCCTGCAGCCACCTCAACAGAAAAAAGGGACTTCCAATCCGAATATAAGCCAGTCCGAAGCACTGAAACCTTGTGGTTTTCTGCAGTCAGAGGATGTTTGCAAGTGGTCATTTACAGTCTGGGATCCCACAGTTATATTGCCCCCTCGACTGCTGTCATTCCAAAGGTTGAAACGGTCAGGTCCTTAACCGCGAGCCAAGGCTTGCTTCTCCCAGCCTGGCACTGCTTTCAGAGGTGCACAGAGCTCTGGACAAACCTGGCATCAATCCTTGGACAAGTTGCTTCATCTTTTGCTGTTTCTCAGCATCAGCTGTGAAATGCAGACGCTCATATTTGACTGATTTACTGATTTGGTGTGTGAGTCCCCCCGGCTCAATCTTTTGCTAATCCTTCACAGCCTGCACAGCACAATGTCACTCTGATCGTGGCAGAAGTCTCCAGGCATTGCTGCACTCCAGACAAATGCCTTTTCTCTTTATTCTTCCTTCTTAATTTGTCCTTATTTAAATAATCAGAAACACACTTACATTTCCAGCGTTCGTGTTTAGTTTTTCAACATCTGCTGTTACCCCTGACAGATTTCCCCTGTACTGCCACGCATTGCATCAGGAATGGTGAAGCACAAAACCCTTCTGAGCCTTCTGAGTGCCTCCATCCCAGTTTTGCTTCTCAGTTCCTCAGTCACAGGGAACACACACAGGTCAGGACCAATGTTTGCTACTGTGACCTCAAGGCTTATGAGGGGCTTAGAAAATTCCACTTTCAAAAGAAACACAAGGATTAAGGCTCTGTGGGTATGGCCTGTGTCCAACCCCAAACGTGCCCAAGTCAGAGGCTTTTTGTTGAAGTTCTCCAAGACTCAATGCACAGAACCAAAGTGACCTGTGCAATAGGGAACTGTGAATTTCCAGAGGCAGGGACACAGGTGAAATTACACCGTTTGAATATGATTACAGGGCTGGGCATTGAAAAATACTTGGGGACCTAAATACTCAAAACCCAAAGGACCAACAGAGATGTTTAGGAAGGTTAAAAGCCTGTCTCCCATTGAAGTACATGGAGGCTTCAAGTACTGAGCTGGGGTCCTGATTCCCAGTGAGTACCTCTCTATATGGCCCATGGAAATCCAGGCAACAAAGATTTCCACTAAGAGACTGATAAGCCTGTGAGACACTCTGAAATAAGATTTAAGTAAAATATTACTTAAGGAAATACTATTTATGAAATTACAATTTAAGATCCTCAGCCGGTGACCCAACTCGTTAACATCTTGAAAAAAGAAATCTCCTGATACATGGACTGCCATTCCCAAACCAGAATGAGGGACCACTCCCTGCCCTGCCACAAGTCAATATCATACATTAAATGTGATGTGTAATGTTATGCAATGGGATCAGCTGTTCAGTCATGTGGGGATTTTGGACAAGCAATGTTGATCAGCAACAGACCTCACTCTTTGTGCCTGGAGAGTGACTAAATAAGAATTCAACTGAGCACAAGGAACATAAGGTACAAAAGAATGGGAAAATAACTCCTATTTAGACCATGTAATGCATCTTTCTGCATGAAATGCCATCTTTCTTTCTTTTTTTTACAGCTTTTAAAGATAGAGAGATTAATCTCTAAAGAACAAAGGTATGTGCTTTCTTCCTACTTCTGACACAAGCACTACATTGATAGCCAGAAATATTGGCCTCATATTTACAGAACCATCCACCACTAAATTTGAACTATGTAAAATATGCCTGAATAAGAAGTGAAGCAGTTTTGACAACACACCTTCAGGAACACTTTAGGGGATGTCAGAAAAAAAGGGGAGCTTTCTTCTTTCGAGATACGAGGCTTTATATTCTGTGTTTTTCTCCCTGTTTGCCAGTTCAGGCCGATATGAACTTCCACACCATAACCAAACCCATGCAGGTGATGTGTCAAGCCTGGATCCAAAGGTGTGCTGCAATCTGTGCTCCATCTGGCCACTTGGTGGTGCAGAATAATAAGATATATTTCTCTACGTGCCGGTGAGGAGCAGACCAGAGATCCTGAACCGTCTCCCTCAGCCCTTCTCCAGACACGCACAGGACTTGTGATAGCAGAGTCAAAGGCAGCTTTTGGTGCGTGACGGCTGCTGACACCAACAGCCTGTGCCCAGCCCAATCCTTTGCAGCAGCCACGCAGGTCTGTGACAGGAAAATGGATGGTGAGGGTATAGAAACAGGCAGAATTTTCTGGAATGCACCAAGGTGTTCCACTTCCAAAGAAGACGAGAAATTAGCGTTGTTGCTAAATGTTTGTGTGTTCATTTACCGTGGTAAACACTGGGAAATTCACGAGGGCAGGACTCAAGGTCAGCTCCTTAATCCTTGGCTGCTCCCCTTGAGCTGCAGAGAAAGGAGAGGAGCCCAGAAGGGGAGAAGAGGATTTCTCTGCAGATGGCAGAGCCTCGGGAATAATCACAGCCTATGCACACTAGAGTAACTTTCACTCTCCTGTGCTATTTGGCCCTAATTGCTGCTAAGATCAAGAGGCTGATAAATGGCTGAAAATTACCTGTGCATCTACTTCATGTGAGCTCACCTGGATCTGCAGTCAGTGGTGCTGACTGAGGGCCACAGCCACTGCACTGTGGTGTTAGTCCTGTGCAGACCTCCTGTTTGGAAAGGGTAAGTATAGCTCTGCTTTTTCAGTTTAACAGGAACTTTAATATTCCTACTCAGATCAGCTCTGATGCAGACACCTGGGCATTTTGAGAGCTCTAATACAATAGCACTGAGCCTGAGATGCAAGATGCAAAATGAGCTATAGCTCTCTTCCAGATGACCTTTCTTATTTTCTTCTGAGATTAGAAAAGGAAAGTGATGTTTATAACTGAAATAAGCAGAAGGTAGTAATTTTAATGCAAATATGCTATTTGAAAAGTGTACAAAATAATAACACTTAATTTTTAAATACCTTCATATATTCTAATTAAATATAACCTCATTACTTTGATGGCATGGAGACATTTGGAAACCATTACATGAGGAGAGATAAACAGCACTTCAGCATACTGAGCAGATATGAAATTGCTACCGTCTGGTTCGACTTCTGCGTAGACTAGCCCCAAAATGGGGCAAAATGTCGCTATATGTGCGAAATATTTTGATGTTGCTAATTCCTGCAGAGGACTGACTAAAAAGTTCCTTTTGAACATTTCACTAGTGAGCCTTAAATGCACTGAGAAGCTGCTATAAAACACTTCTGTCCTGCCAAACCCTCCCAGGTTGGCGATGGGGTACACTTGCTGTCTTTGCTGAAGTTTCTGGGTTGTTAGCCCATTGGTAGAAAGGAGAAATAAGTTTCCCACGAGGACAATGGCCCCTGTATTTGGAATACATTTGTTGTATTTATTCTTATCTGTCCCACGGTTGCATGCAAGCAACAACCTTCTGCATGGGATCGAGATTGCTCTGCAATGATAACAAATGTTTCTCATTTAACGGCAAGTGCCACTTAAGGACACAGAAACTGCTTTCCAAACCTGAGCTGAGAGATGCACGGGGAAATCAGGAGCCTTTTAAAATGACAGGCAGTGATCAGGGAAACAGCTCCCTAAACCCAGTGAGACCTCGGGCCCTCCATGAGCTGGTAGGAAACAGGTACCAAGGATGGGTGTGGTGCACAGACCCCAGGAGGTGTGGGAGGAACCCGTGCCAGTGTGGGCTTCACAGCAGAGCCAGCTGGGGAAGGGATGGGATGGCTGGGATGAGCTGCTGGTGACAGAGGTGCAATGAAACATCCAGAGGGACACGGTCCACGCTTGTTCTGGAGCTGCTCTGCTCCCTGAGTTAGGGACAGACCTTGTGCTGCCAAAGCTGGGGTTTACTTCTGGCAGGGGCTGTGGAAACACTAAAATTGAAGGCTTCCCCTTGCCTCTGATGGGGGACCCTCACTGAGCAAGCTGATGTTTGACACCTGGACAGTTTCAGGTGATCAAGAAGAATGTGTGTGACACAGAGAGAATGTTTGGTAAATTTTAGACACGGACTAACATAATTTGTTGGTGTCATAAAAAATAATAGGCCATGTGGGCTTTCCTTTGGGCTTTGACTGATCCCAGCACTCTCCAGAGCTGCTTTCCTAGGCCCAGTTTATGAAGTGCTCCCAGAAGTGCTGCACTTCTGAGGATGGAAGTCACAAACCATCAGAAGCTCTTGGACTCTTTCCACGTGGGGAAAACCAGATCCAATTTCACTCATTTTCCAGTTTCATTCCTAGTCCTGGGCCATGTGTCCACCTGGCACTGGGTGTTTGGATCAGTGCTCTGCAGCCCCTGGGTGGTCAGTGGGCTCTGAGCCAGCAGCTCCTGAAATAATGGTGTAAAATGAACCCTCCCCAGCTGAGGGAGCACTCCCTGTCCATCCCTGCCCATGTCAGTGAGCCCCGGGGGATTCTCTGTGATCACAGGTGGGTGAGGGGGTTCTGTTGCTATGACAACAGATTTTTTTTTTTTTTTTGAAACTAGAACTAGACTTTTTTTTTGCAGTTTAGAAAAACTGAAACAATTAGGATAGAGACAGAAGATAAACTTTCCTGTTTTCTCAGGAGGAAACCTAGGCAGGATGCAGGTAGCACGGTGGCAGGTGTGGGCAGGAGGCAGGCAGCTGGTATCCCCAACCCCAAGGATTTACACATCCTTCCTTAGCACAACTGTGTGCCTCATAAAACAAACCCAGGCATAAAAACTAACCCAAATAATTCACCTTGCTTTCTCACACTACCTTTTCCAGCCTGACTAAAAGAGGACACAGACCTGAACTCTTACAGAGGGCTGAGGTTTACTGCTTGCAGACCTAGTTTGCTTTTCAGCTGATGGGATTGTCTAGATGATGTGATTTTTTTTTGTTTAATTTTTTTTAACCAGAATGTCAAAGAGCTGAGTCAGCCATCCCACATCTATTAAGATCCTAAAACTTCTCCCTCCTTACGGATTGCTTACCCCTACTCTATGCAGTCAGATGAAGATGAGTTGTTTGTTCTGGCAGAGGGACAGACAGTCTGTTTTCCCCTACATGTATACAACTAATTTCAAGTCACTGGTGTTCTAACTGGTGATAAAAGAGCTATCTTAAGCTTTTCACAGAACATAGTGACACTGTTAAATCAGCACAGCATTTTGATTAGCAGAAAGATGAGAACTATGCAGATTAATGAGAAAAAGGGGCAAAATACCTTTTGTACTTGGAGGTTTAAACCTCTAGTTTTAAAGGAAATAGGTGGCTGTATTTTTCTATAAGTTGCACATTTTCACCTTACTGCTGATCCAAGGCTATTCAGTGTCAGCAACAGCCTGCACCGTTTGAGTAAGGAGGAAAAAATGCTGTCATGCCTTATTGCTCATCTGGTTAGACCTTTTCCTGTGGATGTGTAACAGGCAGCTCTGAGAGCACAGCCCGTGGGCTTGGGGGCTCGAAGGACACTCAGGCTCTGCTAGCTCTTCCTCCAGGAGCTTTGAGGCTCGCCTTTTGGTTCAAGTTCCTTTCCTAGGACTCTTATCCTTGAACGTAGGGTTGAGTGGTGTCTGTTCTGTCCTTGGAGACAGCATGGACCTCTGAGGTTCTTCTGCGGCACATCCCCTGGCACAGACATGTCCCTCAGCTCATCTTTCCCGAGGCCAGCAGCCACAGAATCATTCAGGTTGAAAAGGACCTCTGAGATCATTGAGACCAACCTTTGACTGATCACCACCTTGTCATCCAGACCATGGCACAGAGTGCCATATCCAGCCATTCCTTGGACACCTCCAGGAATGGTGTCCTTACATTGCCAGGAAGGTTGAGTTCTCCTTGGCCTTCTCCAAGAGCATTTTCTTGGTTTTAGGGCAGAAGTGAGCCCAGGACCCTTTCCTGAACCTTCCATTCTGGTTATTGAGGGATTTTGTGATCTGCTGTGACAATGTGTCCTTTGGTAGGACACTTCCAGTTGCTGCTGCTAGAGGCTGATCCTACAGATAAATGCCTTCTAATGCCTAAAATTTCCTGGTAACTTCCAGACTAAATTTATACACAACACATTTCTGCCCATTTGGTCAAGGACCAAGATGGTCTTTCCATTGAAATGGGTTTTCTCCCTGCCGAGGTTTAAATCTTTACTGTGTTTGTCCAGAGCACTTTTCCAACGTGAGAGATACCAAAAGAGGGGAAATATATTTACTAAGTGACACCTTGGGGAAAGTGGTTGCAGCGCTTTGGAATTCATTGTTTGCAGATGCTGTGACCCCACAGTGGTATTTCTGGGATTGCTTGGTGGTGCCAAATGGCCTTAGGCTGCACTCTGCATGGTGGCATCCCATCCCTGTGCTATCCCAGAGGGATCCCTGTGCAGCTGACAAAATTCAGGATACATGCAGATATCAGACTGCTTACATTCATTCGGACCTCCTTGCATTTAGGCTCCTTCCTATGCTTATTCTCCTGGTACTGGGCTGTGTGAGTGAAAACTGAACACAGAGGAGTTTGAGAGATACTTAAATTACAGTTGACCCCTCTCTAACCTCTGACTTTCTGTGAACCAGAGAATTCGGTCTGGCATGTCTTCAGAGACAAAGTCTCAGGGGATCTCAGCTTGATGGGTAGGCTGAGTCAAATGTGATTATCCGTGGTGTTTGTGCCGAGCTGAAGTGCTCCCAGCCAGCCACTGCTGCTCACACACCCATACACTGCTCTGGGGTGCTTCGTGCACTGTGCAATATCTTAAAATCCACACGAGGGGTGAGAAGGCAAGGGATGCTTAAAAGCAGAAAAAGGAATAGAATGACCACATGGCTCATGCAAACAAACCCCAGGTTTGTGTTTACAGGAAGCGTAACAGAGTATGCCCATGGCATGGGCTGTCTGTGATGAGCAGAGTACACTGCACCATGAGCGGGGTTTGACTGAGACCAGTGACTCCAGAGAGATGACAGAAGTGGTGCTAAGCTTAGTTTAACACAATCTGCAGAAGCAGCTCTGCACAGTTGCTATAACACTATGTTAAACTAGGCTAAACTCTGAGTACTGCTACAGTCACTGCTTTTGGAACCACACTGGAGTCAGTCTGTCGGCATGTTCCTCTCCTTTACAAAATACATAATCTCATTTAAAATCATCTAGTTTCCTGAAAGCTAGTCAATGTGGGGAAAAAAAGGCTGACAGTGTTCCCTCCTGCCTGCTGATGTAGTAAATTTACTGATTCCTTATCTGCAGTGACACCAACCACAAATTTATATTTATTTTTGGAATTGTATTTATGAACAGCTTCTCTGTTCACATCATCTTCTCAAATATGGCCATTTATTTGTATTACTTCTCAAGAAAGCTCAGTTTTTGAAAGCATATTTTGAAGAAAACCCATTTGTTATTGTTACTATTTTTAAAAATCTTCAATCTGACTTAAAGGGAAAACCCTTCTTTCCTTCCCAGCGCCCTAAATAAATCCCCTTTTTCACTTCATCTGTTGGGATACTGGTGAATTTGGGGGTTTAAAAGTATCCTGGGCAGGATTCCCCACCTGTAACAAAGCAACATATGCTCCTAACAGAGCTCTAAAACATCTGGCTGAGCAGTGAACCTCACCTGTTGATAATTCAGTAGATGACAATTTCTCTCTGAATCAGCACACCAACAAGATTTCAGGAAGAAGAGACAGTTCCCAGATCTCCTTTTACATCTCACTGATAACAATCACAACACTTTATTGTTTTTCAACAAAATGTTTCTCTTTCTTAGCTTGAAACAGCTTTGTCTGAATAGTGAGCTGTGTTTTGAGATTGAAAAACAAAGGTTGGGTGGGTTTATGGTCAAGGGAAATATTCCAGGTATATCTGAAATCGCATTTCTTGAGAAATTTAGAAAAAGTGTTTTGTGTTTCTTGCTTGGGGAGCTGATTTCTTCTGCCCGTGCTGGTGAGTGAAAGCCAGGGGAGATTACTTTGACGTAATCTCAGTGTGTGTCCTGCTGAAGGAGAAGTGCTTGTCCTGGAGTCTTTGGCAGAAGTCCCACACAGAAAATTGAAGTTCATCTTCCCAAATCCTCTCTGCAAGTCTGCCTGTCTGCCTGGATAAAGTCTTCTCCCACTCCCTGTGCTGTTTTGCTGCTGTTTCAGTGGCTTCAGAGCTGTACCACCAGCATCCATCTGAAAGGATGAGCAAAGTGACCCTTTCAGTCTCTTGCCTCATTCACACTGGCTGCTCTGCCATTAGTTACCTAATGATTTGTGAAATATTTTGTGATATACCTTGTGGTCTTCAGCTGAACAGTCCCTTGTAAGTGTCTAACGTTAGCAGTAATGGTGATACATAGCAAGTCACCATTGCTTTTCCTCATGCATTTCTCTTTCATTTAAGCATCTTAGGTGGTTAAAAACTTCTGTTGCATGCTGAAACTTCTAGTTTTTTTGGCAGTATCAGTGGAAGCACGCAAGCAGAGCTTCGTCTTGCAGGCTTTCCTCCTGCCAGCAGTTCCTGTTCACACCAGCAATCTCTTCAGCTGCACACAGGCTAAATTTTGCAGCATACCACAGTGTACCCTAAGATATTGATTATTTTCTCTCTCTCTCTCTCTTTTTTTTTTCTTTCCCCTCTCCCCACCCTCCATTTGGAGCACATCTGAGCATCTGCCCAGGGTTTCAGGGAAACCAGGGAGTGGAAGATGCTTGTGTGGATGTAGCTTTTATCCAGCACAGCTCTGGGACCTGACCAGGGCTCACACCTGTGCCCAAGAATGAGCGAATGCTCCTACATGTATTTGCCTAATCACGGCTAGGGATGTAATTGGGATTATTCATGTTATGACAACCAGGAGGATTGGATCATGTGCACAAAGCCAGCCCAAAACCCCCACTGATGTTGGAAATGCCTGGATCTAAGATGACAGCCTTGCTACTGAGAGCTGGAATGAGAGGGATGTAGAGAATCCATTCAAGAGCCACAAGCACTGTGATTTGCAGCTTCACAATCTCTCTGTAAGCACCAAAAGCAAGCAGCTTGGTGTAGGTGATGCTGGAGAGAGGCTGGGTTCAGAACAATGCTCCTTTAAAAGACAAGAGACAAATAAGTTAAAATTTTCATTTCTTAAATGATTAAAAGCTCCTAATAGTCACAGTTTAAGACACATATTGCATGTACTTATTCTATGCAACTCAACACTGTCTCAAATGCAATATGGACTCTTGACAGCTGTGATATAGGAGCAAGCATTATTAAAATTTCTATTGAGGTTATATTATAAATGCAGTTTCATTAGGGTTTTGTGTATTGCTCTAGGGAAAAAAAACCCTGTGGTAATATTTTATATTGCTTTTAGCTTGTAGATAAGGTGATCAAAACTGCTACAGCACAACTTAATGTTAAGCCCTGCCTCTGCAAACAGGAGTGGCAGGTGCCTGACCCATCTAGCTGGAGAAACTGTGCATCTGGAATGGATTTAATGTTAACTTGGAAGACTCTGAAACACTTTCTGCACAAGTGATAGGTTCTACGTGGGTGGACCTTGGCATGTTTCTCAGACCTTAACTTTAATAGATGCAGTTCCAGGTGTAACAAATTACAGGTTTTAAGTCAATATCTGAGGAAGATGAAAGGATAAAAATAGCAGAAGCTCAGCAGTAGGATTGGCAGGCAGGGTGGCCTTCTGATGGGAGCAGGGGCAGGGCAGGAGTGATGGCTTCTTCTACATCCAATTAGTTCCACCTGTGAGATCTCCAAGAAGGGACTGGATTCTCTGGTCAGTAGCACTTCTCCCAGTCCTTGCCAAAAGCTAAAAAAAGCTAAACAGACTGTGTTCTAACATGCAAAATTTACAATTTATCACTATGTACATGCTTTATAAAGTATTTAATGATAGATTAGGACTTCAATGAGGAGGTTAACACTACATTCTGTTACAATGAAAGCTTGCAAACCAGCTCTTGTTTCCTCATCGAGAGTTTTGAATATCACGGTAACATAAAAAACTACCGCCTTTATGATTTCAGCATATTAATGATCACAGACCTTATCCTTTTCCTAACCAAATCATCATTCATCTTCTTGAAATTATGATATAAGTATGGATGCCAACACATTCAGTTATAAATAACACTACATGGAAAAACCCAGAACATTTTAGAAGACCAATACCTGTTTCCTCTCCGTGTATTCAGCACTCATGACCTGCATGCCTGTGGCCTTCAGATGGAGCTTTTAAAATAAGTTGAAACCTAAAAGTGTCTCCAAGATGCCACAGACTTGTGAATCAAATTGACTCTGCAGGTTCTCTCCCAGGCACACAGGAGAAGGCCTAAAGCTCTGGATGATTACATTTGCATTTGCCAGCAATTAGATTAATAAGGACATTTCTGTTCCTGCACAGTAGACTTTACTCTGTCTGAGCAGAGCTGCTCCGTGCCCTGGAGATTCAGTCCTGCTGAAGACCACCCTAATCTGGTATAGCACCTCAGAACTGTGCTTTCACAGGGCAACATGTGAAAAGGATGCTCAGAAAACTGTATTGAGAGAAAGCATCACCCTGCAGGAGCTGCCTCCCTGGGAAGAAGGCGTGTGTGTGGAAAACCAGTGACAGATGAGCTCATAACTTCAGGCATTACTGGAGGAAGCACAGAACTTACTGACTGGGGGCACATCTGAATACTCCACTAATATCCAATGCAAGAAGCAGCACACCATGTTAAAAATTAGTTGCTCTTAATGAGGGAATGAATCACTCTTAGCAGTAATGAAAAGATAATGCCAACAGCAAATACTGCAGCTCTCGGCCAAATGTGGTTTAGATGTGAGGTTTGGGCAATATTGATGGTCACCAAAACTTAATTCAACCAAATCAAAATAACCAAAACATCAAATAATATCTGCATTTTATAACTTGACCAAACCAGTAATACTTTATGTAGATGACAACTGGTACTTCTGCAAGCTGTTTCAAAGGACATTATTGCTGCTGTAAACTGTAGTCACCAGTTGATAATGATAATATTGATTTTTTATGATTTTTTTTTTTTTTATTTTACCCTTCCTCTCCAAGTATGGCCTCTACCGCAGCTAAGCAATAGCGCTATGAGAGGAAAAAATTAAAAAAATCAATGATTCCCTGGTAGTTAGCAACACATTTTCTGTAAGACTTTGAGCAGGATGTGCTGGGATAGGCTTATCATAAATATAGAACTGTGGCAGATTTTCATAGAATTAGATATCAGCTCTCCATTTTTCTGTCTTTATTTTTTTTCTCGTCTGGAAGAGATCAACTGCTTCTCTCGATCTATAAATTCTATACTCAAAAATAATATAGCATGCTCTAATAGCTTGAGCAAACAGCAGAAAGCTACCTTTGACTCCTGGTGTTTGGATTGATTTTGCTACACTCTCTGAAGCCTATACACTAGAAATAATTTCTGCTGTGTTCCTACTTTCCCACAAAGTAGCCCTTTGCTGTGCTGAGGCAGCTCCAGCCCAGTGGCCTGTGTGCAGAGCAGGGCTCATTTCATGCCAGGTGTGCACCAAAACTTTGAGGAGCTGCCCCTTTATTTTTTAAGTCCGACTCCGATGTGCTTCAGGTAATTTTGGTGAGAAGGAAAAAAAAAAAAGAAAAAAAAAGAAGAAAGAAAAAAGAATGGGCAGAGGAAGCAAAGGATTGTACAAACAAAGGTTAAGAGGAAAACCCTAATTCCAGGAAGTTTTCCTTCAAACAGGAGCAGATGGTGGACCCATCTGGCCGGGCAGAAATATGCCAGGCTGGGCATACTGAGAATGGGCCCGTGCTCCAAGATCCACCTCCAGCCATGAGCATCTTGATACTAGGCTGGTTAATCCCGTAATTAATTAGGAGGGCTGAGTTTCGAGAGAGAGGCTTGAAAGGAGAATTGGGAGGGGAAGAAGGTGGTGGACACACGGGTTGCAGCACAGTCAGGACAACGTCTGTGCGAGCTTTGTGCCGTGAGCTGAAGCATCTTTGGTCTTTTTACTCATGTGCCTTTCATGAGTCAAAAAAAAAAATAGTAGTTTCGACAGAAAACATCTGAAAATGCTCTGAAAAGCTCTTATTTTGCACTGAGAAAACTTTAATCGGCAAAACTGCAAATAAAGTCACTACATCTGAAGATTAAAACTTGTGTTCTTGCCAGGTTTTGCCCTCATCTGTCAAATGACTAGGCTAAAGTAAACTTGAAATAGATTTTCATTTATTTTTCATCTTCACTGTAATCCAAAGACTGCCCCGTTAAAAGCCTTTCGTAAATCATTTGGTCAGTTTTTCTCAACAAAACAGTCTTTAAGTAATGCTGTATATCAGCCTCTTTTTTGACGTTTTCATTTTTTCATCTTGACATCTTCTCTTAAAAATAATACAGTGTTTGTCCTATTATCTTTTTTGAAACTGCGAGGAGAAGGGAAGAAGGCTTCAAATCTCTCCCCACCACAGCAACTGGAGTATGCAAATCAAAGACACACACATCACTCTGCATTTTTCTTTCCAGGTCTTCCTTTCAATCTCACTGCCCAGTGTTAAGAGAACAGGTGTGGCAAGGAACCTGGATTGCTACATCACAACTGGACGCTGGAAATCACTCTGCCTTTTCTCTAAGGTGCACAGTCCCTGTCTAATTCCCTTCCAAATGCAGCTGGGGTTGAACTCTAATCTGACTGACCTGAAGAAGTGCCTCTGCTGCGATCCACCACATCATTTGTGTTTGGCCTTTGCAGGCCAAGAAAAAGTCAATGATGATTCTATAGATGAAACAAGTGAAAAAATGCACTTCTCTACTTGAGCAGATAAACTCATTTTTCTTAGTAGTACTGTGAGTAAAAGCTGGTTGGTTTATGGATGTGTGTGCAGTTATTTCTTTAATTAGAGTAGCAGCCTTTTCTTTTTCCTAGTTATCCGTGCTTTCCTGAGATGCTGTGGGATTTAATAGTCAGCTATAATTGACTGTTAGAGAGGAATTAGGGGATTTATCAGAAGTCAGACTGCAGTGCTAACGCAGCCTGTGCCTCTGCAGGGAGATGTAAGGCTGCAGGGGTGGGTGGGTGTTTCAGGGTGCACATCCACGTGTCGCTGGCACTGGGGGACTGCACGAATGCACCCACTGAGCTCTTCTTCACCACACTAAAGACAATGCCAGTGCAAGAAACGTGTCAAGCAGCACTCAGCAGAGCCATGTGTGCAGTTGCTGTAGACTAACACAATGCTTTTATCTTCAGTGAACACTGTCAATCAGTACAGCTGGTGATCCAGCCCCAATATACTCGTGGATGAACCTGACAAATCCTGTATAATTACACTGAACTTCAACTTTCTTCTTTTTCCTTGTTTCATCTCTATGGCAGGCAGATTATTGTGTGCTGTGTAGTTCTAGTCTTACATCTGTTTGAGTCTGCTGTGCTCTGTTCTGTGATCCCAAGGGCTGGTTTGAGAGTTCAGCTCTACCAGAGACAGCCAAATTCCTGAACCCCACAGAAGCCAGGAATCAGCCTCATCGTGTTTTCCTGCAATTTGCATGTGCAGTGAGATTTTGTTGAGATTTTCTTTAAGTTTTATTTGAGGACCTCATGGTTGTACACTTGCTTATAGCCAACTTTGTGTTCTAAACCATTTCTTGTCACGATGCTGTTGTAGGGAATTAAGAGGGGTGTGTCTTGGAGACAGAAAAGCTTGTGAGCATCCTTCCTGTGTATGAGGGTTTACCAAAGATGATGTCTTGAAGAGGGGAAAACCTTCCCTGTTGGAACAAAGTGCTGGAAATATTTGGTTGGCTTGTGAGAGCAGCCATGCAGAAACTCTCTCTGCCAGAGGACAAGAGTGAGGTGGTTTTGGTGCTGGTGGGGGTTAGAAACTAAAGGGAGAAGTGGGTGAGGAGAATCACGTGAAGAGACACATGAGGGAGGCAGGGCCTTTCCCCCAGGCTTGATTTCAGCCTCTTGATGCCTGGACAAGTTCAGGACCATTGGTCCATGGGGAGTTTTCTTTCTGTTGCCACCAACTGCCCGGCTGTGACTGTGGCCATCCTGCTCTGCACGTGGGGACCTTTTTCCCCTGGTCTCTGAAGGAGAGAATGCCCTTCCCTCCCTGCTCTGGCCTCTCCTTTTAAAGAAGTGCTATGCAAAATCAGGTAACATCTGGATTATAGAGAAAAAAGCTGGAGGACAAAGGGGCCAGGACTGGTTGGCAGATGTATCTACAAGAGGAGCTGCATGGAATACTGCTTATCCAGGCAAATTTGGATATCCAGAGTCCTGAATGAGTGTCTGGTAACCTGATAAATCACTAGTAATCCCTTTTAATATAATCATCATCACTGAACAAAACAGACAGAAAAGCTTCTACCAAACCTGGGTGGATCAAGGAAGAGGACCAAATCCTCTTACACTGAAGGAGGATGCTCAAATTGTCTTTGTGCAGTTGGATTTTTTTTTTTTTTTTTTGGTGCAACCCACCAGAAATAAATGCAGTTATGGCATCTATGGGCAAGGAATGTCAGTGCACAGAAAAAAACATCTCATGATGTTGTCGTATTTAAACAGACAGGAAGGGAGGAAGTGTGGGTTCCCAAAAAAGGTTTCACACAACGCCTTTTCTCTGTCAGTAAAGTGAAATATAACTGCCATGCTAAAAGGTTTTGCAGCAGCAATTTGCTTTGAATTGCAAGCCTAAGATAAATGTGCCATACAGGTCTCGATTCCTGAGCTGTGAAGGTGGTGAAAGGAGAATGTTCTCTGGTCCAGAACAAAAAGATATTTAGAAATATCTTGTTTCAAAGCTCCCAAAATGTCTTAGCACAAGTGGAGATACTCTGCATTCCCTGTCTTGTTCTCATAATGTGTTGCCCTCTTGTTTTCCAGCTGTACCACCGAATTTCCCGATGCCATTGGCACTGCTGTCATGTTCAATGTTGTCAGACTTTTCTTTCTACAAGGAACTGTATGTCTTCCAGGTTGGATTTTTTTCCCCCCAGTGTGCCTTTTCTTAATTGGATCCCACCACACGTTGTGCAGATAAAAGTTTTTGCAAAGCAGCATCATCAAAATCAAGGGGAATGTAGCCTTTGACCACAAAGTCTGAATCCATAAAATAGGAACCACCTCAGTGATATGTCAGCCTAGAAATAACATGAGTCAGAGTTGAGAATCGGAATCCGGAGACAATGATGCTCATTTAAAAAGTAATAAAAAATTGAAGTACATAGAAATATTTGAAATTCTGCATGAGAAGGAATTATTTTTTAAGAGTACTTCTAGTTTATATTATCCACAGCATCTCAATGGAATAGCTCTGTATTAATAATATCTCATCTATTATGTATATTGCAATATGCCTAACACAATTGCTGAAGTAATTTGGTGTTGCTAATCCTTCTCTTTCTTTTTACTCCCTTTTCTGAAGGGGTAAAAAGATTAGGAGAGTGGTTTAGAGCAAAGTATACATTGCACTACAGACTTCCCACAGATTAGGAGTATCAGTCATTACATTTCTTGTTTTTCTATTTCAGCCTAAAAATCTCTGTTTTTCTAGAGCTCTTCTTCTATTCTGCCTCCATTTTAATGCCCACTGACTGCACTGTATCATCACATCATTGCATTATTTATTTTTGATTATTTAATATTTCACTAGAATTCCATTCTCAAGTTACTTTAATATAGTCCTATTTTAAAGGTGCAAAATAAGGAAGCTAGGGAATGCAGAAGTAGCTGAATATTGAATTTTTAGTCTGAAATTTTGAATAATCTGGGTTAAAGGGTCCTGGCTGATCCAGTCTATAATACACTGACCAAGATCAGATGTCTTTTGAGATGTCCTTTCTTCTGACAGATACTGCATAAAGCTTGATCACTATTAATTATTTTAGACCTTTTGTAAGCGTTTGAAAAGTCACTGGGAGAAATGCAGAGGATTTAGAAGCAAATCTGCGAGCCTTCAGCTGTTTCAGACTTTCCCCCCCCACTGTGCCTCCATAAGCGATTCCCTCTGTTAACCCATCGCTAAAGCAATCGTGTACTACTTAGCAGAGGTGCTATTTTCTACCTCATGTGTCTCCCTATGAATTGTGCAAGAGGCATTAGAGAGCCCTGCCTTCCACTGAACGCATAAAAAGGCAGAGCAGGAAAAAGCTTTGCAGATTTATTGCGTTCTCCGTGCACAGCCTTTCTGGGAGGGAGGGAGGGAGAGGATTGGGAGCAGGTCGTGCTGAGGAGCAGAGTCTGCAAGGACACGGGAAAATCTTTGCTAACCCCCAAAGATCTTGAATAGCTCCTTAAAATACTCCTCATTACCATGAGCATAGTTTCCAGGCATTACCTAGAGGTAATGCTGAAGAAAGGTGCTATAAAGTCTGGTTCCTCTTCCTCCCCTCAACCCTTACATCCACAATTTCCACATCAAGGGAAGGAGGACAGGGAATGAAGTCCAGGGATGCTCTGGTAGGAGGCAGGTCACAAACATCCTTCCAGATGGCACTTCCCAGTGTACCTCCCACCACCAGTCATGGCATGGTGAGCAATCCCATCGGGAAGAGGTGTGACTCTTGCCTTCTTTCCCTTGCTGAGGAATGAGGAGTCCCATGTGTGCCACGGGGACCAGGTGCAGTGGCAAAAAGCACCTTTCCAATAGAAAGGTTCTGTTTGATTTTCCCGGGTGCAGACAGCAAGTCACAGGCTCTCGATGCAGATTTATTTTATCTTGCTTGGAGGGTGAAAAAGCAAAATAAACAAACAACAACAACAAAAACCCCTGTAAGGGGATATAAAATCTCATGGAAAAAGTTACTTGTGTTCTGAAGGATCTCCATCTTCAGTCGTCCTGGAGTTCAGCATGGCTCTCTCCAATTTCCAATAAAATGGAATGTTAATGGTTGCTGAGCTGTGCATGTGATACACCAAGGGTTGTTTTCCCATATGCAGCTGTGGCTTTCTGGGTGTCTGTTGTGCCTGGCCTCTGAAGAGCAGGGGGAATTGGGGGACTGCTCTGCTGAAATGCTGTGTTCTGCTTCAAGATTATTTTCATTTGGGGCAAAAATTCAACCACTGACATTATTAGGCTGAGCAACATAAGGCCTAAGTGCTAATCTGAGGTTTCTTAGTCAGTTCTTGACTTCTCAGACCTTCACTGTTTTGCCATCTGCTATAATTGAAAATTGCCTTCTGCAACCAAAGGGAAAATCTAATTTCTCAGCAAGCCATATGGGGTTATTAAGATCATTAAACCCTGGTATGCCATAATGCCTGGGCCAAAAGGACCACAGGGCACGTAAATATCGTGTGATTCATTTTATAGCTTCAGACTGCAACTTAGGAATTATTTTGATGGCTATCTTATGATGAAAAGTGCTGGTCAGGTGTGTTACAGCAAACATTGCTTGGTGAGGTCAATCTATGGCAGGTTTGCTCAGAGCTGTGATGGATGAGAAGTGGTTTTAATAGTTTTTGATCACAAAGGGTAAATATTTTGTATCAGCCTGACAAATGATCAGAACCCAGCCAATGTCCTCAATTGTATCAGTGATGCTAAAGGCAGCCTTGAATATTAAGAAATCAGAGAATACAATTTCCACTTTTTAAGAGGACCCAGATTTGGCTTCCCATACAGGACCTAAAGCTGATGATATAATTTGGGCTCCCTTTCTTAAGAATAAGAAAGCTATTCCCCTACAGACGCCTGTTTTTGAACACTTTAAGACTGACCTCCTTAATTTTTTTGTTCTATTTTCTATTTCTCTAGTTGTGATATTTTATAAGATTTCTCTCTAGCAAAACCCACTACTGTGTATTTGATACAACTACGGGTGAGAATATTAAAGCTGATTTTTTGCTAATAGGGCTTCAGAAATGAATGCAGGAGCTATGAAATTTACATGAAATTAAAGAAAGAATAGTTCAGTAAATGCAAATAAATGCAGGAACGAATATTTTAATTTGGATTCATGATTAACGCCAAAGGATTACCAGCAAACCATTACAATGTGGTGATGACAGAAAAACTCAATGGGAATAAAAATTCTATATGCACTAGTTAACTGATGGCAGGAAGCTATTTTTAGCAGTACAGCTCAGAGTATTTTTTTTTCTTTTTAAAAAAACATAGCAATTGATTGTATTTCAGGTTTTGTCTATGTTAATTATGTCTCAGGATATTTTTTACTGGTATGGTATTGTGTCAGTTCCTTCATTGTACAATGTGCCCACTATGATCAATAGATTTGTTCCCAGTGTTCAAGTTATTAAATGAATTTTATTGAAAATAGACATTACCGATTGCCACTTTTCTTTGTGCTGTGTAACTAAAGGAGTTAAGAACAAATTGGTATGATTATATACAAGAATTGTATATAAGAAAAAAGTGAAAAATGTTTCCCTCCTTCAGTTTTGCAGTGATCTCAATCTGACTGCATTTATTTGCTCGCTGCATCAGGGGTTTCTGTTTTAACACAATAGAAACCAAAGCAGGTCTGAAGAGGCTTTAGTTTCTGTAGGACTGGTGTCATCTCATCTTACCATTTTGAAATCAAGATAACTTAAATGAGGTAAAAAAAAATATTTCCTGTTCTATTTTAACTGTGCAAACGGCTTTTGCATTTTAGTGTTCTTGGCAGTCACAATTAGAATAAGAGAGCAATATTTATAATTTTCTTCAAAATTGGGAGTCCACTCAAACTTTATACATTTTTTTTTTCCTTGAGAAAAAGTGTGGTTGGTTTTTAATTTGCATGACGTGTGCATATATATATATTATTTTTTATTTTATTTATTTTTTTATTTTATTTTATTTTTTTTTTTATTTTAAAGTTTTTGTTGCTTTCTAGCTACTCCTGGGCATTGAGACTGCCAGCCCAGAATGGGAGTCTGAAGGATGCACACCCTCAACGTGTGCAGGTAGGCACGGCTTTCCAAGCCAGAACTGCTTGGGAAAGGGGTGGGGATGGGAGCCGAGGACTTTGGCATTGAGTCAGGGTGCTCAGACATCCCATGACTGTGTGTGTAGGTAAAGGAACCTGCTGCCCCCGTGGCGTTTCCACACCACACGTTATCCCTCCCCTCTGACAGGAGCACGTGCCTCCTCTCCTGCTGCAACCACGCTTCTGTGGCTGCCTTCATTTGGGGTGGCTGTGTGAAGGAACCCTCACCCTGCACTAACTGCAGTGTCCATCTTAATGCATCTCAAACAAGGGAAAAAATGAGTGGAGGCCTCAGTAATGGAGTGTTTGCTGGCATGACGTGCACACAGAAATGATCGTTGTGCCTGATTGCTAATTAAAGGCAGCACAAACCCAGCGAAATCCTAACTCATCTGAAACTAATGGGAATTTTATCTCCTCCATGTGCAGGTTTTGTTTCTGGCTTCTTAATGCACTGCTGGTAGTGCTGGTCTTTGATGTGGATCACAAGCGAGCCCATGAGGGATTATGCAATGGAAATAATTTGATGCCATCCCTGACCTAATCTGGCTTGAAGGAATTCAAGTGCTCATGATATTGTTACTGTCATGTGAGGCTGAGCATGTTTGTATTTGTCTAACTTCAGTCTTACGTGTGGCATGAACCAGGGATGTGTCTTCCCTGCAATATCCTTCCCCTCTGCATTATCAGGGCAGTAATGTATACATGGCTGTTGTGGCTGAATGTCTCAGATTCTGAGAATCAGTCCAATCTAAACACCAGTGCCACGTGAAAGTTGTGTTTTATTCGTTCCTCTTTTCTCATTATTAGACTGATTCCTCCTGCACAAGATTTATTCATAGTCTTTGCTTAATTTTTGCTTTCTGCCTTAGCAGTGTATCAAATCAATATATATTTTCACCTGTGTGAATGATTCCATAGCAATACCAGGCTTCCCCAGTTTTCAAGTAGCAGATTAGAAGCTCTGCCTCAATATCAGAGACTATAGTGGAAACATCTTCTGGAGATGTCTTCAAGGGATCATCTACAACAATGCCTTTAGAGCAAAGCTGTACAGGAAACAAAGCCACTATAAACTGAAGTTATAATATACCATTTCTTAGCTAGGAGCACTTTTTGTAACTGCTAAATGGAGAAAGCTGAAGTAAAATATACCTTGGCTTTAATTAAAGTTAGCTACAGAAATCAGTGCAAATATATGGAAACATAACACAAAATGTGGTGTGATCTTCCCAGGAGAGATAGACAAGAAAGCAGAGAGTACACTAAAAACTGAAAAACACTGCTGGGGAAAGATATACTTCATTTCCTATTCTCAAAAATTCAGGCTCAGCTTCAGGCTCCCCAAATCTGTGTCTGTCTTCAGGTCGAGGTCAAAGGAGGAGTCAGATCTATTTCTTCACTTCAGTGAAGCAGTGGTGAACTCTGCCTTAGTCCCACAGGTGGGAAGGCAGAGAGTGAGACAAGGCAAGGAAAGCAGGAAATCTTCCCCTCACTTAATGAGAGGACTTGTCCTTCCAGAAAACTGCTACAGAAAGTAAAAAGGATGAGATCAAGCATCTTTCCTGCCTTCTTGAGCTGCATAGAATTCAACGGAGAGAAACATCATATTTTCTGTTGAAAAAAATACCCTTTTCTTGATAGATAAATCACCTGCTGTTCATCACAGCCAGTGACTTTCTCATTAAATAATGTTCTATTTAATAATGTGCATCATTAGCCTTAGATAATCCAGAACTTCTTAAAAGTTCAGGGAGCTCTCAGCACTGGCAGAGCTGCAATACTGGGCAGGGCCACTTTCAGTCCTCAAATCTGTTTTATCGATCTGCAGGCAACCTGATTTCGTATTGCCAGGAAGTAGTAAAAATTAACTTTTAGTTCTTGAGAAAATTCAGCTCTAAGAAAATAGATTAAGTCTAAGAGCCCTGTCTTTAAGGACAATAACCATATAGTGCTGCTAATGGAAATGCAATTGAACGCCCTTTGCTTGGATAAGCATCCCTAACAGGATTGTTTAGTGTGCAATGATTTCATCTGACTAAGTGACTTCGCTGCGAATCAGCTTTAAAAGTAGATTTCTAATGAAGATTAACAAAGTAATATTTATCTGGGCTGTGTGCTTAAACTCTTGGATCACGCTGGGGCCAGTGCTGAGGACCTGGAGCCTGAGGTGGATGAAGGCAGCCTCTCCTTCAGGATTATTACCAAGGGACTCTCTCTTGGGTCTGCTTTGCCCCTCAGCACAGCTTTAAAGTGGAAGGAGGAGCATCTGGCCTGTTTGTCCAGCTCCTCGTCCCTAATGAATTTATTTATAAGAATTGCTTTCTTGTGCCTCTGTGGTTACAATCCAGTGGTTGATCTTTAGGAGGTGCAATGTCAACTCAGCAGGCTGAGATCTCTTTAGATGATTAAACCTGTCAGGGAAAAAAGCTCTTCAGTATATGCATTTTTCTCCCTGTGTGGGCCCCTTAAAACCAAGAAGGATTATAGATTCATATCCACACTTGGCACCTACAGAGCTAACCCTATATTTAAGATTTTTGTCCATTGGTTAGAGGCATCAACTCAATTCTTTACAGGCAACAAGGGTCATTCAAGGAAGTGTCCCCCCAGTTCAGGTGTGATAAATGCTTTTGATTTCCCATCCCTTATCTGCTGAGAGAAGTTACACAGTGTATATAATAACACCCATATTTTTAAGATTTTCTCTCGTCTTGTTATCAGTAGAAGTTATAAATCAGAATATTCATCACTTTTAACTTTGCTCATGGTACCACATATATCTGCTGAAGTGTCTCTGTGGATAAGGCAGGCCATATGTAGCTAAAAGACCCAGAGAATTATGTTCACATCAGTGAACATAAAAGTATCATCAAGTTTTTCTGTAATAACACTTTTCAGCTGAATTGGCCATGCTGTGACCTCTGTTAAATTTATAGGAATGGGAGATTTGAGGCTAGTCCCTGGACTTTCAAGTTCTTGAATGATTGGGAGAAGAAAAGAATCATTTAGGGATACCTTCAGTATAAAGTGCTGCAATTCAGAGTTTCCTCGAGCCTTAGTGCTGATATCAAGAGTTATGTTTAGACCTGCGTAACCCTTCAGTTATCTCTGACAAAAACCAAGGCATGAGTCTCTCTGAACCGTATCTGGACAGATAAGGATTCAGAAAATATCTATAAATACAGTGAAGATTGGGTTCTGTCAGGTCTTCTCTAAGACATTTCAGAGTAAGAGTTCAAAGAAACTAATAATAACTCAATCTTTAATCTCACAAAATCAGAGTAATATTTTTAAAGGGATGCGCCTGTGTTTGGGACCATCTCAGCTCTATATTTTTTACATCCCAATCCCTCTCCTGATTTCTGTGTAGCATTTCCACAGTAATCCAATGCATTTGAGAGATATCACTCCACACTTGTTCCATACAAACAACAGCAACATGAACCAAGGGTAAGATTCAACTTAATTTTGTTGAAGTGGTTCTTTCTGTAGTCAGCAGAAAAGTCACGAACATACAAAGTAGCCCTGGTGTCTGGTATAAGTGAGATGCACAATTCCATCTGCTCGCTGCTGCAAGGACTTTTTCTGGTAGCAATATAGACACCACTGGAAAAAAGTTCTGTTGGGTGAGCCATCTCTGCACAGTGCCATTTCCAAGGTCTGATGAAGGCGATGCTTTTTGTGTGTGTGTTTCATCACTTATTCCTGCATTTTGCTGGCCTTTCTCATAAAAGGGCTTGGCTATGCAGCAGGGGAAGGACTGTTCCCTGGCATTGTCCAGTCTGACGCTGAATTTTGAGTCTGACTGAGTGTTTTTGGTGGGTGAGACAAAGACTGTGCCAGAAAGCACCTGAGGAAGCTCATCTGGGGATGTTCCCAGGGGAGGAATTAGGCAGGAAGGAGACAGCAAGCTGGGTTTGGCAGCACGGGTGGGGCTGTGGAGAGGAGCTGTGGAAAGACTCAAATCTGAGTTTCAGAGGGGAAGACAAAAAGGGGAAATTCCTAGGGATCCAAAGGAGCTTCTGTAGCTACAGATTGTTACCCTGGGAAAGCCTAGTGGACTGAGAGCAAGGCAGGAGGAAAGGCTGTGCCACGCACAGACATAATGAGCAGGGAGGAGATTTGTTTTTTATTTCCATGTTTCACCTGGAAGAAAGGCAGAACCAACCTTTCTTTATCTCGCTGTAGTCTGCTGTCCAATAGCACTAACTTTGAAGTTCAAAAGTGCTGTTGGTGTTTTGGAGTGCTTTAAGCAAAAGGTAAAATCATCTCCATCACACTCCTCTGAATACCTTAAGGTCTTGTCACGATTTAGGTGTGGGCTTGGAGAGGCAGCTCCATTTTGTGCTGTTGAGGGTTTCTTTTCCCAGAGTTACGTTACAGAATTTATTTTAATTCCAAAGTGGGAAATTTGCAGGTACATCTAACTTAGGACTTTTGGTCTGCAGAAATCTTGCCAAAATCTTAAAGCTTATAGAGGCTATGAGATTGAAGCAAACAACTTAAACATTTGAAGCTTTACAGCCAATCTGGGGTTAATAACTTGAAATCTAACATTTTATATCCTTTTTTCACCGTAGCTAGCAAACCTAACAACATTTTTTACTTTGACTTAGTCTGCCTGAGAGTAGCCCATGCAGTATAGAGGAATATTTTTTTCAGTTTTAATATTAAAAAAGGGGGGGGTTTGTTACAGCTGGAGGTCACTGTGCAAGTTTTGTGTACATGCATCCTTTAGAAGATTGCTGCAGACCATTTAGAAGAATATTCAAAGAGTTACCCAGTATATAAATGAAATGTAAGGAGTGAAAGCATTACCTGGAATTTTTGCATTAGTGGTGAACTGCCCCTAATTATGTTAAACTTTCACTGATAAAGGAGGTTTCCCTTGCAATGAGAATATATACTGCTGAAACCACAGTTGTGTAAACACCTGTGATAAAGTACTTTGTGAAAGGTCACTGAACAAGTCTGTAACCTTGTGACCTCAGCATAGATCTTGTTGTGGTGTTATGGCTTTAATTTTGGCAGCAGCAGGCAAGGAAATTTCATGAGTAAGGATCTCACAGTCACTGGTTAATAGAGGAAAAGATCTCTCAAACCCACCATGGCTTTGGTGAAAGCCCAGTGGAAGCAAGGTAGCTCTTAGCTATCACATGTGTAATTTGGAAGACTAAAATTAGAGCTCTGGTGATCTGTACATTGACACATTGGAGGTTTTTTCACTGAAAACAAGGTGAAAGGCTCAAATGTCAGAAACTGGCAATGGTAGCAGTTTACTGATCACTGCTCTAGGTTTGTATATGTTCAGTTCAGGAGTACAGGTTGCCTTCAGGAAGAGGGAGCCAATTGATCTCCATCCCCATGGGCGGCTGTAGACACATTTTGACAGCAAAATTATCTTGGGAAAACAAGGAAATTTGGTCAAATGGTGTGTGGCAATGGGATTCTTTGGCAACTTCCATAAGATCACTCAGGCTTTCCCCTGCCAGGATGAAAGGCTTAAGAGCTAGTTTGAATCCAGCAATAACCTGCCAGCCTTGCTGGAAATGACTGCTTTCCTTTTCCTTCACTCTTTTTCTGTTAGCAAAGGAATGTTTAATCATGCCTCTCTGTTTTAAAGATAACAGTGTGGCTTTCCCTGGAGTGATTTTTAAAGTGGTTAATCAGAGGGACAAACCTGAAAAGGCAAGAAATATTTAATTAGTGCCTTTTCTTCTACTAGCCAGCAGTCCTAACCAGATGCCTTCACTTCAGAGCCATCCAAGTAATCATCCTGGTAACGTCACTGCATCTCACATCAGGCACCTGGCAAGTTCAGCACTAACTGCATCCCAGAAAATGTCTGCTAAGGAAGGCTACTCCTGAAAATTACTTCCAAAACCTGAGAGCGAGCTTCACACAGGGCTGAAAACAAACTGCTTTTTGTATGTTGAACTGAAATCCAGCCCTTACCACTGCTAGGCACTATCAAAAATCCTGCAGGAAACCAGAATAACGAAGAACTAGTTAATGGTTGTTTTGTTTCAGTGAAGAGAGGAAAGGGAATGTCAGTGCGGAGAATAAAAAGCGTGAGGGTTTTCTCTCAGTGATATGATTTCATGCAGCAGAGCTTTCCAGCTTCTAGTCAAAGTCACGCTGACATCTTGGTATGCAATTTCAGTCAGCAGATCAGGAATTGTATATAAACCCCCTGTCTTTATTCTTAATGAGATTTGTGTAAATAACTTGCTAGAAAACATATTGAACACATATAATTCACTCCTAAATATGAATGCAGATGGCAGGTAAGAGGAATTGAATTTACTAGCCTTCCTGCAGCGTGCTCTGCAATGGATAATTCAAATATATACGTATGATATTTTTGGCATATTAGCTGCTCTATGCAGAGCTAGCAGCGGATTTTGTAATGATGACGTGTGTGCAGGACACATTTGCTATCTTGGGCACATTATTGGTTACACAGTACTGGCTGGGAGCCAGCTACACCTCAGATATCTTAAGTTATGAGAAATGATCCCTATTTCTATTCAGAAAGCCACTACTTTCCAGAAAAGCGTGGATCTGGACAGTATTGACTTGACCAGATGAGTTTACCAGGCTGCTTGCCCTCACCTCTGCTGGGGTGGGGTTCAGCCTGCCCTCCACACATGGCCATGGGGTTTATCTTTGTTCCTGTCTGTGTCTAGGCCTAAATTCCTTCTTCAGCTGCAATCAGCCTTCTCGCAGGCGCCAGAGGCCCATGTGAGAGATTGGTGACCGGGTGGGGCAGAATGTTAGAGAAGTTGAAAACCAAATTTTGTGCTCCCCAAAGGCTGACAGGTTTTGCCTGTCACGGTTCTGGCCTCTTTTGGAACCAAGAGCTCTCTGCAAAAATCAGATTTCAAGTGCCCACCAAATTCAGAGGATAGAGCATTTTAGTTTGTGCTCATTTCTAGGTGGATGTTGCTTTATAAAAATAAAACTTGACGTGAATCTCTCCCTCCCACAGAAGCTAACGATGTTCCCTGCAGCACTCCTAAGCCCAAGTCATTCCTGTTTTATTGGCCCGACTTCAGACAAAGGTTTTTTCCTCCCTCCCCCCGTGCAAACTCAGAGGTCTTTCTCATATAGTAAATAATTTGCTCTAGAAGCATTAAATCAGGAACAAAGATATTAGGAAAATATCTGCTTGACTTCAGCTTAATCTGTGTGCTGCGCTATAAATCTGTGCCTCTTGTTACCCGTCCTTATTTTATAGAGAATTCCTGTTATATCAATTCTGCCAGGGTAAGAGGAGTAGTCAAAGAAGCAAAAAAAAGGAAACAAAAAAAAATACCCCAAGCTCTAATGAAACATATATTGTGCAATCAATATACTACAATAGTTTCTGAGGAACTCTATATTCTGTACAACAGACCAAAATCTCCTTTATAGATTGCCCTTGTAAGACAAAATTTGTCAGTCCATCCAAGATGTAACCGAGGAGAGAATGGTGTAAATATTCTCCATGTGAGAACCAAACAATCAGACAAAAGTCAAAACTGAGACCAGGGCTTCCTCTTGATAGGGGTGTAGTTCAAAAATGCCTCTTGGACTCTGAAACAGGAGCATCAGTCTGTTGATAGTGTTCACTGGAGGAGCTGGCCAAAATGAATGGGTTTTTTTAGAGGCAACTGTCAGCTGGTGTGATGTGAGTATATTGTAGCAAGATTCTGAGAGCTGTCATGATTGCTTGGAAAAAGCAATATAATTTCAGGCCAACTAATTTAATCCTTTTGATGCCAAGAGATTTGCTCCTGCTAAGTCCAAACACAGAGATATCTCACCAGCACTTTTATTAAGGCAAACTATGTGAAAGGTTCACTCCATTTTGATGGACAGATTATTAGGGAAAAGCAATAATTTGTTGAAGCCTTATTTTCATGCCATTTCTGGGAATGACATTAAAGTTAGCTTCAAGGCCAGCTCTCACCATCTCAGGATGGTGTGGATTTGGTAAACTCCACCAAGAATCCTCTCAGCACTATTGTCAGTATTAGAAACACAGCACACATCCATGCCTCAGGAATAAACAGAAATAAAGCTCTTCCCTAAAGTAACCTAACCAGAATTCATTCCCCCCTACTTTTTATTGTTTGGTTCACCTCTGTAAAGCTTTTCAGCATTTATATTCATTTCACACTGTCAAAAGCTGAACAGAAGTAAGATAACAAATGGTTCTGGTAGCAGCTGTCACCACCTACTGTCTGTGTATGCCTGTGTGAGTCTCTAAATGGAAATAAAGTACTTTAATAACACATTTTCTCTAAACTGTCCTCATGGATAAAGTTACTCTCAAATCAGTCCATGAACACTTTCCAATTCAGTGCCCACTTCAGGCTGCATCTCTGTCTCTCCTCTGCAGCCTGGGTAGGTATGCAGCAGTGTGATTTAAAGACATTTCAGATGAAAAATACTTTAACAGCACACCTTCTCTGGCTGCTGCTTGCCCGCATTAGCTGCTTGTGGTGTTTGAGCCTTCTCCCAACGTGCCTAATTTTGTGGCTATAAATTAAGCTGCCTGCCTATTGCATTCTTTTGCTCCCTTGGCTCAAGCCAGGAAGTGTCCAGAGCCACAAATTAAACACGAGCTGCTCTGCCCTCCCTGTTCCTGCACCACTCCTTCCGGGAGCAGATGGCAGCTGGCAGGATAAATACCTCCAATTTCTTAGGGCCCTGAACAGAAGAGAAACTCCATTTCAAGGTGAGCTCTAAGGTACTGCTGTCCATGGAGAGAGGTGAGGCAGCACTGCAGCTTCGTGTTTATCTGTCCTGGGGTATCACAGTGCCTACGAGAGATGCAGGGAGCTGTGGGATGCAGATACCTGAAGGATTTTTGGCTTGGAGAGAAGCCCTTTGTGGGTCCAGCCAGCAGAGACATGACATGCCCTGGTCACACACAATAGTGCCTTTTGAGCCAGTATCTTTCAAGATGGGTTAATGCCTCCCCCAAGGCTGTCCTAAATATTTTTTTTCTCTTTTCTCTGTCTTTTTTTTTCCCCCCTTATGTTACCTGCTGAGCAATCTGCCACATGGTCCTTGCCTGTGTTTCTTGCTGATTGTAAAACATGTGGTTTGCATCTGTTTAGGTCAATGAGGCTTTTGGTTGTAAGTGACAAGTGGTGGGTGATTATTTTTCATCAAGTATACTGCTTAACATTTACAAAGCATGGAGAAAATACTTGGTGCTTTTGAGCACCTGTCACCTCCAGGTAAATAATTTAAAAGCATGTGAGGAAGCCAATTAGAGTTAATTAGAAATTGACTGATCTGCTTTGGCATCAAAATTATTGGGAAATATGGCTTGTCCTTTCTGGAATACAGATTTTGCTCTTGTACACACACATGAGTGAGGAAATATGTTATTTTATGGTCAACTTGTAGTATTCCTTTGAGGAAAAAAAGCACTTTATAGGCCATATATGTAAGAGCAGTTCAGGCAAGAGCAGGAGCATGAATCCTTACAGACACATGGCTGTGCAGTTTCTCAGCTTTATTTCATGGTGATGGGCATGCTGGAAATGTCTACAAGATTAATAGATTCGAATTCAGTGATCAGAAAATGGGAACATGTCCAAATGGATCATTACAACAGATTCCCACTTTATCTATTGCACAAGCCAGGTTTGAGCCATCTGTAAGCTTCACATTCCTGGTCTAAAATCTTCTGCAGCCATAAAAGACAATAAGTATCAGTAGGGAAAAAAAAAATCAATTTCTTGGCTTTGCAACCTAAAATACAGTGATGAGACTATAGGGAGAGAAAAACTGCTGATTTTTTTTTTTTCCTTTTTTTAAGCAAGTGAAATGAGTAGGCTGTATTTAAGAAACAACTTTTTTATTAAGAGTTTAAAGAATATTTCTAGAGAGTAAAGTCAGCATCTCACACTCAGGCTTTGGGGAGGGGGGGTCAGTGACCCTCATTTTTGATGTTCTCTAAGACCAAGTGTACTCCCAGGAAGTTTCTAGAGGATCTGTGCTGATGATAAGATAATTTCTGAATCTGATTTTTAGCTGCAGAAAGTTGATTCTCAGAATAAATATGTAGCCTTTAATGTGCTCTCCCTTGAGGACCTTCATGGTGTTAGACTGTGTCTGGTCTTTGCACGGCTCTTTCAGTGACAGAGGACAGGGAAAAGTCTATAAAGTCCCACTTTCCTTCGCAGTGGATGGGCAGGAATTCCAGCCTGTGTGCTGCAAAAGGAAGGGAATACACATTTGTAAGATGTTTCGGTGGTGTTTTGGACGGTCGGGACGAATGGAGACGAGAGATCTCTGAAGTCAGGTCGTAGAGCATGAGGTTTATTACGAAGGGCGTGGGTACAGGGGGCCTGCTTAGAGCTGCCAGCCGCAGCTCGGAGCAGGCCAGAGAAGTAAAGGAGAGCAAGAGAGAGAGAGAGCTGAAGAGAAAGGGAGAGAAGGAGTATGAAGAAGTCCTTTACAATATAATAAATCATCTTCTGTGTTGAATATTCTAATTTTCATCAACCAATCTAGATACAATCAAGATACAAATCCTATAGCATTTACATACAGCCTATAAGAATCATTGCATTACTATACTGCGTTACATTTTAAACTCTAAAACTACTCTTTGGACCCCTTCTGCCAAGCTAGCAGGGTCTGCTCTGACCCTTGGACCTGTTTTCAAGCAGAGGGTATTGTTTCATCAAGAGGGGATTACCTTCAGTGGCCATACCATTGTTTTCCAGTTGTTCAGTAACCAAGGCCTGGTATCTCAAAGTATGCTTTCATTTCTATCTGGTTCATAGTTTCCATATACTCAACATCTTTTGCCAGGCAATCATATTAACAAGTCTTTCCTGTTTCATCTTCCCCAACACACATTGCCGTACACTGATGGCTCCTTGGCTCAGGCCACACCTGCAGAAAGAGGCGAGGGTGGGCACAAATGTGGCTGTGCCCTGACCCGATGGGCACAACAGGCAGCACATCCAGAGATCCTCAGTCCTGCAGCGCTCCCAGGGCTGCCCTTGAGCACTGGTGCCAGGAAAGCTGCCTGTGCCTTTCTGGTGTGCCCCAGCAGCAGACAGGCTCCTTAAGATGAACTTCTATTCATGTGGGTATTTCTACAGAAACACTCATTTTTTTGCTTCTCGCATTAGTAGGTTGATGGAAGGCTTGGTTGGACCACTCTGCCTCGCACTATATGGGTGTGAAATGATGTCCCCAAGGCTCTGGTGCCACAGCCACTTTGCAGATTTTAGCTTTCTCCAGGTATTTTTGTCTGGAAGAGGGAGTGTGGTGATGCCTGAAGAGGCTACCTGGAACAGAGGCTAGACAGAGCAAGAGAATAAAACAGGTATTTATTAAAGGCCTTTAAAGGGTACACCTTGGGCACTGCAGGAGCCTCAGCAAGAGACCACACCCAAGATGGACCCAAGATGGACGTCACGAGTTTTTTAGACAGATATAGGTTTGGTCTATGAGCATACCAGAAGCTAATTGTCCAACCATAGCTTCAGGTTATGAAGTAACAATCCCCCGGCCTGTCCCCACCGACCCACTTTTTGTTTATGCTTTTTGGGCCTGAGCTGTGGTAGTGTGACCTTGGCTTGCAGGCCCAGGAAGGATTGCTTAGTGTGACTAAGATGTGAAAAGCTAACTAACATTCTCTATAGAGTTCCGAGTTACACACACTAATGCAGTACAGAATCTGAAAAACGTAAAAGCCAAAACCCTAAGGCATCAGTGGCCGTGCCAAAGCCTCCTCTGCGAGCAGTGAGCCACAGGGCAGTGAGCTGCAGGAAAGGTTACCTGGGCACGCAAGGTGTGCAAAGGAGATGGCACTGACGCTTCCCTCCTGCCACAGGAACAGTGCCTGCCACAGCCAGCTGTGGGAAATGGAGATATTCCAGCCTGTGGAAAGCACCGCGACAGCACCCTGGTGAATTAATCAGGCCTTTGCCTCACACGTGGGAGGCGTTTCGTGCCTCAGATATTCCACACCATAAGCTGTGTGCACACATACTGTGGACTTCTTCCTGTGCACAGCAGCCAGGAACCTCTCTCATTTATTTTTAAATCACAGGGGAGGATTATTTGCAGAACAACAGGGTCTGAAATATAAATCTGGGCAGGTTTTAAACAGGCTGATGTCTCTGAAGTTTGTTATGCTGTCTGATATTAGGAGATTAGTGTGAGACAAGATCTTTTGATCCTCAGAAAGGTTTAATGTTACTTTGTATCTAAGCTGTTAATAATTGTCTAGAGGTCTTATGGAGATACGTATATGATGTGGTTTCCACTGAGTTTTTAAGCTAAAGAGTGATTTCTCATACCCTTCATATCCCAGTCCAGATGTTCAAGTCCTATTTCCCTACATTCCAACAGATGGATGCCAAAAATTTAGGGAAATTTGCAATGTTTCTCAATGTAGTGTATTTATAATATTCTCCATTAGAGAAGAGTGAAGACTATGCCCCAATTTCTGCAGTTATTTTTCCTCACCAGCAACAGAAAGCACTTAATTCTTAAGCCCTAACGGTGAGAGTTCTCCAAGGGAGCATTATCTTTTCCTCTCCCAGGCCAACTTTAATGGAGCTGACTAAGTCCCTCCTGATTAATTTAATGGTAGCTAAATAGTGCAGAAATAGTGAGAAACCACCAATTCTTCTCCTGATAACTCTGCCTTCCCAACGTCCGTGGTAATCAGCAGCATGCTGTCCAACATATAAAATCTCTAAATTAAACAAGCATTTCTATTTTCCTTTCTAATAAATTTGCTTCTTTTTTTTTCCCCAATCCAATAATTTGAGTGCTAGTTGTTCAGAACTTCCTGTTATTTGCATGTTTGCGAAACAACGTGATCTAAAGAATGATAGTACAACATGAGTATATAGATGGAACTAGGAAAGACATTTTGGCTTAACGAAGAGCCAAGAAATGTGTGCTATTTGCAACATGTAAGTTAGCACTTGCTTTAGGGATATTATTCAAATTTATTGCTATGCACACACTTTTCTGGATCAGGATCTCCAACTCAAAATGTTGCAATGTCAGACTAAAGGCTTAATTTCCTTAAATGTGAAAAATCTCTGGGAACATTTTGCATCAGAAACCATAACTTTGAATTTCCTGACCTTTGAGCTTATTACTTGTCATGAGTCTCTTCACCCCCACAAAACACAGAGGAGTTTTTGTTTATTTCTTCAAAATACATTGAGCAAAACATCCACAGTTTGAATGCAGCAGCTCAGGTTTGGTGCTTTTCTCTGCACCATCTCCAGTTTGTCTCCATCCAAACAAAGAGGCAAATTGGAGACAATACAGAGTAAACCAACAAAAATACAGAGGTTTAGAAAACATGGCCTGGGAGGAAATACTAAGAGCACTGAATTTATTGAATTCAGAGAAGACTGAAAAGAGATCTGCTAAGAGGTTGCAGAGAGAATAGGGTGGCTAATTGCCCTTCATGTCAAATAAGGATACAAAACCATCATGGGCTATTTTGCAGCATGAAAGATGTGGAGAAAGTCTCTATCAGCTTGTGATATAGAGAAGTCTGTCTCACTGGAGGTTTTTAGAAACAGTACAGAAGTGTCTTTCAGGGATGTTCTGAGATTTTGTTTCTGAGGAGAGCTGGATTAAGAGACTGCTGAGAAACCCCAGCCCTACAATTCTGTGATTTCCCAATCACTCTGTCCAGAATTCCAGGCAGAAATTCTATAATCTCCAGCTATTCTCTCACCACCTTTTCATTTCCTCTTAGTAGGAGACACGTCCTCCTTTCTTCTCAAGTGACAAGTGTTTTTGTCCCCATCACAGCTCATTTCTTAATGTAAAGGGGGAGAAAAAGCACTAGGAAAGGGTGACACTTTCTGACCTTACTCACTCTGTACTATAATATTTATTGCTTTAAAATAAAGTGCCTTCAGTATGGTAGAAAAAATAGAAATAGGATATTTGCTTGCCAGCTGACAACCTCTAACATTTCACAAATTCTTTTGAATTAAGTTTGGCAGTACAGTGCTGAAACAAGAGTAGTTGGACCCTTTTTCAGGATGTCAAGTGCACAGCTGAAGTGATTTGGGTCAGAGTGGAGATAAAACATTAGAGAGAGTCCAGAGTCCAGCTTGCAAGTTCTCTATTCTCATCACCAACCATTTTCCTGTAAAATAGAAAGTGGCTTTTTTTTTTTTTTTTCTGTTTTATTTTATTTGAGAGGCAGACACTGGCCTTTAAAAATCCTCACAGCTACTGAGGGGTTTTTTTGCATCATGTATTGTGGAAAAAGTCAAGCCCTCATCTGCACAGTAAATGTTAGCAGCCAGGTTAATTGTGAGGATATAGGGCATCTTTCAAGGTTTATAAGACAGCTGAGCTCTTGGAGATATTGTTTGCACAATGCTCTAATGCTGCCTCTTTGAAAGCAGCCTTTGGCTGCAGAGTGCTACTATTTAACAGGTCTAGCATTGCTAAAAATCGAGACACTGATGCCATTATCAAATTTCATTCTGCACACAAGCAAACAGTTTATCATAGTCTGTTCCCAGCAATTGTAATCCAATTTTTGTTATCTTACATTGTTTAAAAAAGAGGGAGAGGGAGAGAAAGATACCGTACATCAATCTGATAAAAATGTTTAAATAACTGGTACTTTTTTGTGATTATGTTGGTTTTATAGCAGCATTATGGAAACACGACAGGGTAACTAAAATCTGATTACGTCTAAGTCCTTGCCCATTATGTGATTATTATGAACCATGACTTCTACTGGCACATTATGAATTACATGGTCATAATACAAGGGATTTCCAATATAATTAACTGAGATTAGCAGCACTGCAGAAATCTGGGAATAATGATACAACTTTGAACAATCAGTTTTACTGTAAATGCTGCTGGCTCTGGCTTCCAGGAAACAGGAGGCTGGTGGCTGGAGCACTGACCCACCTGCTGGGCTTCCCTACACCTCCTTTCTCTTCCCTTCCCTCTGTGAAATTAATTGCAACCTTGCCAGAGTGTTAGGTACTCACTCTCTTACTCTTTTCTTCTCATATTATACTGATAAAACTCCAGGCTGGATAAGAGATTTTGAATAAAGTTAAAGGTCTGTAGATCCCTCCTTTAGGGGGCTCAGCCTGAAGCTGGAAAGGACTCTGCTTTGGAAAGCTCAGAAATAACTACTTATCAAAGAACAGGACTGCTTGAGACAGCTCAAGTTTGAGTACTTAAAGGCAGAAAGTCATGAAAATCACAGATTAGTTTCAAAGATCATAGCCAAAGTCATGTTATTTCTTTAGTATCTCAGGCAAGCGAGAAACCTTTTCCCACAAACCCCCAGCTTTTGGATTCTTGGCTGCTGAAGACAAAGCCATCTGAATCCAAAGGGGGCTGCTCACTATGGGAAAGAAAAGGACTTCTGTCCAGTGGCCATATTCTGGCTTTAGAGGAAAAAGGGAAACAGAGGGCATGATGGAAATACTGTAGGGGAAAAAAGAGGCTAAACTGGACTTTTGTTTAACCAAAGGATTAAACATTTGATGCACTAGTGTGTGGACAGCTGGGGCAGAGTGGGAGCTTCCTTGATTATTGAGATGTCATTTGTCCCTGATAGAGCTGGGATTAAAAAATGCAGCATTTTTTTTCCCACTTTGTGTCCTTTTGATTTCCCCCGTACATAAATACAGTAGGAACCTTAGGGAAAAATAAAAAAAATCACTTGAGATTTTTGGTTCAGTCCAGTTCCCCCTTCCTTCTACAATTTATGAACAGCTCTTAATTTTCGGATTTCACATGCAATGGCATCTCAGGATTTTTATTCAACCCTGCGCATCCCAGGACTGTGCTCCCTGTTAGCATGGATTTTGTTGCACCCAGTGAGCACAAGGAGTGCTTTGCATTTCCTTTGCTGGGGTGGTTGTGCTGCTTTACCCCTGTGCCTCCAGGGCTGGGGGGAACCCGGCCAATGCTGCTGCTGCTCCTGCCTGGAGCAAGTGCTGCCTTCCCGGAGGGTCCTGTGGAGCTGCTCCTCAACGTGCTGCAAAGTGCTGTCCTTAGGAGGTTTTTCGGAATGTTGACGTGCTGTTTGTGTGATACCAACCCTCACAAACTCGGCAAGCCCAAGGGAAATGTCCACCTCATCAGTGTAGACCAACTCTGTTTCTATTCCCACTAGTTTTGACACAGAAATATGAAGTGAAGGTCTTGGGAAAATCCACTTGCCAGTCTCTAATGGTGTTTCCTGTTTTGTCCTATCTTGTTTTTCATTGCTCTCCAATTTCTGTTCTGGGTTTGCTCTGTCTGCACCATTTCTTTTGTTGTCTTTCTTTCTGTTTCCCTGCCTCCTTCCATGACTGAAAGAAAAATAGCGAGAGGTGAGGGGATAATTGTGTGATTTAAGGTAATTTCAACAGACTTTTTTCAGCAATATGCTGAGCAATCACAACTCCTACTGAGTTCAGTGGGGATGGAAAACCACTGGCCCTTCCCAGATAGTGCTCTGCACTTGTCAGAATAGAGCTCAGAGGAATCATATTTATAGCAAGCTATTTTGAATGGCAGCAGTAAAGCAGCTGGAGAAGGCTAATGTACTTGCATCTGGCAGCAATTTTACCTGTTTGTAAGACATTCAATCCCTTTTTAAAACAAACCATAGCACAGCCTAAAGATTGGAAGCTGCGTTTCCCAGTCCTGGCTTCAGCACTGGGCAATTTAGGAAATGATGATTTATCTTCACTGTGCAGCAGAGCAGAGAGCCTCCAGCCAGCCCCAGCCCCAGCTGAGGGGATGAGCCCCGCTGATCTTGGTGCCACCTCATGCCAACAGAACTGTCACATGTGGGCCCTGTGCTGGAGCTCCATGTGGCCCTGCAGGATGAAGGGCTGATACCAGTGTGAATGGGAAACTGGCTGGACCAAACTGAGTTTAAAAATAATTTACCATAGAATAAAAAGAAGAGAGCAAACAGTAAAACGCAGACCAAGGATTCTCTGGTCACTTGCAGACATTTCTCTGATGGACCAGAGAAGTGAACTTTGCTGTATCAAGTTGATTTACACCGTTACTATTATATTTTTAGTTATTCAAGCTGATTAACATGACTTTGGGTTGTGCCATGGAAGCACATTATATCAGGCAGCCCTACTTTAATCACTACCTCAGTGAAAAAAACCCCAGGTCCAGGGAAAAGCTTTTAGAAAATCACTCTCTTTGTCAGTTAACTATTTTCCCAAGACTTTTGTTAAAATGTCTGGTTTTTATTTTGGAAGTGTTTACTGTAATATGATTCTAATGAATCACTAGGCAGGGGAATATATATAGACAATTTAGTGCTATAGTCAGAAGAAAATGACTCTAAATTTGTGAGCTCTCAGGAATGATTTTCCTGATCTGTGATAAGCAAATTCAGCTTTCTGCAAATCTGAGGGTTAATCTTTGCTAACAGATGTATGAACCTGGCACCACCAGCTACTACAGCCAAGTGTTTTGTTGGGCCTATCACTAAGGAAATCACGTCTCTCCGGATGGAGAGGCTTACATGGAAAAAAAAATGCATGCAAAATTAAAATAACATAATTTGTCTTTTAAAATCTTCTGGTTTTGTCTGTTGATTTCCCAGTCTATCTAAGAAAACCTTCTTGATGAGAGTGGTCTGCCTACTAGACAATGTAAACTTACTTATGTGCATAATTTTATGAACCCTATTACTTATGCTTTTTGTTCTGTATCTAGTTTGATTCTGCTTTCAACACCTTCTCCTATTATCTCACATCAGATTAGAGAAGACCCTGCTGATAAATCACACTGGCATTTCAGCTGGCACCTAGTTGTTAAATTCTTTGCCAGTTCTTTGATGAGCCCTTTTTTCCTCAGCATTTAAACTTTGATTTCAACCAAAAAAGCTTCTGGCCTTGCAGATGTGAAGTAAAACCTTTCTAAATACCAAAGGCTGCAGTGCTTTTTCCCTGAATCTACATATAGCAAGGCAGAACCTTTCAGCATTGATTGGAGCGGAGTGACAGGAGAGAGGAATTTCTTTCGGTAGTTCCCAGGGGGGATTAAGCTGCTTTGAAACCGGACCATTACATTGCTGTTACCAGCTCTTTGGGACGTGAATTCTGTGGGGCTGTGCTGCAGAAAAAGGTCTGTTTCACCAATCTCGGTAAAAGCTGTCACAGGACAACACAAGTTGCTGTTTCTGAGTTGCCTGTCACGGCAGAGTCTGTGGAGGAAGAAGTAAACGGAAGGAGGGATTCCCCAGTGCTGAGCTGCTGGGTCATACCCTGGCATGCTTTGGAGATCTGGGGAGACTGAATGGCAGCTGGGAAGCCAAAAGGGGACTTTGAGTATGCTTCTTACTCTGAAACACATTCCTTACCCCGAAACACGTTCCTTACCCCTAAACACGTTCCTTACCCTGAAACACGTTCCTTACCCTGAAACACGTTCCTTACCCCGACCATGTGGCAGCAGTCCAAGGAGAGCCATGATCCGAGTTGGAATGCACCCCATAAAATGCCCTGCTAGGACTCCGAGACAAATCAGGCACTAGATCTAGAGAGAGCAGTAATTCTCCCTCCCCCTACCCTGCTCAGAAGTGGCACAGATTGCTGCTGCCACTGTTTTGGTTTGTTTTCCCTTCCCCTCCAGCACAAGCAGAAGCTGCCTTGTTCAGGGAGGCCTGGCTGGACCTCCTCTGCTGCCCCAGAAGCTCCAGTCACCAGGGCCCTGTCTGCATTCTGTGCTCTCTGCCGTGAATGCTCAGTGCTGCATGGCTTCTCGGGGATAACATCGCAGCACTTTTCATCCAGAGCATGATTGTATCTGCAACACACGTGGATTTTGTGCCAAGGTACCCCATCTGTCTGTCACACCCTCCAGCTGTGTTAGCCTGATACCCCAGCACAGCTAATTCCCCCTGCTAGGAGATATGTGATGGCTTCCACCTTGGTGTACTGCTTAGCCAAGGATGGGACTTTTCCAGAAAGTTAGAGGAGCTGAAGTCTTTCATCTATAATAGTCCCTTTCTCCCAGAAGGCTGTTTGAAATCACAGGGCAGTCATCTGCCACAGTCCATTTCAGAGCAACTGTTGGAACGGGCAAAACTGCGTCTGAAACTGTGGAGAAAGTACAGGGAAATTACACCACTGGTGCTCGTGTTATCCCACTCCTTCAGTGTCCTCTGGTACTGAGAAAAATAGTGCTCCAACAAAACACGTCCAAAGCCCCACAACAGACAGGTCATTAGCTGCCCTCCTCTATAATAATTTCACTTCTATTGAATTCCAGATATCCTGATCCGTCTCTAAAGGTGAGGATGGTCCGGTTTTATGACTTAAAAATGAAGGAAGATTTATCTGAGTTAGATTTACAGACAGACTTTCTGAATGAGCGTGTGCTCTGACAACAGCTATGCTGAGATCTGAACTGGAGATTTTTCCAGTCCATCTTTCAGCAGGATGACTTTTTAAGCACTTCCTTTACTGCTGAATACCACAAAGGCTCAGACAATCTATTGATGATGAAGGTCAGCACCTCCTTAGCAGCCCATAAAGTGAGTCTCTCACAATCAGTTTTCAGACTTTTTAAGATTCTAGCCATTTCTTTAGGCAATGAAGCAACCTAGTTCTTTTATCTTGCTATTTTTATTGTTTGAAAGCCTGAGTCACATCTGATCTTTTTTATTTTTAGTTTTCTTTTGGGGAAAAAAAATCCAACCCTTAATGTAGTTTTTTTTTTTGTTCAGTACTCTTGTTTCTTTGTGATAGACATAAGTAATGGCTCATTCAGTGCAAATTCAGGACTCCTTACATTTTTCTTGCTGTGATAAGGGCACACTTGCCATTATTACAGCTGCATTGTCCACATCGCTGCAGTAAAGGTTTTGTCAGCACTTCCACTCTAAATACTATTTTTACTCACTGTATTTAACCTGTTTATAAGAAAAAAAAAAAAATAAATTTGGCTCTGGGCCAAAATTTGGCAAGGTTAACCGTGGTCTTTTCATAGTAGTTTGCAGGGATTTAACCATATTATCCTAATTGCTATTTGAGGCTGAAACTCCTGTATTAATTGTTTATGTGGTGCTGAGTAGGAAAAGCACTAAACTCATTAGGCCATAAACATAAGAGAAATATTAATCTTAAATTATTAAATATAATTATTAAACTTAAATTATGTTATTAAAACATAATTATTTATCATAATAAAAATAATTTTAATTATGTAAGTAATAGAAATATTATTTTAATAACAATTATTATAAAACTTAAAATATTAAGTTTCAATTTAAAAAGAGAAGTATTAATAATTGATGTTCACTGCTATTGGATAATTCACTAGGCACTCATGCAAAGACAGTAAGCTTAGGGTCGGGGTTAAGCTTAGGCTTAATATTCAAATTAAGACAACTCCAAATCCTCCTGTTGCTCACAATAGCTTGTGGTAGTTAACTAAAGTTGAAGGTAAATGTGACAGAACCAGAATGTAAGAAGCAAATCCTAGTTAAGATACCTATGGTGTCTTTAAGGATAACATGCAAAATTCAGTGGGAAATACGATTAAAATAATGGAGAGAGGTTTTCTGCTCATACCAGGTGTGTCGATAATGTGGCTGCCATTGGCTTCTTGCCCAGCGCTCCAGTGCAGAAGGGAGAGGGCAGCATGAAGATCGTGTAATGTGTCCAGGAATACGGGGTGCCTCTGTGAAATACTTGGGCATTGTTTAGGCAAAAAAGGAAAATAGATAAATCCCTCTTCCTGCTAACTTTGGATCGTCTTGGACAGTAATGGGATTTGTTTCCCCTCCCTCAGTCTTTCCCCTTTTCCCCCTCTATGTTTTATCTAGCTCATCATTCCTGCTTCCTTGAAGCGCGGATACAGGCAGCCACGGTCCTGCAGAGCTGCCCCCAGTGATTTAAGAGTCTGCTTCTTCCAGCTGGTCAATACTTCCCTGCTCTTCCACTGCTGAAGCTCCTGCTGCATTTCTGTGCTAATTCAAACAGCTCAGGGTAAACAGGTTCACTAAAGTACCTGAGACCCTAGTTAATCCATTTCATTTGGCACTAAAGCAGGCTGGAAATACAGACCGTGAGCTAGCAGCACCCAGGATGTCAGCCATGGGAGAGGGGAGAAAGGAAGAACCAGGAAACGTCTGCTCCTTCTGTCTCCTTCGACAAAAAATCATCACCTGCATTTCTTTGGTTTGTTGGCTCAGACAAGGCTGACTGTTTGGGGACATGGCTGCCAATCTATAACCGGCATTAAGACAATTTCTCTAAGCTTTAAGGAAGTTGAAACCAGGACAGGCAGCATCTTTAAGAGTTATAGCACTCACTGAAATGGGTGAGCCAATCTCACAAAATGGCAAAATAAAGCTCTTAATATTTTCAATTTCCTTGGGGCCACTTCCCCTCCATATATTCTTTAAAGTGTTATTTTAAAACTTAACTTCTGCTGTGATGCTCAGTAATATAAACTGCCAACAATTTAACACAAAATTAGGCATCTCAATTAACTATTTATTGCTGTAGAGATGCACAAGGATCTTAGTAACAAGTTGTTTGAATAAAATTAGAGCTGTAAAAGGACAGTAGGCTAACAACTACAATTATAATTCAAACCCAAGAGGAACCACTCTCCCCAGCAGCACGTCTCAGGACAGTGAGGCAAAGCAAACACAAAAAATAACATTCTTGGTCACAACCTGGAAGAAGGAAAAGGAAGATTCAGCGTGTAGTGAGGGCTCAGGATACGTGGTTGGTAACTAGTGTGACTAGGGAAAAATAAAGAGAGAAAAATTGAAGATGTTTTCTGCATATGATTTTTAGGCACTGCGTAACTGTCTTCCTTACCCTCCCTCTTAGGGCTACACTTCCTCTGAAAGTGTGGGAGAAAAATACCGAGAGACAAAAGAGACAGCAGGGAGAGCATTCCAGCTCTGTGTAGTGATGTCATCCCATTAGCACAAACCCCGCATTGTCAATTAGGGAAAAAAGGTCAGCGCTGCCTCTGACGGGATGTGAAGCCCGGCCAAGCCTCCTCGACTGGATTCAGAGGGAGCAGAGCAGTTCAGTTTCGTGGCTAAAGGGCCACGGAGAGGAAAGAGGGAGAGAAAAACGGAAATTTTAAAGTGAGAAAGGATTTTACAGTAGGCTCCTGAAGAGTGGAGTTGTGAGAACAAATAATTCCTCTGTGCGAGGAACAAGGACGCGTGTGTGTGCCTAAGGTATAAACAGAGCAGTGAGCTTAGGGTAATCCCTAAATGAAAAGGGATACAAAGACTGGTCCTACCAGTGAGACGGTGTGCTGAAAAACCCTGAGATTCTTTTCTATATTATTTTTTTTGGTACTGCAATATTTCCTAATTCTGTTGGGAAGACAAGAAAGCAATTTTTGAAGAGATTACAAAGCAAACGTCCAAGTGTCCTACTTGCTCTCATTCTGAAGGAGATGAAGAACTATTGATTTTCTGAAAGATTGCTTTGAAATGGTAGGAGCTGAGTACTTGTAAAGAACGAGTGCAGAGGGGCAGAGTTTGGTTTAGGAGGGTTGCTGCAGTCTGTGCTGTGGGCTTGATTAGGTCTGCCCACATGCTATTAAGAAGTCTGAATCTCAGAACTGCTCTGGGCAGCCCTGCCTCCAGGATGACGCAGGAATTCAATGAGAGCTCAAAGTGTAGAAAAGGCTCTCTTTCGCTTCCCAAAATAATCACATCCCTAAGGGAGGCAGCCCTAGGAAAGCCCAAACCCAAAGGAGATGTTTTCACTCCTGTAGTGGCTTCCAACCCCTTGTGCAGTGCACAAAACATATCAGCTGCCAGATGTGTGGCAAAGAAGGTGCCTTACACCTTGCATGGCCTGCACTCGGCCCAGACACAGCCAGAGAGGTGGGCTGGATACAGATTCTTTTCCTGCTCCAGCTCTACCTGACAAACAGGTCACCCTGATCAGCCCCAGCCCGAGCTGCTGCTCACCACCCCAGGATGGGTGTCCCCTGACCGTCCCCTTTGCTTTGCTCATTAACCCTCATTAATTGAGAAGAGGTGTGTGAGGTTAGAGCTACCATTTTAGCTGTTTCTGCTCACCAAATGCAAACCTCCACCACTAAATCTTGTGAGGTTTTGTATGGTAAAAAGTTAGCTGCAGCACCCAAGCTCCTAACTAGGACCGCCCCATCAGAACAAAGGCAACTTTGGTGGAGGCACTTCCTTCTGGTTCCACTTTGGATGATGCTGGGGTGTACAGAATCTTGGCAAATCGATAAAAATAAAAATAAAACATTTACAAGGGCATGTAGTGGCAGGACAAGGGGGAATGACTTCAAACTGAAAGGGAGTAGGTTTAGATTAGGTATTAGGAAAAAAATTCTGTATGGTGAGGGTGGTGAGACCCTGCAAGAGCTTTCTCAGAGAAGTTGTGGATGCCCCATGCCTGGAAGTCTTCATGGCCAGGCTGCATGGAGCAACCAGGTCTAGTGGAAGGTGTCCCTGCCCATCCCATGACAGGGGAGTTGGAACCAGATGAGCTTTAAGGTCTCTTCCAACCCAGTCCGTTCCACGATTCTGTTATAAATCAGTGCTAGAGTTTCAGTCAATAACTTTATTGGAAAGTAAGAAATCTAGTATCTTCCTTTGTGTGCCTAATTATTTTCTCTGGTAATAACAACACCCACAGCGACTTCCCAGATCAAAGTCAATCAAAAGAAGCAACAGGGAGAAAAGGAAGGCATGAGGGTGGGAAGAAGAAAAGGAAGCCATCAAGTAGGGCACTGAGAAACTAAAAGAAGGTTTAAAAAAGGCCATCATTATCGAGATGCAAAGTGAATTTTAGTGGGCTGAGGGTCTATCTTTCTTCTGAATGCCCTTCATATTGCTCCACTTCCCTGAAGGAGGAATCTCCCTGGATAGATGTCATTAACTGGCATTTCTTTTTCTCGTCTTTTATTGTTGCAGCTTTTATTTCTTTGGTGCTGTTGTTCTTTACGACTGTTCTATCTGATTTCCAATGTAAGAGCAATAAATGGAAGAAAAAGTGTAAAAACCAGCAGAGTACAATGCAGGGTGAGGGAAAAAGGGAGCAGAGTGGGTGCTGGCAGGTCCCTACTGCTCTTGTCTTAATAAGGATGCTCATGCAGGGGGGGTCCGTGGAGAACACAGCCTAAATGAGAAATCAGGAGCTAGTCCAGATCCTCCCATGGCATAAATTAACACTGATCTGTCCCAAAAATTTTAGTAAGTCAAAAAAAGAGGGCAACTGATGAACTTTTTGTCTACAAATCAGTTGCTATGATCAGAAATTTATCTTTGCTAAGAGGACCATACAAAAAAATTACACCTTTATCCCTCAGCAAACAAAACTAAGTCCTCTTTTGCCAAGTTAGCTACTGAATTTCTATGACCTCAGCAGTACAATTTGTCTTGAAGCTTCTACTCAGATGACCCTTAAAAGCAGTAGTGAAATTCTTCTGCTTGGGTTATGGAGGCTAATAAAGAGTCTGAGAACTGGTGGGAGGACACTGGAGCATTCATGCATATGAAATCCCATGCACATCTATAACCTGGGAATTCTCTGAAACGCAGAACTACTGGTGCTTAATTCTCTTGAATCTTCAGAGCTGTTTCTCATCTCTTGTATCTCTGCAGTGAGCGATGGTTAAACAGGATGTTTATTAAAAAGCCCAAACAAAATAAGGTGGAGATGTTTGTTTCCAAACAAACTAGGCTTTTTAGTTACCTTCAACAAGTTATCTCAACAATTACTGCTCCCTGAAGGTAGAGGCTCACCTAAAACCTAGAGCTGGGTTTATTGAGTGTGTTACATAAACAGCAATGAAAACTGTAGGGTGCAAGCGAGGGAGAAACTTCTGGTGGCAGTAAAATCTGTTGAAATAGCCAAAGCATCGTCATCAGGGACTAATCTGGCTTGGAGCCTGCTTGATTAAAAATGAGAGACAATAATTTTCTTATGGCTCCGTAATTCAATTGAATAACTTGGTTTGTTATCTAATACTACTTTGTCATACAGAATGATCTGTACGTTGAAAGCCCTGTTCAGGCATAAACTAATTAATTTTCATGGCAGGACCAGTCCTGTGAAGTGCTGTGCTTCCACAACGTAAGAGGAATTGAGGAAGTGCAATAACTCACAGGGTGAGGCTGAATTTCGCATTAGATATGTAATTAAATCTGATGAGTCCCACTGGGGTGCAGAGATGGTAAGCAGAGATATTAAATGAGTTAGCCATGGCTGTGCATCCGTCCCTCTTTGGCTCCTGACTCAGAGCACAGTGGTGGCAGCTACCACTGACCCATCCTCTAGACTCTTCTTCATTCCACCACGTCTGCCTTCTGTTAATGGCACAGCTCCCAGGGCTTTCAGCTTGGAGTCAGTATCTCTGCAGTAATGTTGGACAAAATGAGGAAAATTCAGGGGTCAGAACGGATGACAAAGCATTTGGAAAGTTCATCTAGGTACCTCTTCACTAGCAGCTTTAGCAGATACTCAAGTTGTGCTTATTTGATTTCTCACAGCGTGAAATAATGAACTTTAAACATTTTTGGGCAGAAAATGCCTATGAGCAAGGAAAAAGAGAAAGGTGGAGAGATAAAAGACTTACATGACACCAGGTGAAGCACATGTCAGTAATTTGGGGATTATATTAATTAAAGAGATATTTTAGTACTTTCCAAAGTCATCATTACAAACCTAGAAAATGTAGAATTAGGGTTTCTGGAGGTTTTTTTAACCTATGTATTACGACTCTGCATTTCACCCTAATTGCTTTGTAATTTGACATGCAAGGGTTTAATATGGCAGCTGAGGCAAATCCAGTAACAACTGGGAGCTAAAGCACAGAAAAGAGCTCCTGACAGGCAGAGCTTCAATTCAGCAACCCTGTACAGGCAATAGAGCTGTAACATAAAAGTTAGCAGGAAAGAAAAGGTGCTGAAAAAGGCCTGGCTAAAATAGCTCGGATTAATATTCAAGGCAGTTCTTTGACAGGTTTTAGTTTCTTAGTATGACTTTTGCTTTTAATTTCTTCTTTTAGCTTGGTGTCTTCATTTTCCAGTGTAATCCCTGTGAATGTTTATTACCTCTGCTGCATTATTTTTGTCAATATGGATTTTAACCTTGAAGTGCTGCAAGAACAGTAGGGAAGTTTTTCTTCCCTCGATGAGCAGAAAGATACATGGCACGAGTCCTGTGGGTACAAATTTCTCATTCAGGATGTACGAGCTGGTCTTTGCCATGGCTTTATGCAGTGACACAAATCTGTAAGGGCATTGACAGCCAAGGGGAACCCAGTGATGGTTGTGAGACACTGACAAAGAAATCCCAGAAGAAAATCAGATCCAAAAGTTGATCCTAACATGTTTTTGTTCATTTTATTAAATGTGTGGTTGCTTCTTGCTTTTATTTCCTAAAAATTACGCCGGGACTGGAGCCAGTGCTGTCACAGACTAATGCTGATTGTGTAGCCCATGCTTTTGTAACCTTTAAGTTACACCACTCTAATGTTTTATTTTATGACGTTCCTGAGAAAATTCTGCAAAGCTCCAATGGATGCAAGGTACTGCAACCTGAATACTAACTGGTACTAAGGTGACCGAACAGCTTCCATCAGCTGAAAGAGAACTGCATCAGCTCCTTTAATGCAGCTGATTTTGCCAGGAGAAACTTGCAGTGTTTGGTGTGGCTACACCTGGGGTGCAAACACCGTGCTATGAACTTTGCCACGAGTAAAGATCTTCCAAGGTGTTCTCTTAGCTCTGAAATTTAGAATTAAATAGGAGTAGGGGTTTACAATTGCTATTGTGTTTTAAGTACAGGTCGCTTTTGGCCAGTAACAGAATCTACTGAATTATCAGGCATTAGTACATTCAGATTTGGGAGGTGAATGAGGGTGCTTTGCTTCTTTGGATCATCTGCTGTTGTAAGTCTCCCTGGGAACTACTTTTCTGAAGGCCTTACAAGGCGGCTATGAAAGACTGAGCTACGTGATTTATTCCTGTTGGGTTTAAGTTATGTGTAAAGCTTGGTTTCAAAATTATTTAAAATTGGTTTTAGCTAATATCAACCTGTCCATGAAAGAATCAACAAGAACCAAAGCGTCAGTTACCCTCCCCAGACCTGAGGGTAAGGAAATGGGGTGAATATGGTGTCAAATGCCTTTGGGATTGCCAAAATCTGTGTTTACTCAGGGCCCAGCATTTTGCTGCTGCAATTCATTCCTGTCACTCTCTGTCTGCATGAATAAAAAGGCAGAAAGGGGGGAATGCTGGGTTTCCACCTTGCTCCAAACCTGCCTGCTGGCTGCACAAAGACAAATATTTTGAGGTGTCAGCCCACGAGTTCATCAGCTCCTACCCAAAGGCATAAATGTCTTTTTAAATACCAGAAGCACAAAGATGCTCTTGTACACCTGCACGCCTGTGAAGTATCTTTCCTCCTTTTTGATGCTCTTGTTTTCTTGGCTGTTACTGTCTTAATGTTGAACAACCCTGAAGTGTTCATTTTGAAAAACAAAGATACAAACCAAAACTAACCAGCATTTTCTGCTGTCAGAGTGAGTCTGGTTTTGCAGAAGACAGTAAATTCCAGGGTTTTCATTTGTGAGGCAAAGTAAAGCCATTAAAGCTCTAACCCTCAGTTATTCCCAGCAAGGCCATCCCATCATTTCAGAGGGTGCTGGAATTAAGCTAATAAATAAGTAAGAGAAAAAACAAACCCACAGCAGAAAGCTAAAGGCAGGGACTTCGATCAGAGCTTGCTTTGCATCCTGGCTTCTGTGAATTCTTGCTGCAGCTGCAAGAGCAGCTGCATTATTTTCGACATCAATCTGAGCATTGCCATGTAATAGCCTCGTTACAGAGGGACTAAAGAGCTAACAGAATCCTAAAGTCTTCAGACTTTTTTATAAAATTTACATTCAGAAATACCATATTTAAGCTATTTTTCAATGTTTGAATTTAAATGGGCACAATTAGAGTTGATTTTTGTTTTGTTTCTCAACTGGTAGTTACTACATTGAGCAAGCGTTGCTCGAGGTCACAGCCCTGCAACTGCACGAATGCAGCATCTGAGTTCCACGGGAGTGAGGAGATTCACAGAGTGGCACAACATTAAACATGCAAACAAGGAGCTACAGAGAGAGAGAGAGCGCTTGTATTCATAAGGAAGAATCGTGGAATTCAGCAAAACATTTTACATACGTTGAATTTTCTGCGCATTCTTTCAAAACAGCAATGATATGCAGAATTTTCTCATTTTTGGCCTCACTTACCCTTCAAATGGATGTTAAGATCCCTAATGACTTTGTTAGAGCAAAGATAAACTAATGCAAAACACTTCAAAGGACTCACTTTTACATGTGTCCAGAGACTGCCCATCAAAGTTTGTCAGTGGTCACATTTCAATACTGTTACCACAGGATTTCTCTATTTCCAAAATAATTTTGCAAGCTTAGGTACAGATATTCTGGCAATACTTTGCAATACTACTGCTTTGCACGGATAAAATTATCAACCTTTTAAGGCCTAGGAACCATAAAGGGACAGTATCTAATCAAAAACTGAATTTGTTGACTTGAATGCAACACGTGACAATATCATAACTCCTGAGAACAGTGCAAGTACCAAGGTATGGTCACTCTGAAATACAAACAGGCCTCCTCTCCTTTAGCAGGCTGCTTACAACTCAGCTTCCACGAGGTATGTAAGTAGATGACAGTCTCAATGATATTTTAAAATAGTTTCTCTAGCCCTCGCGTCTGCAGGAAAAAGCTTGGAAATACAACTCATGTATCAAGTAAAGGCTCAGGAAATAAAAGGAAAGAAGTCAAAGAATGTATTTATTAAAAAAAGAAAAAGACAACCCAGCATTTTCATCTAGTTAGGTGTTCCTGGTTGCCTGAGGGTGTTTAATGGTTTAGGTTAGAAGTATTGAATGGCAGAGGGAGCTTTTTCCTGGTTAAGTACTGTAATAAGAGCAAATTCTTTTTTTTTTTAAATTCTAATTATAGTTTACAAGCACTTTTCTGGTAAGTGTGGGCAGACCATGTGATTTCTGTGCCTCATGGAGCTAATCAGACTTCCCTTCTTTTCAGTGCTGCATGGATCAACTTACTAATATTTGTGAAACACGAAGGAATTAGAATGATGAACGCCCTATAAATAAATAAATGCATCTCCATTCATTAGCCAGGAAAGCTCTGTTTTGTTTCAAGAATTGATTTCTGAAAATGCTTTACCATGTATTTTATCAGCAAACAAGATGACATTAAGTAGCAATATGTTAAAATTAGTTGCCTTTCATTCTTTTAACTTTACTGGAAAAAAGTTACATTTTCTTTTCAGATTGTATTTCCCCAAGTATAAAACAGATGCATTTGGATAAATAGATTTGAAACATATTATTAAATTAAATGAAGAAAAGGGAACATAATGAAATAAAATCCAAGTATCTGAAAAAAAAAAAAATTCTTTTCACAGGCCTGCAGTAGAAATCTAATGTTCCTTCTCTACTTTATCCTGGTATCAAGATGACAGGTATTCTATCATCTTTCAAAGTACCATCTGAGATGCCTCTTGTGATCTGAACAAGAATGGGTGTCCATTCACAAGAACCAATTTCAAAATCCAGTTAAACGTATTCAATCTATTTCTACATAGAGCGCATTGTTTGTGCTTAGTACATTTATTACTATTATTGCAATTAAATTAAATAGTGCCATCTGAGATCAAGTTCCTGCTATAGTTCTCCATATTCATTGTACCAGACGTTTTTAAGCAGACCAAGCAGAGGAAAGAAGCCTCCTTTGAGGTGAAATGGGGATACAGAAGTCAGGCACAGAGAAATGAACCCTCTCCAGGGACAGACACCCATGGCAGAGCAGCTCCTCCCTTCCAGGGCTCCTGCACTTGCCTTCCCTAAATCCCTTTTAAAAACGATCCCAAGCCAGCTCAGCACAGTTGTAGCAACCTCAGGGGGTCTCAAGGGATGTCCCCACTGGGGAGGCATTTGGGAAGTGAACCCCTGGCTCAGTCCAAGCCCTTGGGCATCCTGGAAGGACACAAGAATGAGCACACTAAGAGTGCGTGGCTGTCCCTGGGGCAGTCAGTCCTAAATGCCTTGCAGCCTGCCCCAGCCCAGGCATTCCAGCTCAGCTGTTCCTCGCCTCCTTGGGAATACTTTCAGCCCAATATTTGGAAAAGAGGAAAAAAAGAACCTGCTGGAAGGTGTCTTGTTTTATATAATACCAGAAGGAAATATCTGCATCCTGACAACCCTTCTTGTACCACTTGTGTTTCAAACCACTGAGTGTAAGCAGAGGTTCCTTCCCATCCTGGAGCACTGGAGAAGGTATATCCATGCTCATCAGGACCTGAGCTCCAATAATGTGTGTGGTTAAAAAAAAGATAAATTTCTAAAAGCTGTTTAGAAAAGTGTTTTAAGTAAAGTCCTTATTAATTTGCCAGGAGACTAAATTGCTGAACACACTTAAATCAGAGCAACTTGATAACCTGAATTTCTAAAGAAATCCTGAAAATGCATATAAAAAATGCAGTATATTTTGAAGTCCCTGCTGCTTGTAACCCAGACAGATAAACCTTGTAACTGCAGGCCACAAAGCAGAGCTGATGGAGGAAAACACGCTGGAGTTATGTTCACAACTTGGAACACTGCGAGGGCCCAACAAGCATTTCAGAGTGGAGTGGGAAATGGCATAAACATCCCAGACAGCAGTCCCATCCCACTGCCAAGCACTCCTCCTAGGCACTGGGGGCTGAAGGATCCCACAGCCAGAAGGAGACAAATGAATAAGAAACACAAAGCGAAATCGGCACAATTAATCGAGTGACTAAGACACAAAACCTTGAAACAGAACAAATGTGCCATATTGCTAAAAATGTTGTTTTGCAGATAAGTGAATAAATTTACTTCCAAGACAAGCTTTCTTTTTTTTTTTTTTCCCTGTAGCTTTAGCCCTATTGCTTCCACTGCACATTTGCTTCCCCAGGTGCAGCTTAGATATGGCATCTAATTTCCCTGCTGTAGCTGTACAGTTGAGGTGAGAGCTAGAGGGATGAATCATTGCATCCTGTCCACGCTTGCTGATCTTCTGGCTCTAAATGCAGAGCAAAACACTGGGGAAAAAGACAGCAGGGCTGAAATAACAGAAAGGGGAAAGAAGTATAATGGAAATGCCTCAGGACTCGGCAAAGAGGGGAGAAGCACTCAGGATCTGAGGAGGCAACAGATAAATAAGAGGAGATGACGGAGTGTGAAATGTGTAGTTGGATGATGAGTAGAGCTAATGAAACTGAGTTTCCTGGGCCTGTGTAGCTGGGCTCTCTGGTGTCTAATAGTGTGATTTCTGCTCCAACCTTTCCCTGCAGCTGGGGTATTCCCAGTGTCTCTCCCTTGTGTGGTTTCTATTGAGAGGGTTGCTCATAGAGCAATAATTTGGAGATAGGCTCAAGGGAGATGCAGATAAACAATAATTAAGCCTTTTTCCTCAAAAAGAAAAGAAAAAAAAAAAAGGAAAAGAAAAGATAAACATGTTGTGGTCACAATGAAATGGGACTGGAAGGAAGATGCAAAATAGATACAAAATTGGAATAAAAAAGGAGTAGGCCCTTCACCTAAATATTCAAAGTTGCACTTTGAAACTTAAATGACTAACAGGAGAGGGAAAAATCCTCTGAGTGGAGACATTGGAGAGTGGCTGGGACAAGGGTCTAAGCTGATCCCTGTTGCCAGATGAGATTCCTGAGTGGAGATGGCTCAGCTGTAAAGAGATTGCTTTTGTGTGATGGAAAGAAACAAGGGATTTTGGGCAGGTGGACAAGAGATGGATGGAAGAAACCCATTGCTGTCTCTGGAAACTGCTGAGGCTGGACTGTAAATTGGGGTGAGGTGAAACAAATGAGAAGCTGCTCCTGCCTTAGTCCCCACTCTCCTAAACACGAAGGCAGTAGGGAGGAGGTGTGGGTTTCCTCTGGGATGTCCAGGAGCCCTTTGCTCCCCCATGTCCCCATCATGTCCTCACCCCTGGCCACCACCCCCTCACCTCTGTGCTGAGCCCCCAGTCTGGGATGTGACTTTGTGCCTAAAAATAAAGATGGCAAATCCGCTGTAAGTGAGTCCTCCCAAGGTAAGCGGTGAATTCAGCCCACCCAACTCATAATGTTTATAGTGGGCACTGGCTCTGTAAAGGGTAACAAATGTGAAATCATTATAAACTTGGTTGAGGTTACTGCTGTAAACCTGCTGGCTGGCAGTAGAGATCTGATCAATTTTTTAAAAACATTTTAACTCTCTGCTTATTAGTATAACGGAAATGTGAAACAAAAAGAGGAATGAGAATTACAAAAGGTGAAGTAATCAGCAGGTTTATTGTAGACACTGTCAGGTTTCTCATGTCTCCTGATTTAAGGTAAAGAAAGAAAATAAAAAGTACTAGTGCAGATGGATTGCTCATAGCATGTATTCAAAGTTGCTAGTCCAAACAGCATAATTTTTAAGTCTAAGCATTCCCTATACAGCAATGTTAGAGCTGAATGCTTTTTATGGATGAGCTTAGTTCGTAGAGTTGTGTGATTATGCACGTGGGATCTGATTCACAGGATTTCTTCTTTCTTCCTTGATAAGGAAGGTAAGAAAAAAGCCTAAAAAGGTTTGTGCTGTTTAAAAATAGTCATGAAACGTAAAACTTCAGGTTTAGAAAGGCCACAGACAGAGAAAAAATGGAGTTTCTGGATCTTTTGAAATTTCTACTGTGCAAAGAGTTGTAGTGTTTAAGGCTCATAAAATAGATTAAGAATCCAGTGACACAGAAGAGTGGGTTTTTTTTCTTTGCTCTCTATTTGGCGATATATCAATAGGTCTTCTAGGCAGAAGAAAAGTCTTGCTGACTACATCAAAGATACCTCACTAGGAACAGAGCTCAAAAAAAAAAAAGTAGGCCTAGTTGAAAAATGTTCTCCAGGTAATTTTAGCAGAGATTTCGCTTCTTCCCTAAAAATCTGTAGCCCTGCAACAAATCTAATTTTTTTCCTGAAAAACAAGCAAGAAAAGAAAGTCGTGTTTGATTAAAATTTGAGTTGTTTGAGAAACAGGCTGCAGCTGTCTGGGCAAGACATAGCCCAGGTGGGAAGCACAAATTAAATAAAAGGACACAAAGTGTTGAGGCCACACCTCTCAAGAGACATTGAAATTCTGAAGTCAAAATGTTTTGCTTTTCAACTCCAAAATGCCAAGTCTTAAATACCTCCATTTCTAAAAAATTCCAGGTGGCCAAAGGTAGTCAGGGGAGGGCTTTGGAAAGAGGCTGGGAGAAACAGGGAGGCATTGACTTCCAGCATGGACAGCCTTTGGATGGGACAGCCTTTGGATAGGAACACTCACAGCCCTGGGTGAGGTGACTCCTTTCGTCCCTCTGAGAGCAGGAGAGAAAATAAACACTGGCATCACGTGCTCTTAGAGATCCTTGCTAGTCAAACCTGAGCTGCCACATTATTTACTGAAATTGTGTTTTACAGCTCTGGGATGACCAGAGCTGCTCCTCCTTGGAAGAGACGCAACACAACATCCGTGTGTTCAAAGCCCAAAGTGTGTGTGGCCACTGGTCACTTGGGGAGGCTCTGGGAATAAACAGTAAAGGACAACAGGAAAAGCCAGTCATTTGGGAGTTGGAGAAAAGATGTACTGGGCAGGAAACAAATGTTTCCTACCAATCTCTTTGCATTTATAACGCAGCGTTTCCTGTTGCTGACTGGCTTCACTTTCCCCAGGTGATTCCATGCAGGCACTTGTTACAGATCATACACCACCAGCAGCTTGTGTTTGGACTTGGAACCACCTGAAAAGCTCCTGTTAAACCCTTAGGGAGGCAGTTACCTCTGGTAGTTGTGCCCTTCATAAAGCAAAAGCATTATTGGTGGATTTGCATGTTCCCATATCCAATAACTCTGAGCAAGTGACATATTTAGAGCACCTATCATAGCATTAAGAACAGGTTTCTGCCATGCTGTAGTGATGGAGAACATTTTGTGATGCCCTGGAATTGAATTCCCCTGTTCTGAACATACCCCCCGGCTTTGGATGCCCCCATGCTTACTTCCTGGAAAACACATTAATTTTGGAGGCCTATTTGTTTTAATGCCTTCAACTGCCTATGTCATTCCTGGGAAGGGATGGAGCTGTGATCTGCTGGCACATTAGTGCAAAAATCAGGATAATGCAGGGCCTAGTTGAAAGCAAGGAGTGTCACTAACACTTGGGTCAGTGCTGAGGAAGGAAGGACCCGAGGAAAAACAACAGCTTTGTTCTCTGCAACATTTTAAAAAATAATGATAGAAAAGACCAACAGAAAGTTGAAGGAATTTAGTTCTTAATGCAGCCGGGATCTTGCTCCTCCCTTGCCTGCAATTTTGAAACAAATTACTTTTAATATTACCTAGACATTAATGTTTTAGATTGAGTACTTTTCATGCTCCAAAACTGCTTTTCATAAATGTTTTAATGGGTCCAGGCCCAATCCCACTGAGGTCAATTAGAAGATTCCAAATAAATCCTTCCTTCTCCTCCTTGCACTAGTATGCAGCCTGTAAGAAGGCTGACACTGGTCTGTGCTTTTATCTTAAAATAATCCGGAAGACAGTTTTCCTGTGGGAAGAAACTATATAATTTGTGGGTGGTACTTGCAGGGATGTTACCCAGGTAAAAACACTTATCTTTAATTTAGAGCCCAATTTTCAGGCATGCTGAACACAATTCTACCTGAAGTTAAATATAGACTTGGGTGGTCAATACTTCAGGAAAACCAGAGCCATAATTTTAATACACCTCATTTTGTCTCAGGATTGTATTGTCCAGAAATAGGTTTAAAGTGGTTTAGAAGTGCATTTCAATGTGTTCTTTCTGTAAATATTGCAACAAAATAAAGCGGTATATTACAATAAAGTATGTTCTGTTTCATTTATTTCTTAACTTCATGCCTGTGGGTATCTAACTTTCATTTAAGTCATTTTTAAGCAGACCCCAAACTTTAAATAACTACAAGCATCTTTCTTCCCAACAAGAATATAGTAGGTCTTCGGTCTGATATGCCATAAAAAAAGTAGAGGATGAGCTGTAAAATACTTTGGAAAATATTGATTTTTTTTTGTTTGTTCATGTTCTGGGTGGTGAACTGGATAAATCCTACTATGGCTTGGTTCAAAATTCTGTTGTATCTCTGAACTTGGAGTATGATCTAGGGCAAATGTTTACTAGATAAGGCTCTAAGCTTTTGTGTTGTAACTTTGGGCTCCCAGACCCAAAGGTCTGGTGGTAATCAGAACTACTTTGAGAATACTCCTTTAATGCTCTTTAAATGCAATTTTTATAAGTACTTTTTGGCACACTTTAACTGCAGAGTCTCACACTTTTTTCTAGGATGTTTTAAGAAATCAGCAATGATTTCTGGTATTTGAAACCAATTTGAAACCAACTGAAAACAGTTCTTACAGAGACTTTTCAGCTGAATTAATTACAATACAATCACGCTGTGGCATGTGGGAGAAGAAACATCTGGTGCTAACCTTGGCTGATCTTCCTGTAGATTGCATTCATTAGTCTGAATAGTTTTCTCCGCGTTTTGATAGAATAATTTAGCCCTTTTTCAATCTATGTACTTGTGATGGCTTTGGCCATCTCGACAAAACAAATCCCACACATGGGTCAAGGGCTCTGGAACCATCAGCTTTCAGTGAGAAATTACTTCTGGACTCATTATATGTTTATTGTCTAAGGCTCCTTGTAATAGGGATTCTGTTTTGCAGATTAGAATTGTACATCATTAGCTTTCTACATTCCAGCTGAAACTATTAGAAACACATCTTCCTCCGAGAAGAGAACTTGAAACAGTTCAACAAAAGAAATAAGGAATCAAGCTGCACTCTTCTTTTCATTGTCTTCTTGTATTATCTGCGTATGTATATAGGTACTGAGGAAATTTAATGGCTAAATAGCTTCAAGATAATCCTGGCTTTTTGAAAGCAAATGAAAAAATCATCACTCTGTGAAGCTGAGCCAACAAAAGAGCACCGGGAAAAATCCACATATGCCCAATACCTACATTGCCTCTTTTATTGTTGGTTGCCCTGTGCATCAGCAAAATGTCAGCTCTGCAATCTGGTAATGTTCTCTGTCCACACTGATGAGGAGCAAAGCTTGAGAAAATATGCAAACAAAAGCCAAACTGCTTTAGATGCTGATGTCTTCTGAGCGGCAAAGTACCTCTGGTGTTTTAAATTTTATAAACTTCAGTTCTCAAACTTAGACAATCTGAAAATTGAAAACAAAGATAGGTTAATCATGCACATAAGTATAGTAAGCCCCAACCTTCCAACAAAATAAAAAACCCTGACATTTGCTGGAAGAATTATTTTTAGTTGATACTGCCACCCAGACAGTGAGGAGCAGCTTCATCATATTGTTCTTGTCTTCTGAAACTGCACTTTTGTGTCCACTTCTCCTGAAGCATGAAACCATCTTGCCTCGGGCAGGCTCCAGCTGCAGCACCGACAGCCACTTTTCAAAGGAGAAATCCCATGAAATGGGTCCATTTGGGGTGTGTCTCTGGCCTCTCTGCTTCCTCATGCGTGGCAGGTTTACAGCACAGTGAATTATTCCATGGCAGGAGGAGCCCAGCTCTGGGATCCCCGTGACGGCTTCCTCCCAGTGCCGGATCGAGTCACGCCGTGTGTGGCTTTACTGCTCCCCTGCTGCTCTTCCCCTTCTTCCCTGGCACAAAACCCAGCAGCTGGGGTTCTGCAGGAGCACCAAATTGGATGGAAGAGGTTCTAAAAGGCTGTAACAAATATTGCAACCTGTTTGCAGTAGGTATCACATGTAATGTTCCTTGTGCTTTCTAGAGGCAATTGGAAGGGGAGTGATTTTGACTTTGTATAGCAAATCCATACAAACGTTGCCTCCTCTGCCAAAGAATTTTTTTTTTCTTAGATCTTCAGGTCTTGAATTTCTGTCTACCCAGATTAATGACGCACTGTATTTATTGTAAATGATAAGGGTTTTGCTTCGTTGCAGGTAGGTACAAGGTTTTAACAAAGAGTAGAATTTGATCACTGATGCACTGCTTAAGTAAGGTAAAAAAGTCTATGAAGTCCCTTTGGCCTTCATGGTATCCACAAATACAGCAAACTTGTTTTGCATGAGGTTTTAGAGGTACCCAGGGCATATGCATTTTAAATTACACAGTCAGTCCAGGAGAAGACTGGTTTTCCCTGCCAATCATATACATCCAGACATGCATCAGACGTCTTCTGAACCCATAAAGAAATATTTCTGTTCTACTTAATAAACATGGGCCTGATTCTCTCAGTTTCACTGGTGTAATTTCACTGGCTGTCACTGAACTACTGCTGCATCAGGTCTATGAAAATGATAAAGCCAGCACTTCTGCTGATCGTAGTATGTAGCCTAGAGATACGAGGGAGATTTTACTTAAAAGTCTCATGGCAGTTGCATTAAATCCTGGTACAAAACTGAGAGTTAACATTTTAAGAAATGTGTATTATAAATAGTTTATGAAGAATTTTTTTTTTTTTCCTGTTTCAGCTACTGGTATTCAAGGCTTCGTATAATTTGTGAGTTTCAACATAAAATTCCCACATATGGTGTTAATATTTCCCTGGGGATTTTATGTATTTATGTATATGAGGCCTGTTTTCTTTAGCTGTATTTGAAAGCTGTTTCACAGTACAATGAGGTCCTAATTTTTATAGCCAATCAAAGCTGTGCCTTCCATGTAATCAGCTCTTTGCTTGTATAGCAGAACAAAGCAATGCCCTATGAAAAATTAAGTTGTATTTATTTTTTAATATAGTACTCAGAATATTAGGCCTATGAATCACAAAAACCAGAATCTAATTAAATTATCAGTTCCTAGAGCAAGTTCTGCATCTTCTACAAATACATCTGTAATTGTGTTAAACATATCCCTGCTTAGGAACTCCCCAAGCTAAAACTTTTGATGTTGCCTGCTAAATTCTTAGTGGAAATTACAACAATCCAAATACTAACAGGGCAACTGAAACCACTCTGCTGGTTAAACAACAGCATTTTTAAGCGATAAATTCTGACTCTCAAAGTCGTGCTCCTATTTGACTACCAAGTATTTGCAAACATGGCAGGGTTTTCTGCTCTCACTGGGCTCGTGTCTGGCACAGGACTGTGCAGCAACAGGGAACAAACTAATCAAAAACCCATCCAGGTTTTTATGTGTGCTTGTCAGCCTGCATTTTTTCGCCTAGGCCAGCGGGATTCGGTGTTAAGAAGGTGTGTTTGGTAGCTGAAGGGCTTGTTCTCCAAGCTCATTAATCGCGGCTGGATGTGCAGCAGGTCTCCCTCACAGCTCCTCACCCACGCTGCTCTCCAGGCTGTGTCCTGACCTGCTGCTCCGAGCGCTTGGACCTTCCTTCTGGAGTCCACGCGGCATCCAGGAGAGCTCTGCATTCAAACAAAGCTACCCATCTGGAACTATCCCAGCACTGATGTTTTAAGTCTAAATGGAGAGGGGAAAATATCTTCTGAGGCCGCTGCCCTCTTGTTTTCCTCCTGGCTAAACCTCAGAGATAAGTACAACAGCCTTCCTATCTTTAGGTCTGTGATCAGCTTTGGAATTTGCTTCCCTTTGCAATGTTGAGCCAATGTCAGGAGAGGTCCAGCTGCAGAAGAAAAGAAAAAATTCTTCATTCGTTTCAAATTCTTGAAGTCATTCCCTTTGTATTCAGATAAAATTTCTGAATGGAAAGTAGATTCCAGTCATAGATAGAACCTGGACATAAAACCTGGTGAGCAACAGCAGGAAGTAATCCTCAGACAAACATGCAAGTGCACGCCATGCCTGCACAATAAATGATGCTGATTCAGGTCCCATGGACACACTTAAAAGAGGCTTCATTTATAAAAATGATTGTGTTACAAAATATATCATATAAATGTACTTGTTGAAAAAAATTACGTAAAGGTTTGGAGAGTTCTTCCCTCTTCCCATTCATCTTAATATAGCAAAAGTTAAGCTGCTCTTAAGGAACTATCTGCATCTATATGGAATTTGCCTGTGTCAAGGAACTTTATATGTCCACACACAGATCACAGTCAGCTCACAAACACTGTGGCATATAAGGTGATACAGGTGAGATTAAGTGGATTAAGGCTGTGTTCAATTTCTCATAAATGATACTGGCCTACTGAATTACTCATGTTTAGCTGAGACAGAGAAACCAATGCTAGCTCTGCAAGTAATGGTAATTTAACTGATCATTTGAACACACCTTCAAAGAGCCTTTTGCTGCAAATGTAGTTTGGGTTGTAATTCAGGGGTTGCCCCAAACCGCGTTTTGTCTGCTGGCAAAACTTTGAATATGAGCATGATGCTACTGTTAATTTGATTTGCCTGGTTTCTCAGAGGGTGTGAACTAAAGCTGAACTTACCATTACTCATCAGTGGCTAACACAAGCACTTTACAACAAATAGACTAACTCCATTTGAGCACATTTCAGGGATCTCCTTTGTGTATTCAGAAAGGACAGGCAAATTATTTCAAAATTAAATGTGTAGAATGACCCAGTTTATTGCAGCTTAAATAACTGTGGAATACATCCTTGAGAAATCCCAGATCCATAGAAAAATACATTGCCTGCAAGGGTGCAATAATGCTGAAGGGCTGGCTATTTTTCCTAAGCTAGGCTAATTCAAGAGGAGTAAAATGAGTGCAGCTCAGTTGCCTTCTCTCTGTAGTAAAAAACAGCCCGTGGTCACACAAAAATCTGTGATGGGGCATGAAAGTAAATCTACAGCTTAGTCCCTCTGTAGCATCCTAACCACTGAAAAAGAGGAGCCAGCAAAAAAATAGAGTAGAGAAAGCAAGTAGAGAATAAAGGACCTTCCTCCCTAGTTATCCTCTCACTTTTTATGTCTTTTATGTTTTGAAGGCCTAGCAAAAATTTTTCCTTGTAGCATAGTTATTTTCTACACAACATAATCTGATATCACACTTATCTGCAATTTTAGAAGCCTTCATGTACCACATTTGTATCTAGCAATTGTTAGAATGATGATTTTATCAGTTGCCAATATCTGTTCATTCAACGCGGAGCAGAAAGTAATCTTAGCTCAAAGACTTTTTAAAAATATAAGTTAATGCCTGAAATGCATGAAATAAAGTTCAGCATAATTAATATAGTAAAAGTCTCAGTCACCAAAAGGAAATTGCAGGATGTGGGTGTCATGCTGCTACCTGTTGCCTAGCAATGCTGCATACGTGTGGCACAAGATTGATAGATATCACCCACTCAGATCGCTGGATTCAGACCTTCACCGCCGCCCTGTCACTGCGAAAAACTGCCAAGAAGCACAGACAGAAATAACAGATGGCAGGAGAAGCCTCACAGAGCAACTTTTTCTCAGTGTCCAGCACTGTGCTGCCCAAAAGATCAGGGATGTTCAGTTCTATCGAGTCTGTATTTCTAATGCTCTGTGTAAACATGCAGTTGTGTAGAAATATATATATAAAAGACTTTCTTCCTAGCTAGGTGTATCTGGGTCGTGCAAAGCAGAGGCAATGATATCCTGAAATTAAAATGGCAATTCAGTTTTATAATTTTTAGTGACTCACACTGCATTACCTTTAAGTAGGATGAACAAAAATTCCTCAGATATTATAGATAATTATAATGTTATTACAGCATTCCTGATAGCAAATGCTAAAGTTAAGATTAAGATGCAACACAGCATTTTAAGCAACTCATACCTTCTCAAAATATACTTTTTGCTAAAATTTTCCATGATCCACTTGGCTTCAAAGTCAGCTTTTTTCTGAGAAATCTTTCTATGGAATTAGTTCTGCCATTTTTGAACCGAGTCAGGAGGCTCCATATGTTCTATTTTAAATTCTGGACTTGCATAATTCTAACAAATGACTAAAGATAGAAGCTTCAGACCTGACAGGTTTTATAATACTCATTAGAGGAAGAAAATAATCTTGGTTTGAAGAAAATTACTTGAGTTTTTAAAAAGAATGGCATCCAAAACAATTTCCTGCACATGCACAAGTAGAACCTGAAGATGGTTTTCAGGCCAAAATGCAGTTATATAAGAAGTCCTGCTCTTAAACTTTTAAAAATTATTACACTTGAGGAGAACCTTTTTCTGTTTAGCCTCATCCATTAATAAGGATTCATTAAAATAATACAAAGCACCAGAAAAAAATCTAATTATGAAAAGACCAAACAATCAGTCCAATAGAGCATGAAGTGAGCAGCCATCTGTTGAACAGTCCTGTTTGCTAAGGACTCAACATCCATCTTAGTCTTGGAAAACAGAGGAACTAACAACACAGAAACCAAGGAGGGCTTGGTAAATAACAATGAGTGAGACAAGTAAAATAAATGGGAATTACAGTTGATCCTAATGCCTGGGAAAGGTGCAGATTGCTTTTCTGGGGAGCACAACAGCTGACCATTGATGGATGATGAAGAGTGTGAGAGCACCAGCCCAGACTAGCAAAATTCACTGGATGATATGGAGAGGGATGGGGATGGGGATGGGGATGGGGATGGGAGACAGCAGATATCTTCTGCCCTCAGCCTGAGGTGTTAGACCTACACTAAGTCTGGGCTCAGTGCTTCCATATGACTGACAAACATCTGCTCTGCAGCTCATTTTAGGGCGAAAACACTTTTTGTGTTCACAAGGAGGATCTCCATTGCATCCTGGTTTTGCTGGCGTTTGGTGGTGTTCAAAGCACTTAGAGAAGATTTTCAGAAGTATCAAGTGACTTAAAACCTCCAAGTATCAGTGAGCTGCCTCCCAGCCAGCTCCTGAAACACCCACACAGCAGTTGCTGCTCACCACAGTCAACTCCCACACTGAGTTTGGGACTTGGGGTCGCTTACACAGAGCCTAAGACCCAAACAAGGCAGGTGCAAGGAAAGCTATTTAGAGCTAGTTAGCAGCAAATGTTGAAAGGAGAGGTGTTTAGGGGGCTCCACCTTTCAGGTTGGGCACCTGAGCCAGCTGGGGTGGTGGACTGGCAGCTCCCCTTGTGAGGATCAGAAGCCCAGCACTGCTGTTGCAGGTAGGTAGCTACACTGCATTTTTTGAGTGAAAATTACTAGTGATCTCTCTGTTTTCTTTTAAAACACAGCAAGAGGAAGAGTTTGTAGCTTTATTGCCTTTTATGTAACCTTCCACAGGTAGAGTGGCTGAAAAATGGAAGATTTCGTTTGTTTGCACGTATTGTGAGTGGTTCTGAATTGTACCTTTGAGCATGTGGTTTTGACTACAAAGGAAGATGAGGAGGGTCTGCCCTCTTTGGTGAGACACCCAAGCTTTGTGGCAGGGAGTGCAAGCTCCTGGGCTTGTGCAGAGAGCACACAGGAGAGCTGGAAAGCTAAAAAGGAAGGGGAGTTGTTGTCTTCCCTACCCTATTTTTAGCTAATACTGTTATAATGCAAAATGTTTTCTACAGACTTGAGAGTGGTTTTAGAAGCAGTAAAACGCAGAATTACAAAATTGTGAGAAATGGGGATTGGGGCTCTAATGAGAGGATTTTGCTGACTTTTCTGTGCTGTTTGTTGACCTCGACATTACATTTGTCTTTTTTTTTATCATTAATATGCATCTTCTTGGCAGCTGATGATACAAAATTATGGCTTTTTTTTTTTTTTCCCATGTAACAAAGGAGACAGCATTTCTTTTCACTTATAGCTAAGGTAGAAAGCCTGGTCTTCTCTCCCACAGCAACGTGGGTATCCTGAGAAAGCTGGGAGGCTCTGGGAGAGCAGGTGTCATTACTCTTAATCTCTCTGTAGGTCTGCTAGTGCTACTAGGCAGAATTCCAGTTTGGAGCTCGTATTCCCCTCAAATGTTGTGATAACATTTACTTTGAGAAGAAGTGAGGCGAGGGGATGGACCAGTTCAGTCGTGCTTAAGCCTGCTCCAAGGTACCCACGTTCCCGGCTGGAGGAAGGCGACGTTTGCAGCTCCATTCTGACGACAAGGGAGCCTTTTCTCAACTCAGAGGGTGGAAAGGTGCCAAGAGCAGCCCCATTATTTGGCAGGCAGGAGGTAACCTTACAGTAAACAGCTGTCAGCTTCGCAGTCTAGCTGAATTTTAATGGCTCAGAGACTAAAGAGAGTTACGATTCCGTCTGACCCCGCGGGGTCTGGGCTGAATTACTCCGGGCTCTGCTGAAGCTATCACATTAGGGTCAGGTGACTTGTCTGTATAAATTCCTCGAACGTGCCATTAAAACGTCAGTCCTTAACTTAGCTGGAACTATAAGGCACTTCAGCACAGTTTAAATCTCTGATCTCGTATGAAACAATCAAAACAGAATAAAAGGAATATTGTGCGGCTGGAGGCACTGTCACGTTTTAGCCACGTGCAGGTGGATGCCATTGCTCCTGAACGTTTTTGGTTGCTCTTGTTCTGCGTGGAACAGGGTGAGGCTTAGTCCGGGTAAAACAATGGTATTATTTACTAGAAAACTTAAAGAATTTGGCTTTCTATCTTAACCCCAATGTGTCAATCCCTTTCCTCATTCTTGGATGTTCATTAAAATATAAGAAGGATTCCCAGGCACACAAAATATGGATAACTACTTTAAAAAGTCTCTCTATTTTAAGAGAAATACTCATTGTGAATATTAGCACTCCCAGGAATATTGATAGAGATTCAAAAGCAGAAAGGACCTTTTAAATTGCAAAGCAGAAAGTGACTTTTAAATCAGGCCAGTGGCAAGTGCAAGTGTGAATCACAGCCTGGAAAAAGGGGGAAAAAAATCCCCAAACACACCATTTGGAGCAGATTGTGCTGAAGCAATGATTTATGGCCATTTCTTATGCATAAAGAAAGAACACTTAAATCTGTACTGTAATTCTGCACTAAGGCAAGTACCTTCAGTTGCTGCTGTGGACTAGCACATGAACTTACCTATCTGTCAGTGACAGCAGACAATTAAAGCAGTAATTTAATTGGGGATTGTGGAGCAAAGAGTGCTGGGAAGAATATTGATACCTTAATAAAGGCTCAAGCTGTGGTAATGGGTCCTGGTGGTAATGTGCAGTGTGATGAACTACGGTTTTGATTTGAGGAAAGTTATACACAGATGCAGAACTAGTGGAAAATTGCAAGTTACAGGTGACTGGCTACGTGTAGTGTCAGAATCAGGTTTGTCTGCCTGCACCTGGCCTTATGAACACACACCTGCATGATATTGCTGCTTTTCTTACAGACTGGAGTGAGGCTGTGCATTTTCTAACAGTGCACCAAAGCACTGTCTGTCACAGAAGGTGAGGGCAGATATACTCTCCTGTACTTATGTTTTAAGCTCTAATCTTTATATTATGCTGATACTCCTGCTCCATAGGAGTCAGAAATCCTGCAGCACTTCTCAGAAAAATTATCCTGCAGTGCTGATGAGTGCATCTTCAAAATGGATGCTGTTTGGAAGATAAACTTGTGCCCTGCAGAGAAGATAAAATGTAGATTTATTGAAGCAAACAACAACAAAAAGCTGTATATTGGATTTTGAGTCCTTTTTATATTTTAGGGTCTATAAAATCAGGCTCCCTGCCCTTTATATAGCAAGTCAAGCAGGAAAAACTGTTGAAAGTTTTCTTGATCACCCATCTTTTATGACCCCTCTAATCAAGCATATGCCAAATTCGAGCGATTTGAAGAGAAATATCATATTTCTTTAGTAGAAACAAGGCAGAGATACAAAATTCCTCCTAACGCCTTACCAATAACAGTTTTCTTTTGATATCAATGCGAGTTCATTTTCTCGATACCCACCAAAGTCATGGAGGCACCTTCAGTACATCCAAGATTATTTCCAGAGACTTGGACCTCTTCACTTAGGACTGGATTTATTGCCTCTGAAAAAATGCAGGTAAAACAGGATTTAGGCAGAAAAAAAAGGCAAAGCAGGAGGATTGGGTAGAGGTACCCAGTGAAAATGCAGGACAGCTCCTCCATACCCAGTCCTCAGTCGCCGAGCTGAAAGCAGCAGCTATTACAGCTGCATTCCCATATATTAAATCATAGCCCTCCTGCTTTCAGGAAATTACTTACACTTCATGTGCCCTTGTTCCTTTCCCAGCTGGATCCAAATTCCTCCCTGTGCTGCCCAGTGTGGAGCCGTGATGAACCTCAGAGCTGTGTGGGGTTTGTTCTGTTAAACTGGGTGTGATAAATCACAGCCAAAGCACGACGCTGAACACTCGAGCGTTAGCTAGAAGTTCAAATATTGAGAGCTTAGCTTACTTATTGCCATGGCAATCACCATTAAAATTATTTTTAGCTTATATTAAAGGTACAAAAAAAAAAAAAAGAAAAATCAAAAAGCATTTGAAATGTGAAGTACAAAGACTTTAATTTAAAAAAAAACATTCTGTATCCCTTCAGTGAGGGGACCTTTTATAAGGGAGCCCTGTGTCTGACAATTTTGGATGATTAAATTTTATATTAACTGTCTTCTTGGGGACAAGAAAAAAAAAGTAAGTGCAGCTAGGCTGGAGCTGCTGCTGGTCATAGTCTGATCTTGTTTTTATGAAACAACTGATCATAGCCTGAGTGCCATGCAATATCTCTGCCTTGGATGACTCTGGTGTCCCCTTGCTGCCTCCTCCTATCTCTTAAATACAGAATTTAGCAATAGGTATTTTAACCCACTGAAGTGCTGTGGTTTAATTAACAGCTCTTTTTAGAGAGGTCTAACAATATTTGTCAATGTTTTTGCTGCTAGGCATTTCACTTTCTCATTCCAAGTTCACAAAAGAAAGATGACACTCCCAAAAGTATTACGTAATTATTTATTTCAAAATACAAAAGAGGTAAAAAAAAAGTACTGCATTCCTTGTTACAGTGTCTGTGAATTGTACTGTCTAAAAGGCATGATAAAAGAGAACTCTCTTATTAGGGATGTCATAGGGGATAGTGAATAGATACAGGTAATTACTATTTCAAATGTCTAATGACCTTTTCACTAAAGCACAATGAACTTCTATCATGCTCTGTTGCTCTTGGTAGAATAGGTGATCTTCACGCGTACAGATGCACAAGAAAAGTCCTTGATTTCCTCACAGAGCAGTATAATTCAAGAACTTGCATTGTAGTTACTATTTTTTCCCAGATGTTGGAGTGGGGTGTTTGAGAAATAAATGCCTTAAGGCTGTATTGCTCAGGCCGTGGCCAGAATTTGCGATGCCTGGTGTTTCCACATCGTCTGTGGTGAACATGGTGAGAGTTGACGGATGCCAGCATAAACTGTAAAGCAGACATAGGTGGTAGAGGCAGATCAACAGGGACATTTGCACCAATGCAATTCTCTGTTCTTATGAGGAGACACAGAACAGTGACAGGTGCAGCATCTGCCAAATTGAATTGTTTGTAGTGCGGCAGCCAGGAATATACCTCGGTTTGCTCAACAACTAAAAGTGTTTAAATTAAAAAAAAAAAGTAGCATTCAAAAGGAGATGAAAAATATCTAATTACCACTCAAACAATAAGCTACAATGCTGAAATGTTTTGGTACAAAATGAACAATAAAACTCCTGTGTTTTGTGTTTAGGGACAACCTGGAAAATCAAGAGTTCTGAGACAGAAAAATCAAACATATTGAAGGCTTTTGTGATCCAGTTCTAGGGGAAATGACAGTAACTATTGTTGCTGTCTGTGTTGTGAAGATGTGAGTCTGGTGATTAGGAGGCAGCAGTCCCTGCCAAATAATATTAGAGCACTTTTTTATACAGAAATATCAGAACTACTCAGATCATTCTGATCACATCATTTCTCATTGCGTTCGAGTCTGGGCTAAGTGGAAAATAGAAAGGTGGAGTCAAAATATCCTGTCAGAGAAGAACAATTTTACTTGCTGCTTACATTAATCACAATGTATGGAGGCTCAACAGCTTGACCATGACTCAGGTGTGTGGGAGAATTGGGTAGAATCACATAAGATTAGTAAGTGGTTCCTTCATTCTGGCTGGTGCTGTATTCATGCTGGAATACACTGCATCACTATAATGCTTTTCATTTAAGAAAAGTTCTCTGACTGTCATAGTTCAGTCTTAGAAAAGACTGACGGGGGGAAAACTCAAAGGATTTCTCACCTACTTACAGAGAAATTTTGCTCATTAGCCTTTGATTATTGCACTGTGCAGCGAGAACAAAAAAGCCTCAGCATAAGCCATTTTTTTGGCAAATGTAGAAGTACATAATTTCCTGTTTTAAATGCATGAAGCCAAATTTGAACCACTTTCAGTACTTATATTGAGACTGGGAAGGGAAAAGGTGTCTTGGCTGAATGGCCCCCCTTTAACCTTCTGTGTTGGAGAACTAGCTATAAAGACTCTATAGAGGTGGTGATTTCTGGACAAAAGGATTAATTGAGTTAATAATCTGAACAGTGAGGTAAAGAGTAATTTACAGTCATAGCTAGTGTGAAAGCCCTGTTGTTTCCTTAACTGTGGTATTGACTGACATTGCACTGCTATAAATTATCCTGCAAGAAATCTGTATGTACACAAGCTTGAAAGTTTAGTCTGTTGTGATAAAGACAAAAAAAGACTTGACTTTCAGAACTTCACTGGTCTATAAAATAACTAAAACATTTTCCAGGAATCAGAAAGACGGTGTGATTTGATACACATTTTAAAAAGGAATATTGAAGTTATACTTCCATTTAATTGAGCCATTAATCCTAGAAAATAGGCTCCCACATGTAACCTGAAACCATACCACATTCTTCTACTTATTTTCTGATATCACCAACTGAACATACATCACAAAAAATAAATCTGCTTTCTTGTTCAAAATATGGGCAATTTCAAGAGAAAACACTGAGCTGAAGAGAAACCTGAAGGAAAAAAAGAAAAAAAAACAGTAACTGCAACAGATAAATAAAATGCCTGCCTCTAACTAATAAACTGGGAACCTGAGTACTGTGTTTGACAATAATATAGGAACTATAATTTGGCTCACAAACCTCTCAAGAAGCAGTAAAAACTGGTATGTGTTTTCTCTAGGAGACGCTGGGTATGTTGTTGACCTCATCATTCTAAGATGTTTCTTCTGTGGATATTCAGAGCACATGGCACTTCATCTGAAATCCCTTGTTCTGATTGCTGGAGTGTTGCACAGCTATTTTCTTGTACAACTGAAGCTACGCAGAAATCAAAGCACAGATCCCAAGCATGAAGTCGTAAAGGGTCTTGGGGAAACAGTCAGACAATAAAATGTGCACTGCAAACACTGAGTGAGGCAGTGAAAAGTGGCCCCGTTGTCCTTCTGCTAATACTCCCCAGGCCATCTGTAAGTGGCCTTTATGAACCACCTGTCATTTAGGCAATGGTTAGTTCACTAATTAGTAGGATGGTCACCAGACCGTGCTGTTGGACAGGCCATTTCCTGTTAATGGCTGTGTGCAAAGAATACAGAGTTCTTGGGTTTCCAATTGCAAGGTAATTCTTTACGGAAAGTAGAGTGCCAGAAGCTTTTCTCATAAAACCAGGTACAGAGGGCACAGACATTGACCATCCAATCATCCCAATAACTGAATTTTAGGGCTGAGAGTTGGAGGTTTCGGTGTTCTAAGCAGAGTTTTAGCTCACAACCTTTAAGGATGTTGCCAGTGAGCAGTGTGGTGCAGCTGCACCCCGGGGTTGGTCAGGCTGGCAGGAGGCTCAGCTGAGGAAGGGAAGTTCGTGGTGATGCTGGGAACAAAACTGGTTCTTTCATTGCATTGTAGTGACCTACATAATTTTGCTTGGCACGTGGCTTACCTTGGATCCACCCAGTTGCTCGCAGTCTTGGCCAAATCTCAGTTCTTTTCTTTGTCTCCTATGACTTTGATTCTCCTTTATCACTTCTCACTGGCAAAGGATGGGTTTCTTTCCTGCTCATTTAATGCTAGATAAGGAAAGGTATTCAGGCACCTGAATCTGAAGAGAGATTGAGTATGTTTACAAATCTGGCAGCTAGTTTTTCTCTTATAAACCAGGAAAGTTTCCTTACTTTTGGTGAAATTACGTCTGCCTTTCAGGAGGAGACACCTGCATTGATTTTATTGTTAGTAAAGGTCATTTAAACCACATTAAAATATATGTGCATTTACTGATTTTGTGTGCTGTGAACTGCCCTGGGGTTTCAGGACTGAATCTTTAGCTGATGGACATCTGGGAAATTTTCTGTACCTTTCAAAGAAGCCATGTCAATTTATATTAGCAGAAGATTTGGTCTTTAATTATTTTTATAATGGAATATCAGCTCTGAATACAAAGGTCCATAAATGCCATCCGTAGGTGGGGGCAGGGTGTCCAAAGATGTTTGAATTGTCCTTTCCTGTCTATATCTCTTTATGCAGAAGTATTTCACTAAATATTTCTCTAAATGTGCATGGAAAATTTCAGCAGCAGACAGAATCTATAGTGCAAAGACAGTTGTGCATTTTCACGCAGAATTGATGACTAGTTATGGGAGGGAGAATTACCAACTCTAGAGAACACAGATGTTAACTGGCATAATGCCCTCTTGATGCAAATAAATACATTAGATGCTATAAAAGATTTTAAAACAGGAGAGCTCATCTTGGCAGGAGATATATTTGCTGGATTTGTGCTATTCATTTTGTTTTATAGAATTGCTGTGGATTTGGAATAGACTATTTGAGGAGCTTCTAAATGCACCAGTGGAACGAGACTCTAAATTCATTTTATTTCTGATGTTTTGTAAAGAGGAAAAGCATGTTTAATTTGTGCACGGACATTTCACCTCCCCTAGCACCCCAAAGTGTCTGAGCTACATGCCTGGCAAACTAAGCAGTGACATTACCACAGAGTGATGAAAGGCTGGACAAGTGCTCAAACATGCAGGGTTGTTGGTGTGTCTGGAGCACTGCAGAAGGCAGTGCTCCCTTTCCATTCAGAAGCTGGGCTATTTGCGTCCTCTCTCCATCATTAATATTCCTTATGAGCAAAATATCACTCTAATCCCCACCAAGTTTTTACCACCTGTCACTCAAACTCTCGCTTTGGTTCCCATGTGATTGTTTGAATTTCTTCCAAGTACGACCTGGCAGAATATAATGTGACCCATCTCCTCCTAGAGCTCTTTTTTGTGACAAAAATACAGGAGATTTTTTTCTAAGTCCGCCTTTGTATCCTTTTATAAGCTGAGGAACGTGGGCATCTATTTAGAGCAACAGATTTGAAGGTCAAAAATCTGTTTACAACTGTGGGGAAGTATTGCCAGGGTAGTTCAAGGCAAGGCTATACCTGCTGTTTGCAGTGGATTTTTATTATATATTATTTTTATGAGGACAGTGAAAGGGACCCACACCTCAACTGCCCATTTCTGTACCAGGATATAAGAGGAAGCCCAGAGAGAGGACTGGAGGAGGTGGACACTGGTGTGATTTGTGACAGCATTTCCTGTCTTTGAGTCTTGCCATTCATTGGGATGACTGGAGTGAAGGGCAGGAGGGTTTTTCCCTCTCTCCTAAGTGTCTGTCACACTCCATAGCAGCTGCTGTTACATCTTGCAGTAATTTTTTTTCCAGGACAGGTCCCTTTTAGCTTCCTGATCTCATTTTTCATTTTTCAAGCGTTTTGAAGCATTTTGCCACCTCCTAGTGTCCCTCCTGTTTTCCCTGATGTTGGTAGGTTTTTCTTTTTGTTCCATGCTGTTGTTTTATGCCTTTGTCTCCTAATAGTTGTCTGTCTCCAATACCTGCTACTGTGAGCTCCCTTTACTGCTGCCTGCATTTCTGTGTCACATCAATCCTGCAATCTGACAGATGCAAATCTGTCTAAAATAACCTGTGCATGATACATGCAACCTGAAAATAAACATTTATTTCAGCGTCAGGTGCGTCATACCTGCAAATAACCTCCTTTATCTAGACACATTGATTTTAATGCTTATTGTATAAATACCAGTATCTCAGCATACTCTACAATACCATCTGCCGCTTGCTCTTCTATTACGCATAATTTAATATAGTCCTACATTACTCCAATCTTTTATGTTGCTGAGTTCGTGCATAGCTCCATGCTTCGACAGGGATACAAGTGTGCTATGTAGATTACAGAAAATATTACACTGAGGTTTAAGTGGTGCTTTTGGGCTGGAGGATGTTAATTCAGACAAGGTATCTGACACTTGCAGTTGCACAGTGTGGATCGGTGCAGTATTTTTCCATACTTGTTTTGAATCTTCTCAGTAACTTAAGTAAGCAAAGGTAAAATGACAGAATTGTATGATAAGAAATACAGGTATATCCCACTCACTGAGTTTCCAGTTCTCCCCAGGCTGGACAACTCAATTCATGTGTTCAGGTGAATTAACCTGTAACTTCCTGGATTGCTGGAGTGTTTCTGTGGACCATTATCACTGACAGGGTGCTGAAATGGCTGTGTTTGATCACACTGTTAATGCCTGGCTCTTGAAGAAGCCAGTATACACAGTAAGGAGATGGAGCAAGTCCCGCAGCAAACTGTCATTAACCAGCATTAGTTTCTCCTGCTACCACAACGTGGTTCAGCTTTTGAAGCCTGAGATTACTTGCACCTTTGTTTCACATTCCAGGACATGCTTGGGTATTTCCATTAACCCCAGGTTGTTCAAAACACAGTTATACTGTATTAGCACTCTGAATAATAAAAATTTCCAACAGCTAAAGCTTGGTGCCTGTTTTTAAGGAAAGCATTGAGTATCCCAAACCTAGCCTTGAATTATGAGTTGTTTTGGTTGCTGCATGCGCTTCCTCTGGCATATCACTGCTCTTCCAGAAGTTCTCAAAGTTAGAAGCTGGGAATGGGATGTCAGGTAGCTCCTGCAGACTAAAAATAAGCTAAATCTAGTGACAGGACAGGAGGACACAGCCTCAAGCTGTGCCAGGAGAGGTTCAGGTTGGACATCAGGAAAGATTCCTTCCTGGGAAGGGTTGTTGAGCTTTGGAATGGGCTGTCAGGGAGATGGAGTCACCACTCCTGGAGGGGTTCAAGAAACATCTGGGTGTGGCACTTGGAGCCATAGTTTAGTTGATAAGGCAGCGATCAGTCAAAGGTTAGACTTGACTATCCTGGAGGTCTTTTCCAACCTAAATGATTCTATGATTCTAAATTAAATCAGTTCCTGCTGACTTGAACACCTCTAACTTCTTTCCATACCATTTTATGTTTCCATTGCTTCTGGTGTCATGGTCCAAGGCCAGAGCTCAAATCCAAAAGCTTCACCAAGCCCAGGACTGCCGTGAGCTGCAGCAGAGCACGGAGCCCTCCTGAGAAATCTCACCCCAGAGCTCACCAGCTGGCTCCTCGTGGCTGGGCTTTTCAGCAGTACTTGTGCTCAGCCAGCCTCCATCAATTCTGAAGCAGTTTGTGCTTGATCACTGGCAATTTTTCATGTTTAAGATAAAGCAGTTCTCATTGCCCCCATTTTGCAATCAAAAAAGTGATATTTAGAGAAATTTGAGAACACTTGTGCTTTTTCTTCATCAGTATTAGAACAAACTTTATTGTTGAAGCAGTGGCCAAGGGCTGCTCCCGTTTTTGATACAGAAAGGGCTGATTGGATACAAAAAACCCCCACAGTCTGTGGAACTAGGGAGTAAGGCTTCAGAATTCCTACTGTCATTGACCTCAGTAGAGCTTTTCAAGACTCCATTAGCAAGTATGAGTCTGAAAAATGTGTTAGTAAATTCAGTGCCAGCTAAGCAGTGGGTAGGTTTGGCTCATCTCAGAGCCCTGATCTTATTAGAGAGAAGCTGTGTATATTGAGCAGATTTTTCAGACCAGAGTGTGAAAACCCTGGGTATTAAGGTGCTCAGTTATGAATTACACTTGGCTCTGCTGCTGCTGTCCTAAATTATTTTCTTTTTCCTTTTTTGTGGTCCAGAGTCCCATGTTGCTTTGCATCTCAGTTCTATAGTGGATTTTATGGATAATGTGGAGAGTGTATAGAAAGAAATGATGCTACAGGTATGCAAAATTGAATTATGGTGTATCTACAGTGGCTGGGATGCAGTGTTTTTGCACAGCTGTTGAACTGGGATATCTCTCGAGGTACATGATTTACCCATAAGATATGGAACAGAACAAGCATCAGCCAAAGTGGAACAATATTCATATAAATGTAGATAGTGCAAAGTAGTGTAATAGTTGCTACCATAGATGCTGAACTCGCCTGTCCCCTTCCATATTTAAGTGTGATTTTTGCACATGATGCATAGTTTCTCAACTCTCAACTGAAGTAAGAAAATACTCTGCTTTTGTATACTTAACTACAAGTTAGAATCTTCTAGGACTCAAAATTACTCTGTGCAGTGTTGATGAAAGCTGTTTAAGTGAAACTGCACAAAGCATTGCAACTATAATGAAGAAGCAGAAATTATACATAAAAGTGAAAAGTATGGCAAGCTGATGTTCCTTATTGTTTTATCCCTTCCTTTTTATTTCTAAATTTTGCGCTTGAAATTAGCTTGACTCTACTCCCAAAAGGCAAAACACAAAGACTGTATGCACAAGGAACATCAATGGACTGTGCTGGAGTGTCCTTTTGTGGGTCTACATCTCACCCCGAATGCTTGTATCACCTATTCATGATCATCACATTTCTCAAAGTACAGAAGAAGAGAAAACTAAAGCAAGATTTCCAGTGTATCTGTGTTTTGTTTGAAGTGATGCCATAGTATACCCTCTCTCAGTTTCAAGGGAGTGTTGTTTAAGTAGACACTTGAACTTACATTCTGATTTTGTGTTAAATAACTCAAGCAGAGAAGCTGGGGTAAGGCATTTAATGGCTTGTTACTCATGGTCCTTCAGGTGGCAGAGGAGGGTGTGGCTGATGTTCACGGCAGAAGTCACACTCACAAGTTTTGCATAGTCAAGGGCAGGCTGTCTCTGAATTTTTAAAAAATTATGAGTATTTACCAATCTCAAAAAATGGAATTTATTTTGGCTTTGATAATTGACTTAATTGGAGGTTGCAGCCTGTTTTCTACAGGAAAATGAATCTCATTTTACTTAAAATAGAAAGAAATTTGTTCTTCTCCTGCTTTTTTTGATAGGGTGCTTGACTACTGTATAACCCTTATGGGAAAATATTTTGCTTAAGTTCTATTTTTATCTCCTGTTTGTTTATTTTTAATTACTACTCCAGTACCCTGGGATTCACCATCGATCTTCATCTGCCTACACAATTATCCCTAGCCTGCTGAAGGGTTTGTTTATTTTTTAAGTTGTATTAGTTATATGTGCTCTATTAAGGTTATTTTTGTGTGTGTCTAACTACTGGTAACAGGAAGATTCTGATTTACATGGAGGAAAGATGAATTGATATTACTGATGTTATGAGGGTGTAACTCAAAGGGAAAATATCTGAATGCTTCTGCTGTCTTGGGGTGATATTCCTTCCAACAGCATCTTGGGGGAATGAGCACCATGGAGTGAGGTGTTCCTGTCCCAAGGTTACCTAGGGAACACTGTAACATAAAATGTGGGAGGTTAATGCCTTTAAGAGTTTTAAATGCACTGAAGTTCTTTGCACAGCAACTCCCACTAGCTTGAGAAGTATTTCATAAATTTATGAAAATGAATCTGCAACTTCACAGGAAGAGACAGTTCTTACTTCTCACTGTACTGGAGGGTCTGCTCTGCGTAGGTTTTGCATTATCACTTAAAAATGAATTCCACCATTTTGTTTTAAGTTAATGAAGTCTTATCTTTGATCAGTAGATCAGTGTAATTCAGTTGATATAACCGAAGGTTCTGTCACAGAACTAATTTCTCTCCATCTGCAAAAAAATTACTTTTCCTGTATAAGCAAATGGGGAAAGCATTTTCTGTTCCAGTTAAAGCAGTATTGACACTCTGTACTTTTCTTCAGCTCTGAATATAGTTGATATATTTCTTCCTAACTTTTAAATACATAAAAATATACAAGGGCAGGCTGGATGGGGCTCTGAGCAACCTGGTCTAGTGGAAAGTGTCCCTGCCCATGGTGGAGGGGTTGGATCTGGATGATCCTTGACATCCCTTTCAACCCAAATCACTCGAATTCTATGATGTACAAATTTGTCTGGTGTTGAAAAAGGTCAAGTGTGTGGCTCAGACAGGATCATCTGTGGCTCACAAGGAGACTGCTGCACCCAGGTGGCTCTCCCTGATAGCTGGTGCCATTGTCCTTGAGTTCATATTTGCCATGTATTTTCTGGAAGCAGCTTTAGTCTGTAAATGTTGGACATTTTCCATGGAGGTACATGAAAACAACTTCACTCAGATAAAAAGAAACAGCTCAGGAGGAACTTCAACTTGCAACCAAAACCAATGGTCAAAGCTAAGAAACCAGGGGCTAACCATGATGATGCTCCAATGGCATTTAACAGGTTATAGGTTTGTGCTGGGGTACGTGCAGACATGAACGATGACCAAAGCTGGATGAATTGCCACCGTTTATAGCACTACTGAGACCCATGGCCATGGCCCAGAAACTTCTGTGGGATGAGGTCTTCCATTGTCTGGGTGCCCTGTCTGTTTGCCACGGGATCTGGCCCTTCTCACTCCCTCCATCTGGAGAATGTGTGGTGTACCTACCACAGCCTTGGGGTGGGAAAGGCTGGAGGCTGTCAGGGACCTGTGGGATGTGAGGAGGTGTGTGCTCCTGACAGCACTGCACAGTAATAAATAGTAAGTTCAGGTTTGTGATTAGTCTGAAAGCTGCTCTGAATCTCTCCCATGTACTTGCTTTCCAAAACTGAGACCATTTCTAAAAGGACTCACAAAGAAAGTTGATCATTGAATCATCCTGTAAAATTCGAGAGAACTGTAATTATAAGCAGTAGGGAAAATCTATAGAAAAGAGATAATTTCCCATTAAATTCAGCGGGGCAGTTGTCAGCTGATATAAATCAGTGAGTTTATTGACTCAGTGGAGCCTGTTTGCACAATATAAGGGTTCAGCCCCACTGGGTTTGGGAACAAATTCCGTAGAAGCCATTTCGTGTCAATTATTTTCATTTTTATTCTGTTCAATATGACTAATTATTGCTGTTCCCTCCGTTCGAATGGACCAAACGGCTCCTGTCAGAGCCTTCTGCTGAGGTGACTCACTCAGGAGAGTGAGGAGCAGTGACAGATCCTGCAGCTGAGCAGGGAGGACCGGGGGGGGATTTGTTCTCAGGAGTGGCACCACACGTGCAGGAGAACGCAAGTCAGTGCTAAGTGAACCCTGAGCTGGGTTCTCCTTCCTCGCTGTATTATGTGCTGCCACAGAGCTCCAGTCTCACTGCAGGCTCTAAGAGGTCTGCGTGCTGTGCAATTAATCTAAATTACGTGCGCATTTTGGAATATGTCACACCGCATCATTTGAACCGTCATACAAACAATTACTGCAGTTCAGGTAGAGTTCACTCCCAAAGTTTCCACTGGCCCTAAGTAAAGAATCTTTAATTTTGTAAGGGAAACAGTGGTACAGACCCCTTTATTTCCTCTAGCACATGAAGCCTGAAACAATTACAACTTACTCTATAAATCTATTTCTCCTTATTCTCTGCAATTCTCAGATTTCCTTATGCTCCCGTGACTCTGGGGAAATATTCATTAGGAAAGCACGTACAGTTTCCCTAAGTATATCAAGTTTGCATTGCTGAAGGTGGTGGCTGGCTCACTTCCACACAGTTTGTAGGGAATTTTTAAAAGAAAACCCAACAGCTGATCATGCAACTAATCCAGATTTTCATTCTTTCATCCTAAGTGAGGAAAAAAAAATGCTGACAGTTTAAGTGTCTCCCTTCATTCTCTTCTCCAGTATATTATTGTGGGGCACGATGTTTTCCGCCGCATGCGTGTGCTGCTTCAGGCTGTGCTGAAGGGGTGCACAGCACTTTAAAAAAAAAAAATTAAAAATTTACTCTCCCAGGGCATGAGCCTCTACGCCTGAGGGAGTGTTTGATGCTCACCTCTTGGAGCAGCAGTGCTGGAAGAGGAGAATGTGGGAGATGGAAGATTGGAGTTCGTTCAGGATGCTCCTTTCACAGCAGTGAAGGACAGCTCCAGACTAAGGCTGTTGTAATCTCCACTGAACCACGTGCAGTGAGCTTCCACCCCACACCAGCATTTCTGGTTGGTGATATTGGCTTGAATTTTCTACATTTTTCTTTTTCATCTTTTCCTTAGAAATATGCATGTTTTCTTCAATTCAAAGGGAATTTAACTTCCCTTTCAATCAGAGCTATTTCACAGGTGAAAAAAAACAAAGAGAGGGAAGCTGGTGGTACAAGGTCACTCACAGTTATAGGTGGCTTTGCGTTTGCAAAGACACCACAAAGCAGATTCCAGGCTGCTGGCACAGCTGTGAATGGCCCATGATCGATAATGCCTCACCCTGGGGCACTTGGGTTCGGGTAGGGGACAAAAGGCACAGAGCTGGGGCGTGTGGCTACGGCAGCCTGTGGTAACAAGGGTGTTGGGTTCCCGTTCAAGACGGGGTCTGAATGGTTCTTTTTGTGGCCCCGTGCTGTGTTAATGGCAGTGAACAGCTGAAATCAAGAGTTGCTGTTCTAATTCCTTCTTCAGCAGGATTTCCCATTCCTTTACCACTGCACTGTCTCTATCACCCTTTTGCAGATGCCCTTCCTTCCGTCAGATCTCAAGTTAAGAACAAGAAACCAGAGTGCGCAGAGGTTTGTTTTCCCCGCTGTGGGAGGCAGAGCACCCTTCCCTTTCCCCCGAAACACAAATCCTCAAACTCCAGCAGTTAAACCGCAATCCAGAGCACTAACATTTGGATTTGGAAGCATTTCGCATGCACAGATGGGGCTCCGCAAGGTGCAAAGCTGTGAAGAATGTTGTAAATTGTCGAGTCAGGTTAAATTTAAAAAGTGAAAAGGGGAGGAAAAAAGCAAAACTGAGGGAAATGAAGGAAGAGGCTCCAGATATGGGTTGGGTGGGATCTGACTGTGTTCCAAAGTTTCCTCAAGGCAAGCAGGGAAGAGTCAAGTCTTCAGGCAATGTTTTTTGAGAGCTCCAGAGGGGATGAATCAGAGACAGTGAGTTTTGGAGGCACATCCTGCCCATGAGATTCACTGGGGCAAGCTGGAGGCCCATCCCACCAAGCCTCCTTCACACCTGCGCGGTGCTGAGGTGATGCTTGGATGCTGGGCTGTGCCCAGACTCGGAAGCAGGGAAGCAGGAAGGTATGGAGGGAAGGGAGGGATGCTGCCAGGGCCTGCAGACCATGCTGGGCTTTGTAGGGCCACGACTGGCAGGGCAGGGATGTCTCCCCTCCGCTCCCCATCGATGGGGTGTGAGCCAGCACCTCTGCCGTGAGGGTGGTACATGAAGACTGGACAGGTTCCAGGCTGCTCCTGAAATGAAGGGAGCCAAGGGCTCACCTCTTGCTTTTTCCACAGCTCTGTGTCCTGAATGAAGGTGAAAGTAATCGGCAGTCCGTCCCTCACATCTCTCTTTAATACTGCAGTAATTCCATTTTAGCCAAGCTTGTGTACTTTTATCTTCCTAAGGGATCTCAAACAAGCTTTTAATTTTCAGCAAAACCTTTGCAGATCACCTCTAAGATCAGGGTCGGAGCTAATTTTTTTGTGTCGTGCCTGAGGGAGAAGGATTGGGAGAGGTTATGGTCTTAGAGGTTTCAGGAGGGCTCCTCACGTCTTGGGTGCTCGAAGATGGTGCACAGCACAGAACATGGTGGAAAGTGCAGCTCTGTTCATGCAGCGAGTTCAGAAACTACTGAAATACAGTTGTAATGAAGCAATATTGTAAGAAAAATAAGGAACAATGGGTCGTGCCATGGACCTGGTTTTTCTCTCAAGCTAGGAATAATATGTGGACTTGGCTAATTTCATGGCTGTAGTGATGAGAATTTTCTTCCCTCCCTTCCTTCTCCTGGTGCTGCACTTATGTCTCACAGGCTGGTGTGTTGTGCAGACCTTGGAGCTTGCCTGGGCTCCGGGCTTGGTGTTTGGTGTCCTTTAGTAGAAGCCATAATCCATTTTGCGGTGGGATTATGGCTGCTGCAGGGAGCCCCAGCATCCCTCTCGAGTCACTCTGTCCTGTGATCTGGCGGAGTCTGGGAAGGTAAGAAATGTAAATAGGAAATGAATCACAAAGCTCTCAGAGAGATGAGAGGTTAGGATAAGGCAACAAAACAACCCCCTCTCCCCCAAAACGCCACCCTACTAAAAAGAAACCCCAAACAAACAAAAAACCTGGAACAAAGCTCCAAAAACATTTTGGTTGGTGATGCACAGGGGGAGAATATGGTGTTATAAATGTAACTACTATGACTCAGGCAACAGAAGCGGCAAGAATTATGTAGAGCAGAAGAGGTTTTAAGTTGGAAAAATGTGATTGAGTTAAGAGGAAGAAAAATTTAGGCTGCATCTCATGAGAAAATAGACTAATTGTGAAATCCTCTACTACACTTAGATCTGGGCCCCCTGGGAAATAATAGAAAAGAGTGTTTCTTGGCAGTAGAAGCCCCTAGACAAAACACCAGTGCTTTAGGAATAGGTTATGCTTAGCTGCAATATAGTTCATCTGCAGCAGCCCCATTCCTGCACTAACAGGAAAGAAGCAGATAATTTATCAGTAATAACTTTTGTGTTTCGCTGCTTCCACATGCCGAAGACACCGCGGTTGCTGATGGATGTGTTTGGGTGCACAGGTGATTTTACAAAGTGAGAATTTATCTAATAGGAACAGGTCTAAAACTAATGGTTCATTTTGCATAGGCTGCCCAGCAGCCACCAGATAGTAACAGCTGTTTGCCTCTACTCTTGTCTTAAGCTAGATTTGAACTATTAAATTAAAGGCAAAATAAAATTTAAGGTATTTCTTTAAACCATTCAGTCCTCTAGGGAAGGATTTGCAAATGCACTTTTATTTATCATATTGAAGCTTTCCTGTTGCTTACAAATATCTGTTTTCTGGAGACACCTTATTGAAAAAGTGCCTTAGTGCTTTTCATCATCTGTAACTTTTCAAAGCAAAAGACAAGTATGTGCCTTGAAAATAGTTGTTCACAGTACTATTTGGCAAACTTCAAAATGCACCTAAAGTTTAAAATTAAAAATACTAATCAAGAGCATGAAATGCAATTTCACAATTTGAAATGACATTTCAAATTCTCCTGCCCATCCTAAATTTGTCACCTGTCTAAGGCTGCTGCCAATTCTGTGGCCATGGAGTAGCAGCAACTGAAGCAGCTCAGGAGCTGCCTGTACCTTCCACGGTGGGTGAATGTGGTTGGCTCTACCCTCAGTGTCAGCTGACACATTCCACCCTCAAAAAATCCAGGGCAGGACGGTCTCTCCAAGCTCCCTGTGTTTGACTTTGGCTTTTAGTCTGGTTTGAGCTGGAATTCTTCTTAATGCTCTTTATCTTGGTTTTCTATCAGTGACATTTTGATGTTTTTGCATGAGCTCAAGCTAAGGGAAGATTCCGTTCTGTCCTCATTCTTCCACCCTTGCTCTCTGGGCTTATCAGCACAGCTGGTGTCAGCTGTAGCTTTTATCTCTACCTATTCCTGAGCTGGCTCAACTCACTAGGCCAAAGGAAAAAAAAAAAAAAAAAAGAAAAGAAATCCTTACAAAAAGATGGATAATTTTATGCTGGATTTGTGAATATAATTGAGAAAACCAAATGATGCCAGTGCTGGGCAAGGTGTGGGATGAGCACGGTGAGCCTGGAGGGAAGGTGAGGAAAAAGACCTGCCCCTCTCAGCAGCAGAGAGGCTGAATTACACTGTAAGGAATAGCTAAATAACAAAACCAAAATTCTCATCTTTTAAATTTTTTTTATCAAGAAATGGTTTATATAGAAATAAAGAAATGTTACAGTAAGTACATAGAAACTTCCTCATACATCCTATTCAGTTCAGAGACAAGAAACTTGTCACTGAATTAACGCGCAAATATACATATTATATTCACATCAAATAAGTGAAGTTGTAATATTTAGTTTTGTTAAGGAGCTTTTGGTGTGAAATTTTTGCCCAGAGTACAGATGGGACAGGATATCTGCTGTTTTAGCAGCCAAAGAGAAGACAGGTACCGACTGATTGTAATTAAGTGTATTTTAGTTTGTTGCCTAGCACGTATTACCTAATTTATGCCTGTTTCACACCATCACAGTTATGCCTGCAATAGAGTAAAAATGAAATGTAAATTTCCCAGTAGTTTGTATTACATATTTCCATTCATTAAAAAACCCCAACACACAACAAAGCTGGAACTATGTGTAAGATATGAAAAGAAATGTAAAAAATTTGTTCTTTCTGGCTATGATTTATTATTTGTTTGTTTCCCATAGTGAAATAGCAGGAAAAATAGGAGAAAGAGACTGAGAAATGGCATGTTATCCATTCTTTTTTCTTTATAATCATTAAGAAGAATTTGAACCGTCAAAGTTGACTGAAATATTTCTGTGCATATTCAGCTTGAATGATGTGCAACACAAAAAGTACTCTTTCAATGTGCACTCAGGTAGATAGTCCACCTCTGCTGCCAAACTGTGCAATTTCAGATCACGAAATGACACCATCCCAGCAGGTTAAATAACGCTGCAGGTCATATCTGCATTCCAACAGTTTGCTCAGTGTAGGAGGGTTGGTATAATCAAGTTTAATTAGAAAAACAAAAGCAAAATTGCCGCGTGCTTGATCCAAAGCCTATTGAAGCTTACAGGAATCTCTCAGCTGGTTTCTTTACTTCTGTAAGTTACCTGTTATTAGGGCTGAATCAAACTTGGTTTCTTCATGCTTAGCAAAATTGGGTTTTCAGTATCATTAACAAGGTGAGAAACAAGCTGGTGAGACTGTATAATTTTTCCTCTTAAAAACCTGAGTACCTGCTTTAGACTTCTCGTTAACTTCTCATGCAATTAGATGTTTACATGCAAAGATAAATCCAGTCTGGTCTTTATGGCATTTCTCAATCATGATGCTGAAATCAGGGAAGACAGTTCTCATAAGCTGGTGGTTGTCTGTGGTGGAGACTATCCTGTGTAAATCAGCTGGCTAAAGGGCATAGTTAATTTAATTCACAACAATTGTTTTTCACTGTCTCATTATTTCAGGTTCTTCTTGATCTGTTTTTAAATGCTATGCATTTTAACATGTAAGAATCACTCCAAATTTTGAAATACTTATAGCTTGCTTTCATTATTTCTTTAAAGGAATATGTGGCCACAGGACAGCTGCAAATATAAAAAATTACTTCATGGATAATCTTTAACAAAGTAACTCTTGAAGGTGAACTGTAATAATGCAAAGAATTTTAAAACAGCTTTCAAGCAAGTGATTTCTTCCATCATGGTTCATTCTCATAATCTTCTTCAAGTATTTAGAGAGTCAATTGCTCTTAATTTTAGATTGTTATTAAATTAAGTGGTGATGATGACTGTGGGTAGGATGTCTTTTACTGTCTAGAGTGTCACAGTAGAGTGTAATAGTCCTACATTTGAAATGTTTTCATCCTATTAAATGGCTGTGTTAAGTTATCATGGAAAATGAGCACCTAATTTATTTTAATCTTTCATATTCTTTGAGCTGTTTTTCTTCCTAAGTGTTTTTGAGTGACAAATGAGAATCAAAATCTGCTGTTGATGCTTACTCCGCAGTTATATACAGAAGACTCTTATCTAGAGCTGACAAAACCCAGCTTTCCTTAAAGTAGTTGCATTTCTTTATCTCAGGAAGACAACAAAATCTATACACTGTAGTTCTGTATTTGTTCTTGTAAATCTCTGAATATAAGCCTTTCTGTAGGCAGTGCTTTACATATGTCTGTCAAATAGAATTCATGTTCTGCTCACACAGAGATCTCAATTTTTGTGCCATTTATTCATCATGTGCCTCCTGGCTATGCAACCTGTGTATAAATTCCTAACAATTATTGATTATTTGATACTTTTGGTCATATCAGTGTTGTTTGTAGGCTAGAAAACCCCTGTCTGGAATTAAAGCCTCCAAATGTTACAATTAGCTTATAGGAGCATGAATAAATGTTTAATTTTTCCTTGCAGCTTACGTTCCTTCTTAGATCATGCTTAGCTGATTTTGTTATGTATTACATAAGTGTGCAAACCTGCAGTGTAGAAGATTCACATCCCCACCCTCCAGTGTGGTATGAGGCAAAACAGGTACATCACCTGCACCATCCTTTGATCAAAAAAACAGCATGTGCTGTATCTTCATTTCAGGAGCACTGCAACCCAAGCCTCCTTTCATTGTGAAAGAAAATCAATCCTTCATACATGAAAACAGTTAGTAATGGTCTTATTTGAGCTTAACTTAGACTGAATTATTCATGGTTGAGTTATCCAGGGCAAACATTACCTGTGCAGCACACTGCCTGAACTGCCTCTCTTGTTTATTTTCATTGGGGTGATTTACTTGAATAAGGACTGCAGGACCAGGTCGTGCATTTGCTGGACATGAGAACATTTCATACTGGGATTTTTCTTTCTGTTTGATTTCCCCGCCCTCCCCTCCTGCTGTGTTTGTTGTGATGGGTGATTTTGGTTTTTTTTTTTGCTTAGGGCCCCAGCGAGGGGTCCCAAAGAGAATGTTAGTGCTTTTGAATCTCGATGGCTCCCCGTTGACATGCCATCTGCAGATGCTCATGTAGAGTATGTTTTAAGCAGCAAACACCTGGGGTGCTGTATTAAAAAATGCTCAGCATTTCAAAATCCTGGTGATGGAGAGTGATACGCTCTTGATATGCCTCTTGCTGTTAGAACTATAAGCTGGATCCTGCTAAGTCCTAATGCCTCCTGTTGGAGTGAATGATAGCAGAGAATGCTTAGGACTTGAGAGATGCATGACTTTTCAGGTGTATTAAAAGGAGTTTAACTCTGTCAAAACTCCTCTTTTATTTAGACACGGTCGTTTTAGACTTATCTCCTCTGCTGTCTTTTTGAAGGACTACAGTGTAATAGCCCTTGAGCAAGGGGGATGAGCAGGAGTTGCTACCAGGCCTTTAGACTCGCATGACACTCCTTATTTTAGTGATTTGAGTTTGAAGCCATTCAAGCCGTGTCGTTTGATGGTGACAAAAAATTCCAGCAAAACGGAGTGATTTTTGAGGGATGTATTCCTGGGAGCTATGCTGAGGCACACAGAGGACAGGCGGCACGATTAGACACAGCCAGCACGGCTCCACCGAGGGCAAGCCTTGCCTGCATGATCTCGTGGATTTCTGTGGTGGAGTAACTACACCAAAGGACAAGGGAGGAGCCACAGGTGCCATCTGCCTGGACTTTGGTAAGGCCTTTGACACGGTACACAACATCCTAAACTGGACAGAGAGGAGTTTGATGGGAGGACTGTTGGGTTGGATGGTTGAATCCAGAGGGTTCGGTGGCTCAGTGTCTGGGCGGGGATCAGTGGTGTGTGGTGTGCCCCAGATCTGTGCTGGGACCAGCGCTGTTTAATATCCTCAGCAGCGCCACTGACAGTGGGGTTGAGTGCGCCCTCAGCAAGATGCAGATGACACCAAGCTGAGTGGTGTGGTTGGCACACCTGAGGGACAGGATGCCATCCGGAGGGATGTGGGCAAGCTCCAGGAGCAGGCCTGTGTGAAACTCATGCAGTTTAACAAGGCCGAAGGCAAGGTGGTCATCCTGGGTCGGGGCAATCCCTGGTGCCAATGCGAGCTGGGGGATGAAGGGATAGAGAGAAGCTCCACAGAGAAGGACCTGAGGGTACTGTAGGATGAAAAGCTGCACGTGAGCTGTCAGAGTCCACTTTCAGCCTGGACATAAAGAAATGCTTTAGAATGAGGGTGGTGAGGCAGTGACAGGTTGCCCAGAGAAGCTGTGGCTGCCCAGTCCCTGGAAACATTCAAGGCCAGGTTGGATGGGTCTCTGAGCATCCAGCTCCAGTGGAAGATGTCCCTGTTCATTGGGCTACGCGACCTCTAAAGGCCCCTTCCAACACAAACCATTCTACGATTCTCCAGTAGTATAAAATGAAAAACACCTGCAAAGAGCCCTAAAAACATAGGGTGTGTATAATAACAACAAAAGATACAATTATCTAATGTGATTTTTATAATATCCCACTTAATGGCCCAAAACAGTAAAAATGAAGTCAGTATGTATTGAAGTAATTTTCAGATTAATTCAGAGAGAAGTAAATACAATTTGGGTCATGTTGCTTTTCATGACCCCCAAACCCCATTCAAATAAGCACTATAGATTTTAAAGATCTACCATGTCTTTGTTGATGTATTATTGATCGTGGTTAGTCAGCAGTTCAGCTCTTGTTGTTCAAGACGGCCTAAGGCACTAAGATCACTTGTTAGCAGATTATATTGCTCAGGTACTTTCTCTGCCAGGTTTATTTCCTTTTTTTTTTTAAGGTATTTTTGTTCCTAAAAATTATGAACAGCCTGTCTGTTTAATTTTAAACAACAATTGTGTGCAAATGTGTTACTGATACTTGTGACGAAATTCCTTTGTCCTTTTTTTTTAGACACATCTAATGTTCTTTACCTGAGTAGGTTAAATTTCACATGCTTTACAACTCAGTTGATAGGAAACATAGTGGACACAGGTCTACGTGATAAATATGGCAAATTTCCCCCCTAGCACAAGTGTTGTGACTGCAACTCCTGAGACTGATGCAAAATGGATCGTATATTTGGTTGGTTTTAGGGGTATTTTCCATCTAGAATGCTTGTGTGAATTTGAAAAGAAGAACAAAGTAGGGTCTTGGAAAGCTTTTGGTGGTGTTGCTTTTCTGCTTCGGGATTTTTTTTTTTTTTTTTTAAGTTTTGGTTCACTGGTTTTCTGTAAGTTTCTGATTTTGGTATCTTGGCTGACAGTTTGCTGCTTATAGCTTCACGGTTGTTGGCTTGTGGAGGTTGTTTTTTGATCAAAGTATTTTCTTTTAATGAGGCTGTGTGATCCCTATTCTATTGTTGTTGTACTAATTAACTTTCCAAGTGTTTTGAGCATTTTGCAGGGATGTCATTTGGGTTTTTCTTCTAAAAAAAACCCCATTACTTGAATAAGTGAAACTGCATGTACTGAAGTTACTCAGATCTTCTGCAGAATAAAAACAGGCAGTTGTTTTTATTTGAGTAACCAACTCTAGGGGTAAATACAACCCCTGAAATGTTGGCAGTCCCAGCACCTGCTTGTGCTGGTAAAGAAGAGGTGCAAATAGCAAAGCAGTGGGTAGACAATCCCTGATAATACATGCAGAAGTCTTCTTTTTCTTTTATAAATCACAATATAAGTGCTTGGATAACATGGTATCTCAGCAACAACTCGACAAGAGACGTATAATACACTCTCAGAGAACAGAAAAAACATCATTTGTCACCAATAAAGGTGTTTAGCATTCTGATCCTCCTAACATAAATTAATTTGCAGTTATACTAGCAGTGTTTTTACATACGTATTTTGCATTTGCATCAAACTACTTCCAGTCCTTAGGAGCACTCACTGCTTTTCTGAGTATTAACTGTAATGTGGGTACAGGTTCATGTGCTGTATGTCTTAGGATCAGCTCTGGTTTCTCTGTTACACAGTGCATTTAGTCTTCAGGGGATTAAACATGTTCTTCGTGAATGAAAATGAATATTTATTAAACGTTGTATCAGGATATACTTATTCATACAGAAAATTCAATGTATTACATGAATGGTGTACAGGAATCTGAAGAAAACTCAGGGAAGCTTGTTATTCCACTAGAAATTTTGTGTATTTATATATTTTTTTATAGGTTTAAGACTTGGGTGTGCACTTTGAAAATGGGTACAACAGAGCAAACCAGATTTAAGAAAAACAGATTTCTAAGTAGTCATCCTTTTCAACTGGTGACAGATTTAGAAGATAAAGAGTTGCAAACTTGCTTCCCAAATGTACCTTGGATCATGTGACAGATAATGATACAGAACCAGGCAATTGTTACAGCCTGGTAGATCATTGCAACCTTGGAAAGAGCAACTTTTTAGGAGAAAAACCTCAAACATGAAAGCAAAAGCTCTTTGCTGTCTTTAGTATTCATGGGCTGTACAATAACGATTGATCGTTACTGAGTATTGTTTCTAAAGCTTTGTGAAGATAAAAAATGCTAGGTCTGGTGGTTTGATAAAAAAATAATTAAATATTTACAAAAAACCACGCTATTGTTTTCTCACATCTGTAGCTGTATTTATAACTGAATTGTGTTTTAAGGGGGGGGGGGGGGAAGAGAATGAAAAAAGAAGAAAAAAAGGCAAAAAAAAATTAGTCCAAGGCCCATTCTTTGCTGAGTTCCTACATGTGTTTTTGACACTTAAAACAAAGGATGACAGTAAGAGATGTATTTCAGGACAAGCACAGAGAGTGACTCTATTAAACCCATACCTGCTGTTAGCCTCAACGGTACTTTGGGTGGAATACTTTTCATTTGATTCTACGCCAATTTACTTGTATTATTTTCAAGCTGTGTAACCAATGTTTCAGCAGACCATCATGAATCGACATATTCCTTTTTAATTATAACTTCTTTTAAGTTTCGAGGTGTTTGCATTGATTGTGTAGCCTTGTGAAATCAGCAGCGGCACCAAAGCTCGTCCCTGAGGGTAGCAAGCAGCAGCTGTAATAAACACACTCTGCAGACAGAAGTGGGAACCTGCTGGTGGGGGCTATATGACCTGCTGTCACTCTTTGTTTGACTGCGACGTGCTTATCGAGATGCAGAATGAAATAATTTTGCACATAGAATCCAGCAAGTAAAGACGGAGGGGGAAAATGTCTCATCTTTGTGGCGGTTGCTCCCTGGCTGACCCGTGTGCCCCTCTCCCACAGGTGCTGAGGTGCAGCAGGAGAAGACACGGGCACTCGGTTTAATCACTGTGGTTTGTTCACCTGACACCTCTGCAACTGTAAAATATAATAGTGGTTGAGGGACGTTTGCCTCTTTCTGTGTGGCTTATGTTAACAGATGTAAACTTACTGCAGGCTAGGCCAGGTAGGCCTTCCGTAGTCCAAGGCAGGAGGCATTGTTGTTATAGGCACTAGGCCTGGAGAAGCTTTAAATCTAGAACTGGGAAACAGGGTAATCACCTTAACATCATCCCAGCTCAGGTACAACGCACATTTCCCTTCTTTGTCCCATGTATTGCTTAACTATGAAGGAAAAAGGGCTGCTGGTGAGCTTCTTTTAGGGCACTGCCTTTGCTGTTTCTGTAGGGGCAAGTCAGAAAGGAAACAAAACCACTGAACGAGGTTAATGAAACTTCTGAAAGCATTGCTAGGGAATAGATGTGACTGTGGAACGCACAAGGGGTATATGGCACCCCTAACAATCCCTGGGACTGTAGTAGGGATTGTGTGGAACGCTGGGCCACAGAGCTCTCATCCTCCTGCTGTAGAGATGCAACTGGAATGTCAAAAATATTAAAAAGTATTCTGTAAATGAATTATTATAAGTGCATCATATGACAATTGTATCTCCATTTGGATTATGTGATTCAGTAGGAAAGAGACAATACTTTGTGGAGCCTAGTGGAGAGCCTGGGATCTGATTCATCCCTGCTCCTTTGGATACCTCACTAGTTCCACTTATCTGAGATTTGAATAAACCTCTAGGGCTGGCCCTTCCTTCCTGTTTGGATAGAGAGGGATGTGAGGTGAGTAGGCTCATGGTTTTAGGGTTCTTGTTAGGTGCCTAAAGCTAGCCAGGATCAGAGCTGAGCAAGCTAAGAATAAACAGCAAAAGAGTACTCCAGAGCTTGGCTTGGGCAACTGCTGGAGCATCAGCCGCACTTGGAAACAGCATCAACAGATTGAAGGGGTTTGGCCTTCAAAACTGCAACAGATTGAAGGAGTTTGGCTTGGGAAAACCGTAGGAACAGGAGCAGCAGTTTGTGAGACAGCCTGGCTTATGCAAATGTAGAAATGGCAGCAGTAGGTTCTGATGGGATGTGTTGCTGGGGTATCTCCAAAAATTTTTAAACTGGCTGCTCATGTAATACCAGGGCCCTATCACCTATATGCTCAATTTATCACTGCGTCTTGGAACTTCTCCATCAGAGTAGTAGAAAGCAAATGTTATCCTGCTATATAAGAGAGAGAGAAAGCAAACCCACTCAGCTTATTATTTACAGGCCTATCTCACTGCTTCCAACTCTATCCATAATAGATAATGAATAAATTGGTTCACAAGCAACTGTTTAAGTACTTGGAGTTAAACAACATACTGAATGATGCTCAGTCTGGATTTCATTCTCATTATTTCACTGTCATTGCACTAAGGAATTGTTGGAGACTTTTTCTCTGCCATGGATCAAAGTCTGTTTATAGGTGCAGCGTTTATCCCTCTCTCAAAGTCCCTTTTGACATGACCTACCATTTTCACATGCACAAATTAATTTGAAATCGGTTCAAATAAAACTAGTAGACAATTGTTTTCAGTCACATTTGCCTTCCAGGATCTAGATGGATTGCATTAGCAATGAACAGTCACGTATGCAATACAATACTGAGAAGTCTTGTAGCTGGGTACCATATTGGCCATTACATGTTCATTGAAAGCTGTTGTGCATGTTAACGGGAAGATACAGTTCTTCGTGGTTAAAACACATGGAGTGGAGCCAAATCTCTATTAAAATTGAAAGCAAGTCTGAAATCAGAGCCTTATCTCTTACAAACAGCATCTCATCTTTTTTTTCCTCATACGTTTCTAGAGATAGATAGGCACAGATATCCAGGAACAGCATCAGTGGAGTTATGCTGTAGAAAGCAAAAAAATCTAGAAAGAAAGGAAGATTTGAGTGACAATGAGGTGCTCTAGTATACCCACAGAATTTCTTGTTCTCATCAGGATACTAAAACAATATTAAAACACCAAATATGGCAAACAGTTATGTCACAAGAAGAATGTGTAGAATTGTCTTTATATGATCAGGAGTATATAGCATAAAACAGAGGCTTGACCTGTGCTGCTAATGGTTGAGCCATTAACCAGAAGCTTATTGAAGTTGAATCATATTCAATAAGACTTCATCACAGAAGCTTAGATGTAGTCTTAGTTTGAAGAACTTCTGGGTTTACTATGACTCAGGTGGATTGTGTGGCAAAACTGAAATACAGTTCAGAAGTACAGATGGGGGGGCTGGAAGTTCAGGTGGCATTCCTGCTTTCACCAAAACCTTGAGAAGCTGTTTTCTTCTCTTTCTTTTTTCCTCCTATTTTTTTTTTTTTAAATGAGGATTACAAGTTAATGAAACTTTATTTAAATAATGTTAGACACTTAGACTACTATTTCCCATTGTCTGGCTGAATGCTGCTGTGGGAACCCAGTGAATGGGTGGCAGTAAGGGTGGAAATAGCTGGAATTTAGGCTATGTGCATTTATCCATGATTTCTGAGATGAAGAATGGACTCTGCTAAATCATGGCTCTCACTCACTATTTAGGTATATATACATATAGGATTAATTTTAAGGATTAGGAATTCTGATCAAAAGTTTTAAAATATTGACTTTTAAAATACACATGTTGCATTTCTTTCTTCTCCCTTTCCTTCACACACATCTGTCAAATGAGATGGTGAGAACAGTGCAGATGCACTGGTATTAGATTTAATTTCTAACTCTTTCTAAAAAAAAAAATTAAGGCCTTGATTGCAGTGCAGGAAACTTGGGGGAGGAAAAAAAAAAAAAAGAAACGCCCTTACAGGTTCCTTTTAACTTGTTTTTGTACATCCTCTGACTTCCTCAGGTCCAGACTCAGGGTAAGTTGGTGGCTGTACTCAGTAAAGGGCATGGGAGGAATCCATCTCCCCTCTTGTTGGACAGAACAACTGATTCTGTGCCAAGAAGGAAATTAATTCTTCTAATACAAGGCAACAACAAATTATGGCTTCCAGTCACAGAAGGTGGAAGTGAAGGGAAAAGTGTGTCTCTGAAGAACAATGTTTTTTGGGATTGTGATTGTATCGTGTTTCTCGGGGCTGTTGCTGCCAGTGGAACAGTGAGTCCTCCCTCGCCAGGGCTGGTGTGTGGGGTTGCAACTGAGCCATAAAGAGACCAGGCTGCTGCAGAAGAGCCACATGTCATAGCAGAAGCTTTACCTGAAAAAAACATCCAGGACCAGGTCTCTGCGCTTAAATAATCTGGACTGCTTCTGTTAAGTTTTGTTCTGTTTTTATTTTTAGGGAAAGGTGTGGGGTTTTTGTTGTTTTTGTTGCTGCTTTTATTTTTCTCCCCCAAAAACCAGACATATAATTGCTTTTAATTTATCTGTGACTTGAGTTTGGATAGGAGTCCATGTGTGTACGTATCTGGAGAAGGAAAAGGGTCAGATTTGAACAGTAAGGACAGGGGGCTTGTAAATTCATATCTTTATCTTGCTGATGTAAAGCAGTAGTACTTGGTGTGCTGGAGTTTAAAATAAAAATGGAGATGTCTATTTGTTGTTCCTTATGGACTGTGGTGATACTGAGAGGACAAAACAAGAGGGTTTTGGTTTCTTTACTTAATTTTCTCCACTTCGAATTCTCAGACTAATTCAATAATACCTACGTGATTTGTAGGCTTATGCTTTTCTCCATTCCATTTTTTTTTGTGTCTGTCAATGAAATATATATGCAACTGTAATGGATTTCAGTACAGAATGTGTATCACACCTCTTGCTTTGTATTTTTATTCAGTGGCCTGTCTGTTTAGGCATCCTGGGAAAGATTCCTTCTTACAGACATCTATATCTGTTTGTTCTCTGAGCCTCCATTATGAATCTGGTTTTGTACTATCTGGAATTAATATGAATTGTAAAAATGCTTTGTCAGTTCCTCTTATTTACTTTCCTTGGAGTTGTTATATTTTTTCCTTTGATGCCATAAATTTCATAAGCTTAAACACCTTAAAAGTTCATTTCAGGGAGTTTATCAGCTGAACACGAATATCCTCTATTTTTACCTAAGTTACTGACTCAGCTGTGTGATTTATCTTTATGCTTCTGTATTTGTATTCTCTCTCCAGTGCTGAAAGGATATACTTATATATCAGCAATTAATTAATGGTTAAGTGTTCTTATTGAAGTGTTGGGTTTGTAATTGATGGTGGAGTATTTCAGTCATGGATGCAGATGAGATCAAGCACCAAAAAGGGTCTAGGTTCTTGTTCAAAATCTATTCTGCAAAAGGATTCCATTGTTCTGAGGAATCCTCATGAAAGGCTCTCTGGCAGGTGAAAAATCTTGTGGAGGCATTCCCTCTCACTCTGGGTGGGCCAGCAGGAAAGACACAATGGTATAATTGGCCAGAAGTCATGCAGAAAAGAATTAAGTGGGCATGTTGTCATTCAAAAATATTTGTTGAGCTACCAAATCTCTTTCAGGTAAAGAGAGATTATTTTAACTTTTTAGAATGATATCCTGTGTAACAGTGATCATGGATTTCATGCAGGAATTTTTTAGTAATAAAAGGAAGGTTTCTTCTCCGTTGGCTGACGAAGAATTCTTGTGCATTTCTTTCTGTAGCATCCCATGCTTTAAGCAGTGCTGCTTTTCTCTGCCATCTTCCTTCTCGTTTAAGAAGTCTGGCCAATAAGGAACATGTGTTCTCAAAGCAGACTCTGAAAATATGATAGCAGGGCTTTGCTGGCAACAAAAAGGAGGAAAATACGGAGAAATAGGAATTGATTGTGAAACAACCCTTTGATGCTGGGGAAGTGAAACGCCTCTCCCAGCAGCAGCAAGAGATGGACATCTTATGATATACTTTTGTGTCTTAGAACATTTCACAGTTCTTCCTGAAATGGCTTTCTCAAGAACAGCACAATCCCACTGAGCATTGCAGTGGCTGTAGAGACTGGATTTCTGCTGCAGTACTGGATTTTTTTTCCTCATTGTCCATTCCTTTGTGAGAAGTTCACAGTCCTCCTTTTTGTATTTGGTACTTTTTGCATACAGAAGTTTAAAACCAAGAACAGAAGTTCAAGAAAGCTGTGTTTCAGTGGGACTTTCTAGTCGGTATTCCCTCATGAAAACTAGTGCTTGGAGACATACCTGGAATTTTCATATCAAGCTGCCGAAATATAATTCATGACTTCAGGAAATCTATCCAGACCATGTCTTCCTTCTTTGAGGATTAGCCATTCATTAGTGTTAAAATAAACTTAATCTTTCTCAGTTTGGGAAGGATTGTGGGTTTAAGGGGTTTGTGGAATGGACTCCAGGAATGATTTCTTCATAGACAATTCAATGCAAGGAGATTTCAGATTTCTGTGCAAACACCTGTCTCCTGAAAACTAGACAAAATATACAAGGGAAAAAACTCAAGAGAAAGGGAAAACCCTATTCTGCTTTCAGACTAACATTTGAACTATATTATTAAATATGCATGAACTCCCTGAATATAAATCATTTGCTGAAGGAAGGATGGCAAGTCAAAGTTCTGACTCTCATCTTCCAAGATTTCTTTCCAGACAAGGTTTATAGGAAAAAGTAAAAACTTTTATTATCCTATATGAAACGGTTGAAAACAGCAGGCAAGGGTTTTTGGCATATGAAACCCTTTGCACAGTTACGAACTGAATGTGCTGGAGAGAAATGGGCATAGGACTTGGAAATTTGTTGACCTTTATCTCCAATTGCAGATTATTTAAAAGGCAGGAAAACTGGCCAAACACATGCAGAGAAGGCTTAACCAATGAAGAGGTAATGCCACATGCTTGTCTGGTATCCCTGAAAAGAAGGATACCATCTCCCTTGGCTTCTGCTGGCTGGAAAAACACGTTACTGCAAGAGCTGACACAATGAAAACATCTTCCTGACGTGGTTCCAACTTTGTCCTTTGCTGTGAAACACGGAGCAGCAGTTGCACGCTCAGATCAGGGGAGACTGTGTATTAATCACTCTGGATTCTGTATTAATCACTCTGGGTTCTGTATTAATCACTTTGGGTTCGTGGTTAGCAGCATACGCTTTCCCTCTGGAACAAAAGCCCTTGGGAACAGTGTGTCAGTAGAGGCTGTTTCCGATGCAGGTTTTAAGGTGAGATTATTTCACGTACAGAATAAAGATTGAGCCTTAGAAATTCAGCAACTGAAAATGGTTGGATAATGTTTGGTGTTTTAAAATATGTCATACTGCCAAATATTGAAAAGGTGTGGTGTTTTTCTTTCTTTCATCCCTGGTGCTGTTGATAAAGAGACTATACAGAAACAATGGCAGTTTTTTTTAGTTTTGCCTTTGACTTCAGTGGAAGGAACATTGGGCCTTTTGGCAGAGAATGGACTTTAAATCTTGCAAGAAACCATATCACAATTACCTTTCCAAATGGAGAAGTACAGCTTTGCTACTGTAACAGAAACAGCCACGGATTGTAGGCTGTTTTATTTCTTTGTTTCCAGATATCAAACAAATCGAAGCTGGCTTTAACGACTCCATCCCCCTTGCTTGTACTTCAATTATAAAGGAGACGCTTTCCTCTGTTAAGCTCCTGTCAATTACCATTTCTTTTTAAAAATATAAAATAAAAAAGGAAAACAGCTGATAGCCCTTGAATACTTGGCCATGGAATTGCTGAGGTAACTGACGTAAAAGACATCTAAAGCTAAGAATCTATGTTAATCTACTTTTTGATGTGGTTATAGATTGAATAGTAATTTATGTTGACCTGCTTTCCCCAATGCCTCATATTTATAAAGATTATAAATAAATTGTGGCTGAGCATAGAAGTAAATTAAGTGTTCAGGTGCTGTGACTTTAGAATGTATTTATGGAATTAACTTCCTCTTTGATATACGTGTGCCGATGTTTCATGAACTGTAGGCAGTTCCCCTCCCTACATATTTGTCAGGACGTGACCTCCAATCTTGCAAGTTTATTTTCTTCACAAAAATCTTCCTTCCTCGTAGCTGCTATGACACCATCCATATAAAGTCTGAAAAAAGTTTTCATCTATGTTTCCCTCTATGTAAGGCCAGAGAAAAAAAAGCAAAGACTTTTGCACCTCCTTGTAATGTGCAGAGTCATTTGCTGGGGAAGTTCATGCTGATTCCTGTTATGCTGGTGAGTTTTGTGAAGGGGGATGTTTTCCATTATACACCAGCTTGATGACAGTAATATATTCAGCATAAAATCCTGTGATTTTTTTTTTTTTTTCCCAGAAGCCAAATTGCAGCAAAACCAGAATACGTAGATAGTAGTAGATTTTTACGAGACTTTACGTGTCATAATATTTTGGAATATAGGTTACGAAAGGGACAAGGGTAGTGAACACACCCCTGTATAGACCCATGAGCACTTCTCTGAGCAGCGGGGCTGCCCCTTGCTGTTCTCTCCCTTTAAGGAAAGAGGAGGGAAAAGGAGGGTGTTGCTATAGGACACGGGTCATGGCTTTAAACTGAAGGAGGGTCATTTCAGATTAGGTAAAAAGAAGAAATTTTTTACAATGGTGAAACACCGGAACAGGTTTCCCAGAGTGGCTGTGGCTGCTGCATCCCTGGAAGTGCCCAAGGCCAGGTCAGACAGGGCTTGGAGCAACCTGGGGCAGTGGAATGTGACCCTGCTCATGGCAGGGGTGGCACTGGATGACTTTTAACTGTCTCTTCCAACTCACACTGTTCTGTTTTATCAATTCCTCAGTCATGACTGCCATAGCCTTCTGCTTGATCTATCACAACTTGCTAGATTTGATGCCCCAGTCATTCTGAACCTGGGAATGTGATCCATTTAAACTTTTAAAGAGAGATAATAGCAGTGTAAATAAATTTTACAGTAACTCGTAATGCTTTTAATAGCGTGAATGTTGATAGTGTTTTTCTGCGAAGTCCCGAGCCACTTTATGCAGCTACACTATTAAAATAGGAAAAGTCATAAAATATAGAAGGTTTGTGTGGTGACAAAAGGACCTTAATCCTGTGTGAATCTGTGAAGTGTAGGTCAGGATCTTATGCATTATTATCTTCAGGCTAAGCTCATAAACATAGGTGTATGAATAAAATATTGTTGCTTTTGTGAATGTGGGCTAGAACTTATAAAGCAAATTTATTTTCACTAAAAATCTCTGTACTAAAACTATTGAATAGGCAGTGATTATCATAAATTATTTCAAAAATCTCCAATGCAGAGTTTGAAAGAGGGCTTGCCTGGAAAATTGAAGCAAGGTGAGAAGTTTGAACAGCTGCGTGGCCTTAACTGAATGTTACAGTGTGTCCGTGAGGGCTCCAGTTCTGCTGTGCTCAGTTGTGTCTGTGACTTCATGCTGGTTTTCCTCTCGGCTGTAGTTAAAGATGCATTTTTTTCTTTACTTTCCAAACCTTTTCAGCTTCTCCCTTTCCATTCCACATCTGCTCAAGCACGTCCTGTGTTAGTGCCTGAGTATCTGATTTAGCTGCCTGCACAAGATCTATCCACAGAATTTTTAATAGGTACGAAGTATTTGACTTACTGTAGTAGATCCTTGATGAAATATGCTGGAATATTGATAGAAAAGAGATAAATCTTATTTGGAAAGGTCAGGCAAAAAAAAAGAGAGTGTTACTTTGAACTCCATCATTTGGCAGATGCAATCTTTGGAAAAGGAGGGAAGGGAACAGGCAAGAAGAATTTAATAGATTAAAGAGATTAGAACTTCTTGGATCAGATGGGGCTCTTTAACTTCTATCAAGGACAGCAGACAAATGGTCTGTGGAGATGTGGAGCCATTAGTCATCAGGTCTAACAAGCTAGCAGAAGGTGGATGAAAACAGACTAGAAAACAGACAAAAAACCCAAATGCAGTGTGTATCTTCAGAAATGATGCAGCTCAGCCTCAGGTGTCAAAAAAAAAAAAAAAAAAAGAGAAAGAAATAATTAAAGTACTCTGAAGTAACTCTAACATTGCAGAGAAATACATAAGTGCTGGTGTGGGTTTACTGAGAGCACATCACATCGAATGAGTCTAATTTTCTTTTACAGCCAAGCAGCTTCTTTCGTGGACAGGTGAGAAGCTGTAGGTGTTAGAGGTTGACAGGGCTTTGCTGAGGCCAGCCTGTTTTCACGGCATTCTCACAAGCCAGGCAGGGAAATGCTGGAGCTGTGCTTGATGGAGTGCAAGACCGGCTGTGTCAATGCACTCAGAGATCTTAGCAAAGGTTCACTTCAAAAAGGGGGACAACTTGTCTCCAAAGACAGAGGTAGGAGTTATGTTGGGTCATAAAATGAGCAGGCCAAGGCTTTGACATGCAAGATTTACAGTTAACTCTTACAGGTACAAGTAACTGCCCTGGTAAAAGCTTGGCTCAATAATCACTGTTTAATTTGGGATGCTGCACTTAAAGCAGGTTACAGACCAGCAGCAGGAGTGATCAGAGCCTCATGAACACGATGTACAGTGACTGACTGATTGACACAAACCAGAGCTTAGAGAATAGAGGAAGGGAAGGTTGATGGAGGAATACATAGTTTCCGAAAACTTTAAGGATCTTGCAGGAAAGAAGGGTCTAAGCTGTTTTCTGTGTTCCAGGTGATAGGGCAGATTGCAAGGACCATCAACTGCAGCAAAAAACATTCAGACTAGACAATAAAAAAATTATCTGCAGACTGTCTAATGATGAAGATTTTTCTGAGCTGGTCTGTAAAGTGCCATTAGAGATCTTTAATTGGACAAATATTTATCTGATGAGATGTAAGTTTATTTGAGCCTTCCTTAAGGCAAGGAGATACCCATGATGACCTTTCTGGGTCCATTCTTTCCCTATTTTTCTGTGTTTCTATTAATTACTTTAGGAGATCATAGTGTAGTAACATCATTTTCCTCACATTTTGCTGGAGACTGGTAGCAAATCTTCCAATTCATCATACTATCCTGCGAGCTGGCACTGATATCTCTCTGCTAAAGCATTTACAAAATGCAAAATGAGTAAATAGTCTTTTAATGAAATGTATCCGTGAAATGTAGGCCATTTCCTCTCAGAATTGAATTAAGCATTACAAGTGATCAATAACTAGATTTCTGCATCTACTGAAAAGCTCTGCTGGAGAGTTATATAAATAGTTCAGAGTAAGAGAATATGGCTGATATTTTATCACTGTGGCTCTGAAAACATCCAAAACCTGCTGGCTGTCTTTAAAGATGTGTGACTGGATAGACTGATCCTCTCTTTCATCTGTAGGCTACTGGGTCAACCTTAGCTTAACCCCAGAATTAGGGGTCATGCCTTCAACCACAGGCTACCAGAGACCTCTGCAAAAATTGCTGAATCCTGGGCAGATTTCTGAGGCTCTGGCAAGTATTCATCATCCCTTTTAGAGAGTAACAAAAGCACTGAGTCAGAATCTGCAAGAATTAAGGCATGTAATTGAATATATCAGAACACAAGCAGCTTGACTTTAGATACTGTGAGCCTACTTTGCTTTGGCTTTAGTGAATAAAACCCAAGCTCGGTTAGAACGCTTAGTTGTGGACATGTGTTAAGTGATTGTGCTGCTGCTGGTGCTGTAGGTCCTGTACATACAAGCAAATCCTTGCAGTCCAAAGCTGTGTGCCACTGGCTGCAAGTGTCAACTCAATATCCAAACGCAAACATCCCTAAACAGGGAAGTGCATCATTTTCTGTAATGAAAAGCTTCTTAAAAAGATTAATCCACTTTGTCTGGTTTGGGGTAGACATTGTGTATTATAAATGGAAATATTTTCTATTTAAAAGCGTCCTCTTCAATCAGAGGAAGCTTTAGAAAGTTACTTATTTATTAATTTATGGAGAGTCAGAAATCTGTCTGCTATGAATATAATGGGAACCTAATATCCATCCGTGCATCCAGTAGATAGATATTCCTCCTTTCTTTAGGTTATACATGCTTTTAGATTTTCAAATGCTTTTATTGCAGTATTATTCAGATTTTAACACTTATGGGTTACTCACTGGCCTCTTCCTCAACCTTTAGTTTTAGTGAACTGCGTGTTCCACTGTGTAAACTGATCTGTTTCATCTACTGTTTATTTATGTGATTGTTTTCATATTCTTGCTGTCAAAGTGGCTGCTTATTGTGCTAAAAGGACTGTGTTTCAGTCCTTCCAGCTCCATAATGTGCTCAAATCTCATGCTTTTTGTAAAAAGGGCAGGCGAGGTCAGAGTCACTTGGCGGGGAAGGAAGGACGAAAGGTATCGGCGCTGGTATCTGTGTCCTCTTCAGCTTTGTGTAAGCTTTGTACATAATGGCAGTGGAGAATTTGAAAACTGTGGATGCAATTGCACTCCTCCTTTAAAACAGCTTCAGATAACTTCATCTTATCCCCTTACTCGTCACTCACCAGTGAGCAGGGCATGAGCCCTCCGAGTCCTTTCTTGTCTTATTGAGAGCCCTGCGGTTAACTAAGTGTCCAGACTTCTGTTCCTTGTTTCCATCTGACCTGCACAGTTGTCTCTTCAATTGCTGCATGGTGTATATGAGAGTGTTTTAAGCTACCTGACTATTAAGGGCTGTCTATATTTTGCTACAGTGCTTCTCATTTTCATTTCTGTTTTGTCGCTGTTAAAACTGGAAGCCGTAATTAACCACGTACTTCACATGTGTTACCTGTTACCAAGGCAATATTGTCTTTAAATCTGAGGAGGTGGATTTGCTTTCTTCATATCCCAAGTGCTCTATTCTGATTTCAGATCTGCACCTGCTTAGCAACAAGACGTGTTTGAGGGGCCAGCTGTAACCTCAGCTTAAAAGTACAGCTGAGTCGAGATGTGACTGTCCTTAAAAACACCAAAGCTCAGACTCTAAGTATTTAGCAGTACATCTGTATATTAGAATTATTTTAGACTCTTAGACCCCAGTGGGGTCTATTTCTTTCTTTGTTTTGCATACAAAACCATAAGTGTTGGCCTTTGCATGGAGTAACCAAATTGTTATGATTTATGATTAATGGAGTGATGTATGTGATATATATATATATATATCTCAGTATATACTGTGTCAGAAATCCCCATTCCTGCTATAGTTGAAGTGGCTGAAACATGCAACATGTTTTGCCTGGTGGAGTGTAAAGGAGAGGTAAACATGCCTCTCCCATCAACCCCAGTATTTTTTTTTTAGTGTAGGAATATTATTTCTTCACAGTTGCATTGTGTCCATCTGCTATTTGCTGCCAGGCATCCCAGTACATGCACAGTTATACCAAATAAGCTGCTCTCCACCTTACCTTATGCTGAAGAGCTATTCTGACTTCTCTAGTTCTCTACTTTGAGGTCTTTAACTAAACTCTTCTGTGCCAGGGAGAAATTCTGCTCAGATGAAAAGCAGACTGTAGAAGGACATAATAATTATACCAGCAGAAAAATGTCAGCAGACTAATGTAGGTCCCCTATAGGGGTTTGAATCATCTTATGAAAAGTGAAGCCATTAAATAAAACAAAATGTTAGAGATTTTGTTGGGAGTGACAGAAGCAGCAAAATGTTCTTCCTGCTGTATCTCTGACGTTCGGCAATTTTTGGCTGAGTGAAAACAGCAGGCTATCTTTCTGAGTTAGCAGAGCTCAGATGTATATAAAGGTTTCTTAAGGAGAAAAATGTGAACCATGCAATGGCAGAAGTATTTGTCGGGTGTTTTATTAAAAATTTTTTAAAAATAAGATAATCTGCAGCACAATCCTGGGAATAAATGAGCTCAGAGGCACTGCAGAAGCTTGCCAGGATCATCTGGTTTTTTGCCTTTGAATGCAGGCTCAATTAAAACCCAGAATTACAAGGCCAACCTATGTAGTTTTGTTAATGGGGGAGAAAATAAAATATTCAAGTGCTGGGAAAATACCTAGTGATGTGTGACCCCCCACAATTCTAACAGAATTAATATTCATGATTTTCCTGTGTTTATCCAAACTTACTGTTTATAACTACTTTTAATAAGCCTTTTGAAACATTCCTGACATTGCCTGTGTTCCACTGAAGGAGAAATGGAGGCTCTGTTCACAGAATTTCTGTGAATAGGCTCTCGCTATTTGAAGAGGAAAAGACATATTCTTTGACAAGTGTGCAAAGAGGAAAAAAAAATCTGTCTGTGAGTGGGAGTCCAGTTTTTTCCCTTGTATCTCACTGAAAGACTGTAAGAAAGGATTCTTACATTACATCAACCACAAATGACATGAGAATTTTCTTTAAGTTACTTCTGAGGCTGATACCCAGGAGACTTGTTCATGCAGAAGATATTTTTAAATTTTCAAAGAAAAGTCAGACTGTAACTTTTGTTTCATTCTCACAGTTCCTTTTTAATCTGTCCTGTCTCTGCTGGGTCCAAAGTTCTTAGAGATGAGACTTTTCTGTATCTTTTGTCCCTCCTTCCTAATGTAATGTTAATTCACTGACAATAAAGTCTTTGATGCTGAGGTCTATATAAGGCAGGTGTTCCTTCACCCTATACCAGATAGCACCAGCTCTCAAAGGGATTTTTCGAGAGAGCACAATAGCTTGAGGAGAAACTTCTGGTTGACCCTGTAGAGGATGTAGTGTGTGGGCTCTTAAATCAAAGCTGTTAATGGTGAGGATGTAAAAACTCTTCGAGCACTAACAGCGCCGGGTTATCTTACAAGACCTGCCACTCAACAAAATAATAAGGAATTGTTAGTTAGGGTGGTTGGGGTCATTGTTTACTACAGCTGTAATGAAACTGTGGCTGCAAGGGTGCACTCACAGGGTTGATGGTGGGAGGTGGATACGAAGGATTGATAGAAGGTGGGCCAGTGCTTAATCTGTAAGATTGTGCAGGAGAAACCAGTGGCCAAGTCTGTGGAAAACACAGCCTCGTTTCTACCTTGAGATTTTCTCTGGACATTTGGTTGTCTCTGGGAATTGCTTCATTTTTGTGTGTGTTATAGCCTACTGGTAGAACCAGTAAGGCTTAGGCAAAGAAAACCCAAGCTCTGTTCTGGTTTAGTCAGCAGTACTTAGCTCTTGTGTTTTCCCATCTCTTATTCGCAGCATGAGGTGGTTTCTGCATCCTGAACTGATAGAGTTTGGAGCTGCAACATCTTTATGGCAGTGACTAATGCAGGAGCCAGAAAGCACCATTTGGCATTTGGTTTGAAGGTCCCACAATCAGCCACAGCCTCATCTCAGCCATGTTTGTGTCATGTAGCAGAATCCACCTAAGCAACGGCTTTATTCTGGGTCCTACACGATGTAATTGAATTCAGGTTCTGTCTCAAAGCATACAGATCTGACATTAAAAAAAGCAAAAAGCCAAAACCATACATTTTTAAGTTATGCAAAAGATGTATGGTGGGTAACAAGTACAATCACCAGCTCCTTGATGACAAAATATGACATTTTAAAGAAGAACTTTACAGCATCATAACTGACTTTAAACCACACCCTTGCAATGAGACAAAACCTGAAAACCAGCACTCAGAGTGGCCTTATCCATTCTTTCTTTCTGAAAGAAGGCTCAAGTGACATAAAGACCTTGTGGTTTTGGTTATCTGCTCAGGGATGTGACAGCTTCAAGTACCTTCCAGTTCCCATAAAAATAAATGAGAATAATACGTGTGGTGTTTGAATGCATGGCCTGGACAGGACCCTGCTGCAAGAGCAGCTCAGAAATGCAGGAGAGTGGAACAGATTTTCCTATGCCTGGACTGAAAGGTGTTCCAATTACAAACTACATTTAGCAGAATACAGCTAAATAAAAATTGCCTACGTCACACACTGCAGCTAGATATATTCCTGAAGCACTTTAAATTAAAAAGCCTTTACGATTCTAAACAACCCATATGTCTGTCAAAGCTGTCATTGTGCTGCAGCAAGTAAAGAAAACAAAACTTAATTTGTGATGAAGCTTCCCCTGGCTGAAAGCACAAGTCTTCCCCATCCTCTGCTCCCAATTGCAGCTCGCTCTCTCCGACTCCTTATAAAATGCTTTGCATTTTCTTGTGAATCACGTCAAGTTAATTTTATGGCAAACAATCTCTGTTTTCTGAAACACAGAGAAGAAATATAATTATTGCTGGGTGGAGGGTGAAGGAGAGTTGGAAGCAAACTGAACAGGATGCTGGTAATTGTTTCTGGGCACAGGTGCTGGGAAGATTCCAGCCACCTAAGCAAAAAATATCTCAAGAATGTAATTAATTATAAATGGGCAGCTTTGTAGTATAATTCCAAAATCAGAAGGAGAAAGCAACATCCTGGTATCAAAAATAAAAAAAAACCAAAACAAACATTACTCAGCAGATGATCTTTTTGGTAAATAATCCACTGCTTGGTTTATTATGGTATGTAACTAAAGAGATGTTCCCTTGCTTTAGTTTTCAAATTTTTTGAAGGGACAAGATGAGATTTGAGGATGTCTAACTTTGACCTCATTCTGTTCCTGCTGTGATCAGTGGGGAGTTTGTCATAGGGGACAGTCTGTTGAGGCCAAATCAACACGTTGGCAGCTCTTACCCAAAAGTGTGATCCTCACATCAACGTGCCATTCTTGTTCCTGTAAATCCATCTATCCAGCCAGTTCAGCTCGACTTGCCTGGATGGAGGCAACACATGGCTCAGGATTGACTGTTTTTAACTTGTTTGTTTTGGTGTTTCTCATGTACAATTGTTTTCAATTACTTTTGATGTAAGTGGCACTACAGGCAAGCGAGGCTGGCAAGATCTGGTCCTCACTGCAAACATTTCACACTTGTAATCATCTAAATTGCCTTGTGAAATTGTTCATTAGATAAAAATTAATAAATCCTATAAACGAAATCCAACGCACCGTTAGGCTGTTGACATTAAATCTGGCATAAAAACAGTTGTAAATGAAGTCGTCTGTGTACACATTGATTTGGGGCCAAACCTTGAGGTCCTTGAACAAATTTTAAGCCACTGTTTACTCTGGAAAGTCTATAGAATGGGAGTGAAAACAGTGGTCTAAGTTGTAGCTCCAAGAGCTGTTTGAGAAGATTTAATTTTTATATGAGACCATCCCTCTGCTGCGTGCAGGGTCCAGGGTCTTGAGGAGGATGGACTTCTCCATTCCCTTCATTCTGACTACCCCCAAAAAAATCAATGTGTAAAGTAGTAACATCAGAGTGATTTCTGTGCAAAGCTTCCTGTCTGGGACCTGGAGAGTCAGTGTTTGGGAGGGGGATATGGCACTGAAACTGGCTGATTGTGCACAATTAGTGGATAGCACCCTGCACTGTAATTATTTCTTGTTCTCCCATTTGGGAATCCCAGAGGATTTAGGTTTGCAATGCAGGTCACCACTGGCTGTGTTTTTCCCCACCAAATACTGCCAGTTTTTCTGTGCATATACCTACTAATGTTCTAATAGACCCTAGGGTTGCCTCAAGCTGTAGTTTGGTGAGGGAGATAGGGAACTAAACTAAAGTATATATTTAACTGGAATAGTAACGAGAGGAAAATACTTTCCTCATTCGTTACAGGATGAAACCCAAATAACTCTTTTCAAATTGATGGAGCTACTTCACAATCATATCAACAGCTCTGAAAACTCAGCTGAGCCTCAAGCTTTGGGGTTTTGTAGTCACTGTAGGGGAAAAAATGGCTATGAGTTGTCTTGGATGAATTAAAAAAAGGTTAGAAAATGAGTGATTCTGTAAACATAATTTTAGTCTATCGACAGATGGGAGAAATGGAGAACAGGTTGTAAAAGTATAAGCTCAAGCATTATTAATATTGTACTGTTGCTGAGCCAAATTGTAGAGGAACTGAAAAAAACATCCCATTGGTTAAGTAATCACTACACATATGCTTTTGGAGATTAATACTTGGGAGTTTTCAAAGCTTTTATATGTGTCAGTTCTGCTAAAAGGATGAAACTGCAAAAATGCACTGGTAGCAAGTTTAAAGCATTAACAGTGATGTCAGATGCACTTTAAGGATAATCACGACTCCTTTACACCCGGTAGACCTCGTAGTCTCAGATATGGAAATCAGACTTTTGACAACCAAAAATGTTTGAGAAAGTGGGAAAAGACCAAAGAATGTTGTATAATATTTTCAACTCTGGTAGCTATTTCATGCTTTGGTTTTGAGTGCTCTGTTCTGTGCTACACACAAGCCCTACTGGTGGTCTTTAAAACTGGTTGCATAATTACTGTGGCTTCATCCCTTTCCTATCATGGTGTCTGAATTTTTAGGCTCACCTTTGTTTTTTATTATTTTTTTAAATAATAGCACTGCTTTAGTCCCGGAGAGTACTAAGATATTTCAATAATCACAATTAGATGTAACTTAGAGTCCTCGAAAACTACCTCCCTAGAAGTTACATCAAATTTGTACTTGGGGTAATAACATTGACTGAGATTTGCTTACATCTGCATTACTTACCCATGGGCTTAATTCTAGACAGGGTTTGGATGTGTGACAAGAAGTGCAGACAGAAACCAAAGTTTTCTATCCACGAGTTCCTATGTGGTTTTGGAACACCTTTATTTCGTGTAATAGTCACTGATGGGCAGCTGAACTCTTTCATCTTTAATGAAGAAGGGGAAAAAGCTTAGCTGCTGACCAGCTTGAGTTTTAAGATAAGTGATTTAAAAATCATGATGCAAAAGCAGATTTATTTTGAGTGAGATCAAATTTGGCCTTGATTTAAGTTTGTTTATTAACAAACTTGAGTCCTTTGTGAGAACCAGATGGGGAAATCACCAACACCCCACAGGCTCACGCCCCCTGCTTGAAAACTCACGGTGTCAAGCTGTGCTTGTAGAGATTTGTCAGATGAGAACATATTTAACTGTTTCACTAAATCTAAATGTATTAAAACATAACAGTAAAAACCTAGGGTCTTATTTCGATGTTTTGATTGTTAATGATTAGTGCTGACTGGGACTACTCATGAAACTGTGCCTGGGTACAGAGGTGCCTGCGATCGTGATGGAAACTGGGTCAAAATTATCAGTTTTTAAAAATCCCCTGAAGTGTCTATTTGCCTTGCTGGCAAAATATTAATCTGTGAGGTTTGTTTCTGGATATCTGGATTCAATGCCTGAAAGCAGGAGTGGGAGACTGCAGAGTCCTGATTACATAGGAGGCAAACCAGGCCCACAAGAAGCATTTTACCTTTTTTTTTTCCTTACTGTACCTAAAATTTCAGATGGAAATTTAACTTTGTGACACAGTTGACCTAAGAATAAGATTATTGTTTAATATGATTATGGGTTGCACGAGTCTAAAGAGTTATATCACATATGTGAATGTGTCTACTTTGAACCCTAATACTTATATGGGAAATAAGACCAGTATCTAGATCAGTGAATTAAGGTAAAAAAGACAAATCAGCTCAGGAAGCTCCAAGACCTCAGCACCAGGATATTTGCAATTTCTTTATTTTAATGCTTCCATTTATTAGTTTCCTAGTGCTCAGTAAAGGCCCCTTCACACCTACAGAAGGAAGAAAATGTTCTCACACTGTTAAAACATTGGTCACTAAATACAGGAATATCTTTTTATAATATGTCCAATGTATTCCATAATTTTGGAATACATCATATATCATAATATTGATAGAACAATATTTCAATGGCTATTTGAAGTTCCCTGTAAGGTTGCTCAAGAGGTTAATTTAACTCCTCATAATATCTTCTTTGATATTAAAAATAATCTTAGAATGGATTAAAATAATTCAAATAAGATTTTTAATTTTCTGCTCTAGTAATATACAAATTTCTTGAAATTTTAACACCTCAATATTTCATCCATTCTATTACTCTAGATGGATCGTTGATTACATTCAAGGTAAAAAAACCCATGGAATATCTTCAGAATCACACCTGCTTCCACCAGAATAATTATAAGATTTGTTTTAGAGATTAATATGGATTATCCAAAGAATGTTAAATGAATGTTTATAGTTAAAAGGAAAAAAGGGAAAAGGAAAACTGAACTATAAGTACTTAAAGAAACTGTTGGGCATTGTTTCTGAGATAAGTTGTTCCTCACTTTTCCACAATTTACTGCCAGGAGGCCTTCAGCTGCCCAGCACCCTTGAAAATCAAACCATTTTCACAGAGTTCAAAGTATGAAGTTGCACTCCCTTTAATATATTTATTATTTAATATATCCCGATAACTTATTGAATACATTATTTAATATATCCAGATAACTTATTGATATTTCTTATGCATAATTATATATCTTTTATTAATATAACTCCAGCTGTTATGAGACTTTAAGCTACAGTCATGTGGTGAATAAGTAATTAATCCAAAAAGAAAGTATGAAGGTCTTATCCTCTGCCTCAAAACTCCTGGGCATCTGCATTTTGCTTTCTGTCTAAAGGCTGTGGATAAGGATGTGAATTTGGGAGCTAGGAAAGCTGACAATTTCTTTTCAAAGTTGTCCTTTCTACAGTTCATTTTCAGCCTTTTCAGTCTCCCTTGGATAGTCACAAAAGACAGCTTTATTACGCAGTTCTCTTCCCCTATTTTTGTACATATCATTTTCTGTTTGTCATGTTTAGGGCACCTTCATTTCCTCTGTCTCACAGAAGCAGAGATGATTACATTAAGTGTGGAAGTCTTCTCTTTTTACTTTTGGTCAGTAAACCATAGAATTATATTCCATTATTCTTCATAAATTTTGGTGGGGTGGTTCTGGTTGAGTGTTAATGTGGCAAGACCCACGTGGTAACAAAGAACTACGATTACAAGCTGGGGAAGGGTAAACTTGTATTAATAAAGTGACTTTATGTTGTCCTTGGGAGATGTATTAGGTACTTGCTGCCTTACAACATCTTCCCTTCCATATAAATCCCCAGCAAAAGATGTAGGAGTTAGAAGAGACTGGAATATGTTTTCAATCCCGTTTAATCACTGCAAGTAAAGGAAAGGTATTAGAAATACGCCTGAGGCTAATCCTGACAAATCACCCTCATTCTGAAAGGTAGAACTGATATGTGAGGCCGTGTTACATTCGAGTTTCCACCCATAGCACAGCCTGAGTGAGCCTGAGGCCGCCAGCCTTACACAGAGACTTTGTGAACTCCATCATCTGGATGCCCAGTTTAAAGCTTTTAAGGAATTCAGGCACTGCAGTGGTGGGGATTATGTGGATAATTTATTGGCCAGAAGGTTAAATCTGCTTCTCAAGATGGGAATGCCAAATTAACGATCGCTTCAGAAATGTGTCTGACTTACCTTCTCAACACACAGAGCTCTCCCCTACACCTGCCTTCCCGTCCCCTTTGTGTCTGCCCCAGTGCAGGGCCTCTCCCGCTGCCAGTGCTGGGACTGAAGGTGGAGGGCTGATGGCTCATTTTCCCGAGCTAAAACAACCGTACAGATTCCCAGCTGAAAACCCCATGCTGCAGAAGGAACCGTGCTGTACGGAACAGCTGCTCCCAGCTCTGTCCTTTCTCTCTGGAGGTGCTCTCTCCTCACAACATCCATGGCTCTGCCTGAGCGTGTGGAAAAACGTGCCCACCCATGTTTGTGGTGCATGTGTGGGCAGGGGGCTGCTTTCCCTGAGACCCTCAGAGGTGTAGTAGAGGTGCTGCATCTGCCAATCCATTTTTGGGGCTTGTTCTGCTCCTCCCAGTGCCACACGGCAGATGGGAGCATCTGCCCTTGCTGTCGTAGCCATTCAGCAGCAGCTAAAGATGGGATTGCGCATTCCAAAGTCACAAACATTGCTCCAGAGGATAAATCAAGGTCTTGTTTAATTTGAAAACAGAAACGAACCAAATATTTTCATGCACTGGACTTTGGGAAAAGCATTCGGGGTGGGAACTCTGTTAACCATGCTACCTGAGGACTTCAAAACTGCATCATGTTTGACAAACAGGTGCTGCCTTTGGAATCTCTACAGGATTTCCAGATGGCTCTGCATCCAACATGGCCATTAAGGAATAAAACTGTTCTTCCACTTGCACTGGTTTCTCAGGAGTGGTATTTGGCTTTTACTGTAAACATGTGTGTCTCATACAAGAATTGTGATGGATCTTTCCTAGACTCGGCCTGAAATTAATCCTTGATTTTTAGAAGGTTTTTGTCTTCTTTTGTTTGAGAAAGTGGTGTTAAGAGAGTTTAATGCCGTTCACCTTCAGTCCTCAAAATTCAACCATACCCAATTGCTGGGAAGTGATTTTGCTTTCCTCACTGGAAAATCGTGTGTGAAATTGTCCTTCACAAGGACATATCTTCCAGCTGAGGAAGCCCTGAAGAGTTTACCCTTTGCCTCTGTTTCTTCCCACCCTCCCACTTTGCCTAGGAACACCTCAGTGCACCTTTTGCCTCCCCCTCTCCTTGTCTCTGCCTCCTCTGCACCCATACTCAAGACCTGTTTTGAATCTCATCCTGCCACTTGAAGTTCTTCCACCTCCATCTCCTTGTACATCCCTGATAACTTCTTCCACGCACCTTGTGAGGGATAAAACAAGTTATAAATCCCACTTGTGATCACCCAAGTAAGCCAGGAAGTCTGTTTCCCTTGGTCTTTTCCTGCCCTAGTTGCATGGACCCGTATTTTGTCTCTGTCACTCAGGGTGCCATTCTGTGGTTCCCAATTTGTCAAGGAGAAAAAAACCCTGAACACCTGCTTTTCGTTTGCTGAAATATGCGAATGCTATGGCTATAAACCACTGGTAGTTAAGATGCTTGTGAACTTTTTATTTTGTTTTCCCTCTCTAGTCTGACTGCAAGCCTGTAAAGGGCTCACAGGAGAGACTTGTTATGGTGCTGTAAACTGGGGCTCGCTCTAGTAACCCGGTGATCTACTGACACAAGTTGTTCCCAGGGAACTTGTTTTTAAATAAAAAAAAAAAAAAAAATTAAAAAATCGCAGGATAACTTCCCTAGAAAAGCCCTGGAAAACAAGACTGACCAATTCTGATCTTGCTTTTGCTCTGCCTTCAGTGTGTAATTTGCTCCGTCTCTAGCCCCTGGTGCCTCTGCTTACGTCCCTGGACTGTATATTGCTGTTTGCCTAATGAAATGCTGCTCTGGAAGATTTATGGGTGCACATTAATAGAATAATTAAAGGTCTTGGAAAGTCTCAGATGAAATCTGTACCAGGTCAGGAGGGAAACAAGAGAGAGGGGGAAGTGAGAGCTGGGATGTGAGGTGCCTGCACCTATGGCCTGCTGGGCTCCCTGACATCTGGGGGAGAGGGGTGCGGGCATGGGAAGTGCACCCGGGAGCCAGGGCCGGCAGCCCTGCTGGGAACAGCTTCCTGGGGAGTGTTTGCACCCAGGGGTGAACGCCCAGAGACAGCAGCGTCTGTCTGACCCTTCCGATAACCCAGCGTGCGCCTGGGCTGCCTTGGGAACCGCAGGGGCTGGGGAGGGAGGGAGATGGGAAGGGAGGGAGTGAGGGCGAGGTGGGAGCAGAAGCGGAGCGTGGGGCACTGACCCATCCAGCTGCGGCCAGGGGAGCGCGGGGCAAACTTTGCGCGGCCGCTCCGGCCCCCCCGGCGGGGCCGAGCATCCCCCGCGCATCCCCCGCGCATCCCCGCGGGGGCGCGCACGGGCGCGGTGTGAGCGCGCAGGTGCCGCGGGGAGCGGAGCGCGGCTTCACCGCAGCGGCGGCGCGGGGGGCGGCTGCTCGCTCGGCTGACGGATGGATGGATAGATGGATGGCTGGCTGGGAGACATCCCGCCATCCCGTTTGTGCTCTCCTCACACGTCTTTCCTCCCTGCGTTTTGGGTTTTTTTTAATTTTTTTTTTTTTTTCCCCTTCAAAATCTCCCTGGGAATTTTGATTTGCAGGGTTTTTTCTCCTCTCTCTCTCTCTCTCTCTCCTTCCTGCTGAGGATACGTTTTGCTTGCCAAGTTTGTAGTGACACCTCTCAGATTCCCCCGCTCCCGGTTTTTTGGATTTGTTACAGTGCCCGGTTGTATATAGACATACTGTATTTTTTTGCATTTTTTTTCTTTAATTTTTACAAGAAAATGGGAATTCTTTGGAAAGCTAATGGATGCTGAGGAGGACGATCCAAAAAAAAAAATCTCCTTTTCATTTGTAAATGAGGTGTACGAAGAAATTCTTAAATTCAGCCATCAATTTAGCTTCATGTTAAGCACCTCGAAGTATTTATGATTGCAGAGCAGGTGCAAACAAGGATTAGGAATAAGGTAAGGGAGCTATTTCTGTCTTTGAGGCAGCAGCATTTGCTCAGGGTTATCAGCAGCTTTTCTTTTTTTCTTCTTCCATAGAATATGAGCTGATTTATTTGCATTTTCGGTGCTGTTCTCCCGTCCTTCCGAGTCATTTCTAATACGTCTGCCTGCTTTCCATCACTAAAACATGCATTTCTTCTCCCTGGCTGCTCAGGATTTGGGAGTTTCTTGACTGTGCACATGTTTTGGCTGTTATTCGGTGACTGCTTAAAACCACCAATCCTCTGTTTAAAATTATTTCTTACCTTGCACTTTCTCTACCCAGCAGGATTCCTGAAAAAAAACGCACCAAAGCCATAGAAAATTGCAACACAAAAGCTTTTTAAAAATGATTTGCCTTTAAAAAGGAGGGAGAAGTAGTTAAAATTCCCTGAGGGAAAACCGAGGAAGGCGGGGGGTGGGGGGTGGTGGTATATAATAATCAGATTCTCCGTCTAAAAGCAAATGAACTCCCCTCCCTGTTCCCTCCCCCTCACCAGCGGTTCCCCAGGGCCGAGCCTGATTTCTGGCTGTATCGGGGCTCCCCGGGGTCGTGGGATGCAAGGAGGGGAGAGATTCCTGCTGGGAAGGAGGGAAGGATCCCCTGCTTCCCCCCGGGGCGCTGCAGGCTGCTCTCCGTCAGCACGCTTTACTAATTTTTGTTTTATCAGCTCCATTTAGGGATATAAATGGCACGAGCAAGGATATCAATTACCAGCTAACGGCAGCGATAGCCCGTGTTTTATGGGATTTAATGATTTCTCTTGTTTTGAAAAAGCTCTTGTGACGCCAACAATAAAGAACTCCATAAATCATCTAAATGAATTGTGTTCCAGCAAAGGCAATTTTTAGTCTTTTGCTGGGTATCTCCTGGTCCCAATAATTAATATTGCATTAACAGTTGTGAACGTGTTCGTGCTAATAAAGGTGCCATTACCACAAAGTGGCTTTCTTGACGTGGGTCCCGTGTTTACTGAACTCCCACGGAGTGCCTCAGCTGTGGCTGGCTGCTGTCCTCTCCTCTGGAATCAGATCAGGTGACTGGGGAGCGAGCGTAGTGTGCGAGAGTACCCGTGTGGGGAAGGGACACCTTCCCTGGCACTGGAAAGAGTGAAACCCCATTGAACAGGCTGCTCCAGTCACTTAGGCTGGAAGCACGAGGTAATCATCACTTAGGCCTTCTGATTACATGTTTTAATTAAAAGACAAGCAAATGAAGTTCATTCTTTTTTTTTTCTTTTTTTTTCTTTTCTTTTTTTTTTTTTGTAATCGTGATGATTCTATCATCAGCTTTTTAAACCCTCTTAAAAACAAGCAGGAGCTGTGGAGTTCAATCCCTCAGCAGAGCAGAGCAGTGTTCCTGCAGCGCTGTGAGGAAAGCTCCTCTTTCATGTTATCCTTTTCTGTTGCTTGATTTCCACCTCCTCCTGCTCTCCTGAACACATTTTTTTTCAGCCATTATTTACAGGCAAGCTGTACTGAAAGGGCTGGAATGAAATAAGGGTGATCTCCTTATGAAAGGAAAATGTGCTATGAGGAAAGGACTCAAGTTCAGCTGTTTCAACAGAATTTTTAAGCCATGGGGTTTATATGTACCAGAGTTCTCTTTCCACTGTCTTTAGCGTGGTCTGCAACTGGTGATGCAAGCATCTGTAATTGCGTATATCACCTACGTAGCTCACTGTGTGTTCAGTTAGAAACCCATTTCAGGCTGCCCAAAGGTCCTCCACTGTGCTAAAACATTAATCAGAGGTTGAACAGGCGCTGGTTCGGTTCAGCACACGTTTGGGTCAATAGTTGCTGAACACAATACCATTGTATAGATGTGCTGAGTCCACCAGAAATCGTTGCCATGGTTTTATTTTGTTCAGTCTGGTAAGGCTGAACTTCTTGAGGCTGCTGAGTAGACATTTGAGTAAAGTTAATGGAACCAAATCAGAGAAGTTATTTCATGGAATGTATGTAGATTTTAGTGCTTTCTCTGAGCCCCTCTGAATGGAGTGTTTTATTACCATGAAATAGTTCAGAGATGCTGAGTTCAATCCTACTCTCCTTATTCAAGCAAAAATTTTCATAGCCTTCATGAATCTATACATAAAGATGTTTTCAATAAGAATTTCTGACTGTGCAATTGGGCAATTTAGATGGTAACTCTGATGCCAGTGTTTCTTATTTAAAGTTAATTTGTCAAGGTTACAAAGTTTGCTGTTTATCTCCTTAAGCTGGAAAGGGCCAAGGAGTGTTTCCTGTGGTGTCGTTGGTATAGCCCCTGTCATTCCCTCTCTGCCAAGGAACAGCCACTCAATGAGAACAGACTTGCATTTGAGCTTTTAAAATGTCTTTCCTCTGAGCATCAGGAACATTTAGAGAACTGAATTGGTGACTCACTAGATGGGTTGTCTGCATCCCTTGTTACTGTTCATTATCGTTTGTATCGTGTGTGTATTTGAGCATAATCTGGTTCTTGAATTGGCAGGTCGTTGCTTGAATAAGTTCTTTGTTTATTTTCCTGTTTGCTTTTCTATTTGAATGTTCTTGTTCCCATGCACTGTAATGATGATAATTCCTCAAGCAACAGTGAGTTGCAAGCAAAGGCTTGAGTTCATGGGTCAGCTGTGATTTGTGACTGTTGGATCCTACTGCTGGTCAAGGTGTAAAGCAAATGAAATGTGCAACCATAATTTCTGGTAGAGGTGCCATACACTTCCTATTTAGTTCTTGCTGTTAAATTAGCCTTGGGATTTTTTTTTTTTTTCAGATGATAAACAGTATTTACAGAACTTTTGTACTTTAATCCATAGGATGAGAGTCTGTAATTTTGCAATGGAAAACCAGGGTCCTCCAAAGAAATCCATTTATTGTACCCAAGTCCATACAGTTATTAATGGCACAGTTTGGTCCTACTTCAATTTTTACTTAAAATCTCATAGTTCTTTTCAGCAGCGAGGAGCTACCAATATCCTGATTATTTCTGGTGGAAAGCACTTGAAATGGGAATAATCTGAGATTGTGCATTGGTTCAGTAGTCAGTGAGAGTAGTGGATCTGTGGCCTTTGTTGCTCTGTTCCAGGCTGTAGCCACCAGGTGAGTATGAAACGTTTTCAAGAGTTGCAAGTGTTTTTGAGGAAAAAGAATGAATGCTTAAAGAAATAAAATGTTTGATACCTGGCAGAAATAACCTTCACTGAAAGAAACAGAAGTGTGCCTAACAACATTTACCTACTTTCGGTAGGGGTTTTACAAGTGCCGTGAGTGCTATAGGATGTCAAATGCTCATTTAGTGGTTGTGGAGATGCTGGGCCACCAGCCTGGCCTCAGCTAAAGACTTCCAGGTGATGGCCCCTCCACTCTATGGAATAGTGGGACACTGTGGGTCACCTGCCCACAGTCAGACTCCTTCAATCCAGGTATCCTGCTGGCTGTGTGATCCACGCTGTGGTGGCCATTCCACCTGCAAGGTGGCAGAGCACCCGGCTGGGATATGTGGCCAGATTCTGTTACTTCTGTGCTCCCACAATCCCATCAGAGTCAGCACGATGAGCTCAGCAAAGCACACTGAAGTTGTGACCATTCCGTGTGGTGTTCACGTTGGTTTAGAAATGCCAGAACTGAAGAAAGCTGCTTTCCCAGAGATTTATGTCTACTAGAGTCAAACCCTTCCCCAACTGAAACACTGATGGGAGCTTTCTCTCTTTCTTGTACCCAGTAATGTGTTGCAGTTGTTCTTTTTTCTTTTAAGAGAAGTTGACTGAAGCATTCAGAGTCTTGCAGAGCTCCTCGTACCTGTTCTGCCCTCACTGTCAGCAAATTTACATGTTCCTCAGAGAGTTTGGAGTGAATCACCAACTGATTAAGAAATGTGTAGAAGTGCACACAAAGCCCGGTTGTGTACATCTTGCTGAGTTAGAAAACCAGATTAAAACTGCAGGCTTGCATAGGACGTGCATTTTCCTCATGTAACAAGTTGGAAAACTCTGTCTCACTCATATCAAAACTTCTCAGTGCAAAGGATAAGGGTTTGCTAGTGCTGACAGCTGGAGAGATTTCCCCTGGGCTCCATGTATGGGTGGTCCAAGCTTTAAGTTCAACATCTGTCTCTGCAGGTCCATGGGGGGAAGAGGAGTAATTGCCAGAAATCTGCTGTATATCCAATTTAAGACTATAGCTTTGCATAAATAGGATTAAAGTTTCACAAGAGACCAATTTAGTTATGGAAAAGACCAGCTTGTTTTGATACCAGATGTGAGGTTGATTTCTGCTACTTTCTAGGAAACAGCAATACCTGTGCATGAGTCTTGTGGGCTGCAGAACTTTTTGCAGAGTCAGGAAGAAGAAAGAAGTTACTTGAAGCCTTTCTAGATGTTTAAGCATGTGTCTACCTCAAAGTATAGTTCCAGAATGAAATTTAGTAGTTTTATCAAACTGAACAAATCTGTGGTTTGGGGGAAGTTTTCAGATATATTTTCTCCGTGGAGGAAGGGGCTGGTCAGGTCATCTGCACAGTAGGAAGAGAAGGATGGGAAAGATGAGGGGTCTGAAAACAGCGAGAATGAAGCTAGAAAGAAGAGGTGCCAGAAAAGATGATATATTGAATTTTGTAATGATAAATTGCTACTAATTGAGCATAATAGTAGGAACTGGTCAGCTATATTGTTAATCAGTTTACTGACTTCATATACTGTGAGAGTACCAACTGCAGATACTACACAGAGGGGAGAAACACTGGAGAAGAAAGCATTTCTATCTGTGGATTCAAGTAAAATAATATAAACCCAACTATGTTTTCCAGAGCCTTAGTAACAGAACTGCAATTAGCATAAAATTTCCAAGGACTGGGATAAATAAATACCAGATGCGCTTATTTATTTATTTAGGATTTGGTCCATTTCCTATCAAGAGGAACTTTATTATTCACAGGAAGGAAAAGAGGGAGAGTGAATTGTTCCTCTGAAGTGGATGGGAGACTTTCCATCCTGGTTGCCATAAAACAGCACAGGGAGATTCTGAATTTTGAAATACAAATTTGATGTAGAAATTTTGTTAATGTTTTGCAGAGTTATTTTCCAGCACTCACTATGGTGGAAGTTTATCTTAAGGAAGGAGGGATATACTTACAGGTATTTATTTTTGACTCCTGCCTTTTGTTTTACTCAACAACTATTCAGAATTGGCTTATCTGTTATTTTTGATGAAACGTCACCTGTGGCTGAGACATATTTGAATTTATTAAAACAAACCCCAACCCAAACTCCAGAACTCAGAAAAATTTGGACTTGTGCCAATTGAACATATTTATTTGACAATTAAAATTCAAAGCAGATGAAGTTTTACTGAAAAACATAGCCAGGTAGCAATTTATATTGCAGTAAAATGAAAATCAGATGTTACTAAGTTGTAGATGAGCTGAGTTCTGAGGTTTTATTAATTATTGTTTGTATTCCTCGCACAACCAGGAAGTTCAGCCAAAATCATCACCTTCTTGTGCAAGACAATGCCCAAGAAAGTGATGAGAATATAAATACTTCTTGTGTTCCCAGGAATTTAGGCTTCACTCTGAGTCCTTGTGACATGATTTACCACAGTTGCACTGAGTCTGGGTGTTCACAACATGGGAGAGCACCGTAAATTGAAGGAGAACTGGAATATTGTGTGAAAGCAGAGTGGTCAGAAAGATAAATTCAGCATGCTCAGGGAAATAAACATCTGGAGACACTTCTAAACAGAAAATCATCAAACATTTGAGAACTTTTCTCATCTTTGGTAGGCTCAGCTAATGCATAAGTAACAATATATAGATATATCCATGCACTGTGCCTTATGGTAATGCAAAAACACAGCAGAAATGATGTGTGGTCTGATTCAAATACCTGTGTGAATACTTAGACACTGCAGCACTGTTATTGGAGTCAATATGTACAACGAAAGATGCAGCAAGTGCGTGTGAAGAAATAGCATTTCGTTTAATCACACAGTGACTTTGTCAGTTTTTTAGTCTTTAATGAATTAATGGGAAATGCGCACGGTTAACACTACTTTTCTCTGCTATTTAATTTGCTTGTTCTCGAAAAGATCCAAATGTAAAAATGTAGAATGACTTTTAGCCCATGTTTGGTGCATTTTAGCCTATGCAGAGACAAATACCACTTGGCAAGTGAAGGTCTTAGCACAGACTGACCAATACTGAACTACAAACATTACTTTAAAGAGGTTATTAAAGAAAAAGAGATTTTCTGTTGTTTTGGAACATATGCTGCAACTAACATTTAAGAGCAGATAAATTTTTAGAGTATGCAAACCCTACTGATTTCGTTACTCTTTGTTCACATCCATCATTTTGCACTCTTGCAGCTCTTGATGTTTTTGAAGCTTGTTGCTGAGGCCAGACTTGACTCTCTATATTTTAGTAAGTTTGTGAGAATAATGGGGAGCAAGATCACTACCCAAACACAAATTTTGTAGCATTTGGAACTTTAATGATGGAGAAGGCCTCAAAGGGTGCCACAGCTTTCCTTTTTGACTGTTTAGCAACATTTTGCATGGCCATCATTCTTGTCTCCATTTTTTTCTTTGTCCTTTTTTTCCTTATTTTTCCTTTTTTCCCCCCTTTACCATATTCAGTTCACCAGAAGGATGCAGAGGCTTTGCTTTCCCTGCTTTCCACCCAGTTGCTGGGGCTGAGATGCCACAATGATGCTGTGCCAGATTTCTGCAGCAGCCCCATGTCTAAGGCTTCAACTGCTGCATGTCCACGAGGAAGAAACACTGGGTGCACTTTCACTCTCATTCCTTCGCTTGGCACTTACATTAAAATTAATTCCAGCACTCAATCTATTTTGTTTTCCCATCTATAAGTTGAACTACCACCCTGAGATGCTGTGAGGATTAATGAATGCTTGGAAATGTCATTGCAGATGGAAAAAATGCAGTGCTGCCTCTTCAAATCGTTATGTATAACACTGCATAGTTCAAAAGTTGGGAGAATTTGTATAAAGGCTCTGGCAAATGAAGCAAGAAAATATTAAACCTCCTATTAATGAGGCAGCCACAGGTCTGTCTATATTTGGTATCTCTTCGTGGTTCAGACACCAGCAGTGCAAAGAATGATCTCCTCTTGTGAGCCTGCCCTTTTGTAATGATCTTTGAAAATGAGGAGAGTTTGACGTGGGGAAATCGTGTTGGACCCTGATGGATGCTGTTCAGCTCTTGTGAAGCAGCAGTATTTAATTCTTCTCAAGCACGTGTTTTCCAAAATAACAAAGCAGCCCTATGTATGTGGGTCTGGCCATTCATAAAATGAGTGTTTCTTAAACAAAATAATTTTATTCTAAACCTAGATTATATTTGTGGAAACAATCAGCGTTTGTGGTGAGTTAGAATCCAGTTAGGTTTTTTAAATACTTTGTTAAAAAGTATTTAAAATTTCATTTTCTCCTTGGATATAAACTTATTTCCCTGAGAATTATAACTTCCTAGGCAGAAATTTATATGCATAATCTTTTCGTGTTTTCAAAATAGCTCTGAATAATTAGGAAAATGTAATGAAAATTGTGACATAACTTTAACTGCCATAGAACTACGATAACATTTGTGATGCCAGATATTGCATCTCTTCTCCATATTTTATGTAGGGTCAGAAATTCAGAGAAGTACTAACTGCAGTACTACAGTGGCTTAGTTTCACAGAAAGTGAAAATTCTAGTAGAACTAAAAAAATATGTCAACACCAAGATGTGTAATTCTAAGCACAAAAAGTTGTGCTTGGTGTTACTGCAGCAAGCTACTTGACATTTGGCTGATAATATACTCGAGCTGCTGTCTCAATTTAATTCAGAAAATATTTGATGTTTCAAATATTCAAGCTGGTTCTTAATCAAAGCCGTGGGTTGTGTTTGGTTTAGAGATGTCACATGATGAAACCATAGTGAGCAGTGTGGTGCTTCCAGAGCTGTCTCTCTGAAGACAATTTCACTGCTTACCTAAACCTAGGTATGAAAATAAATAATTTTGCAGGCTATCAAAGTTGGTCTTTCCTAATTCTGAGTTTCAACAATCAGATTCCAATCTGAAACGCAGAGAGAAAGGTCTGTAAAACCTGGAGAGCCTCGTTGGTTCAGCACCAGAGGGAGCCGCTTGCCCAGCTCTTGGCCATGTCAAGCTCAAAGGAAAGAATCTATAAAATGGAAAGAAAGAAAAAAAGATAACTTGTTAAACACTGCCCACGCACGAAAAATAACATTTGAAAGTTGAAGCTATGTTTAGTGTGCTGATCTTTCTGCCAAATCTGACACTTTTTTTTTTTTACATTGAATACTCCTAATTTATTACATTCAAATTCTAATCTAGCCACTTTTTTCCTAGATTGTTGTCAGAAAAATATTCTGTGGCTCATGGATAGGATATTATAAAAATAAATTATGATTGTCAGTGACAACTGTAACTTTGGATCTCTCTTTGCTATAATAATGTGAATACAATGTGTGTGTATGTGTGCATATGTTTGTATTCTTAGCTGGTGTAGTGTGGTACCTGGCAGGAATACAGATTGTGCTAATTATCCTTTGCTCAACTACCATCCCCCCTTTATTTTCCTCTTAGTAATCCGCTACTTTATATGGCATTAATGTGTATTCTCTTAGAATACTGAGAACTGGAATTTGATACGACGACTCTGGTCCTCATTTGCAAAGTATAATTATTTACGTATTTGTGTGCCACTGAAATTCATAGGTTGTAGAGTGCAGGGCTGAGCTGTGTAAGATGCTGTACTTACCCAGAATAAAAAACCTCAGAGAACACCCTCCCCCCCAGACAACCTCTCAGGAGCTGGTGCAAAGGGTGCGTAATCTATGTGCAAGTACAAAGGAGGAGGGAAAGGCAATATAGCCCTTCAGACAAAGGATGACTTGAACATTTGCTTAACTGTGAGTTGTCCAGGGTCATGGAAGCAGAGCAAGAAATTGAACCTGAGCCTCTGAAGCCCTAGTCCAGCATCTTGTTCATAAGATATTCCTTCTCTTTTCCTTACCACCATAAAACTTGACCTCTGTGCACTGAAGATGATACTTTTAAAGCTCGATTTGTAGGTTCCACTACCACTGCAGTAAAATTCCCTTATTTACAGGCGTGCACACGCAGGCAGACGCACACGCACGCAAATCCTTTCCTTTGACAGGGGATTTGCTGATAAGGCAGTATAATAGCACTAAAATCAATTCATGTGGAGCTTCAAAGTTATTAAGCTGTAGCAATTTAAGTGTATTCAATCTGTCTGCTTAAGAGATAGTCGAAGCAGGTGCCTACTCACAGAGTATGTATGTAGGGAGTAGGTGTATGTAGACACGTACAGACATGAATTTTTAGGATGTAGATATAAACATATACACACAAATAGTTATTTGAAATTCCAAATTAGGAGTTGAGTTTAGCTGAGATGTTGTTGGAAGTGGAGCAGCTGAGAAATTTCAGTACTCATAGAGTGGTCTGGCTTTCTTTTACTTGATAAGAGAAATAAGAAAAGCCCAATTTATGAGCTGCTAGGGCCTGAGTGAGAGGACACGCTTCCCAATTTCACATTTGGACTAAATTAATAAAATTCTTCTGCAGTTCAATATTTTAGAAGTTATGCTGCCAGATATGAATGGCAAATTAAATTAGTTTTCGAGCTTCTTCTTTGAGAAGATACAGAACAAAAGTCTGTTTCAACAATGTGTTTCCCCCTCTTTACATCCTGAAATTTCTCCCTTATATTACACCACTGGAAAATATGTGTAACTGATAATTCAATTAGTTTGGCTTGCAAATCAGGAATGGGGCAGCGTAATGGTCTTCTAATAATGCTCAGTGTGAGATCCCTTCCTGGCTGAAACAAGGTCAGGGAATGCAGGTGACAAGAGGTATTTGGGTCTCGGTGACATCGACATCTTGAACGCAGGGAATGAAGTCCTTGAATGAACTCACATAGAAAAACTTGGCCAGAGCAACAAACTGACCTTAGGCACCAGTTCACTCACCCAACTGGTTCCTTTTCTTTCCAAGGTCTCCTGGAAAGTTGTTTGTGTGTCAATATAACTTGAGCCATGCTCCTGGATAATGTAGCGGCCTTAGAATCAGTAATGAAGGAACTGCAGTTTCATTATCTTTTCTATCTTAATGAATTTCAAGAGCTAAAGTTCTCCCACTTTGAGACAAAAGAAAGATGTACTCTTTGACAGTCTTTAAAAAAAATGAAAAATAAAATAGAATCATAACCTTAAAGTTGGAAATTTTGCTGTTGAGTCTTTCAAATGTACTCTTTCACTCTGTTTGCAAGTTCAGATCCTAAACGCTTGTTGGAAATGGACTAAGCAACCCAAAACAATCGAGAGACACTCCTTAGTGTGTTCTTAATGTGATTGATTTCATGTTTTTGGTCTTTGATTCAGTCTTTGCTTTCTTTTTTTTCAAAGGCCAAACACAAATAAACAATTCATTATGATTTAGCTGGTTGCCTGAAGGACATTTGGATTGGAAGGTCCAATAAAAAGTCTTCAGTTTTGTGTCAGGTCGAGTACAGTGTTCTTAAAGCACCATTTGAAACTGTCATACACATGGCACTTTCTCAAAGGCTTTTGCAAATATGTTTTCTAAGTGAGGCTATTTATCCAAGAACCTTCTCCCAGCCAAGCTTTCAAAAAGCAGGAGCTGTTGTTTGCGTCTCAGAGGAAATTATTTATTGCTAAGACAAAATGACTCTGCGCTAACGTGCTTCCCAGTGCAGGGTGATGTATTAAAATCTGGAGGATTTTGAAAAAATCAGGGTGGAATAACAGGGCAGCAGAATGGTACTTGAAATCCAATCAGTGTAATTGTAAATTGACACACCTTGGTGGAAGTGCTCGATACTGAGACAGAGCCTGGTTTGTGGGTTGTCTGGGGAAGGATCTTTAGAGAGGTTATGACTCGTTCCTTGGTGGTTCACCTTAATTTAAACAGGACTGGGAATCATCTGTTGCAGCTACAGCCCAAACTAGGCAGTGGGATTTAGCTCGTCTGAGGCTTAGCCCAAAGTCCATTGAAATCCATGGAAAATTTCCCATTGCTGCCACGGTCTTTGGATCACTTTTCAGTAGTTCTGGCAGTGTCACATTCCCATTAAATAATGACCTAATAATAAAAAACTCTGCATCCCTGTCTGTAGTGTTTCTGTGAAGAAACTTTTTCATTGCTTCCCTTTAAAAAGACCTCAAGGACAATTACGTGCTCTGTTATTCATCTAGACCTGTACGGAATCTTCTTACACACAGCACAGTTGTGGAGCTCCCACCTCCTGCTCTCCAAGGGCAAAGTGCACACAAAGTGGTCAGGTTTTGCACTCATGTCTTGTGATATCAATGAATGCAGGTGACCACGTGACAGCTAAGGCATTCAGCTTAAACAAAAGCAGCATTTGGAATTTGCCGCACACAGAGGTCAACAAATCAAAATTTCAGGCTGGATTTTTTTTTTTTTTTTTTTTAAGGCTGGATGATTTTATGACCGTTAATAATATTTGTAGCTCCAGTATGCAAACCAAGATAAGAATAATCAAATCTCATGCTTCAGGGCATAAGCTAATCACCTGCTGGGTTTGGCATAATTGGTTTAGTGCATTATACTAGGAAGGGAGGTTCACTTTCTCTGAAACTTAGCCACCCTCAGTGAAAGCATTTAAAAGGCCAGAGTTTCCTGATCCCCTTTGACAGCTCCTTTGTCTGTACAAAGATGTGTAACCAGCGCCACTGAACATTAATATTGCCACCTTATTTTTTACTTCATGATTTAGCGCTGTTAGTACGAGTTATTGCAGTTTATGTGACAGTCTGCATATGTATTTAAGGGTTCCTTGACTTTTCTAACTGGTGGAAAAGATGCCAAATGATGTAAGAAACAGACTTGCTGATAAATTTCTGAACAGCATGTGCAGACACAGACACACATGCATTAATTCATGTGTTAAATTGCAAAATAATCGATTTATCTATCTGCTCTGGTATCTGGACATAGATAATTGGTGTGCTACTTAGGAATAACTCGGAAATGTTGACAGTGCTTTGCAGGCCTCAAATTAGACAAGTAAATAGTTATAATAACTATTTGATTAACTCCTTGGCAGTAGAAGTTGGATTTACCTGACATGGAGCCTGTTTCTGGCACTGGATTCGCCAGAAAGCACCTGCTTGAAAGGATTAATTCTGTAATTGAATCTCTGCTGATGTTAGTGAATGTGTTTTGTTTTCTGGCATGTGGGTATGGAGCAGGGAAGCATAAACATTCTCCCCTTCCAGTCTCCTCAGTGGAAGCACACCAGGTCTGCAGCCTGTGCACTCTAGTGAACAAAGACCAAGTTAAGTCTGGTGTCTTGTTAAAGAATGAAATAGAGTCTCATGCCCTTTAGCAAAATCAAATATAAAACAACAGGCAACAAGATACCCTAACCAGAGTTCTCTAATATGCTCAAAACCCCCCTAACTGATAAGATTCAATTCCATTGATTTTTGAGTAATTTCTGTTGAACTCTATTTGTTTTTTATTGTTAAATTAGATTTGGGGTTTCCTAGGCAGTGCAATATGTTCTTTGAAGGCTGTTTGCCCTGCAGCTCCACCAGTACATTGGATGACAAAGTTTTACTGGGCTGCTTTATGCTCTAACACTTTGATAGGCAGCAGCCTTGGCTGCTGTCAACACTTCACTTTATCTGGACTTTCTCTTCTAGCAATTTATGAGCACCACCCAAGTTTTTACCACTGCAAATGAGTTTCAACTAAAAATAGGGTGCTGTTTTTCTGCCGGGTTTCAGCATTAAGTGTGAGTGACTAAAATTTAATGTTGCTCTATAGTTTATCCTAGAGTTCAGGAGAGAGGCAACAAATGATACAGGAGTTCTAAGCCTTCTGAAAGCCTGATGCAAAGCATCTTCCTTGAAAGCCTCAGGCAGCCCTGTATATTTATGTGCATTTACAGAGGAGGTTCTTTTAAGCTGGGGAACAGAAAGACACAATATAGTGTTGGGATTTTCCACTGTAGGAAAATGGGCAGTAGGGTCAGGGGCTAATGGTAGATCTGGAACTCCTTTACTACTTCAGCTGGACCTGCAGTAAATCGATGCCTGTCACTGGAGGGAGGTTTGAGCTCAAAAAAGCACAGGAGGAAGGTTAAAACCCGTGCTGTGGTTTTTATTCCTTTTGCATACAAGTCAAGATGTTGGCTGATACAGGAATAGGAAAGGAAATCTTATTCTCCTGAGAAAGCAACAACAAAAGCCAAGGCAAGTTCATGATCTGTGTGAAGTCCTCAGATGCAGGCCTGTAGGAAAACCAATAACAGCTGAAATGTATGCAGCAGGGTTTTTTTTCCAGATGAGCACTTTTAATATAACATTTTCATAATTTCCACACAGTGGTAATCATTTTATTGCTTTTCTTTATCTGTACCTATTACTGTTCATAGAGTAGCTGCTCAGTTCTGATAACCCAGTGGAAATGCATTCCAAATGTAACTCAAGATTTGCAGAATTTCATAAAATTCTCTGAATTTCCACTTCAAAGTACACTGGAACAGTTTACTATGGCTCCTAATAGACATTTTTAGGTTTAGTGTTTTGATCTGAAAGCAGTTATTTCATTTCCTGGTGATTTATGTTTCTTTTCTGAAAGAAATTAGGATTTTCAAAGCTATCAGTCCATAATTAACATTTTACAATTAACTGGCCCATCACTGTAGTAGCAAAATATTGGCCTATGGGATTACAAAGAACAGCACTGGATGAAATAATCAGCCTAGCAGAGCCAGACCCAACTGTACAGGCAAGATTTTGCTCAGAATTTCAATAGTTGTTACCAGATCACGCATAAATAACTCTTGAAAAGGAAACCATCCCAGCCAGAAATGAGTTTATCTGTAGGCGTGCTTGCACTGGTTCTTATCCAAATTTTGTCTTTATTAAGTCAATCAATCCTTTGAACAGGACCTTTAGTTTCAAGACTGAGGCTTGGTTTTTACCCTCTCGAGGTGCAGCAGTCACAAAAAAAGGTATCTGAAATGTGTGGAAGTGATAAAGATGATTCCCATTGGTCACCATTGATATATTCAGGCCCTGTCTTGTGCTGAAATGAATTTATTGTGTACATCTTCAGAAGTCAAATACTTTAAAAGTAAAGCCTAAATGAAAAAATAAGCTTCTACTTGAGTCTACAGCAAGCTGTTAATGATTGTAATGGTAGAGTTTCTTTCCAATAAACCTCAGAATAAAGCATTTTCCTGAGCTGGCTGTTCTCAGAATGTCTTTTTATAAAGCCTTTTGGTCTCTGCTCAGGAGCTCTCTGTTGCCTTAGAGATACTCTTGTATATTGTGTGCATGAAATAAACCCAACAGAACTGCCCAGGGATTCTGCCACAGTCGGTAAAATAACACTCAAGCCCCACCACAAATGGCTCCGGCTCCTGATGGTTTGCCAGGCTGGTTTTGACAGGCTACACTGCAGATAAATGGAAGCATTTATTGTATACTTTGAAGAAATTAAGGAATTAAGTATTTACTGTGATCCAAAGACGAAATGATGGAGATTTCTGGTCTACGGATTTTTCATATTGTTTCCTCCCAGGTTACATTTCCTTCGACTGGGTGGTAGAAGTTATTTTGTATTTTTCTGTATTTTGTTACCTTGGATATAAAGTTTTCATAGTTTCGTGCAGTCATAGAAATCCCTAAAGGATAAAGACATAAATCCCTATTTGATACTGCCATGATGAGGGAAATAATTTGTCATTTTCCTTAATTTTGTTTGTTCCCACTAGAACTGCTTTTAAAGAAAAAAACCCGGCCCTGTAATTTGTGAATAAAACCCTTCCACATTCTCTATCTGTGCAGGTTCACTTATTCTAATGGCACTGCACGAATACACACAAAAGCCAAAAGCTGTCGTGCTTATTTAGTGTGCTTTATTTCAGACTATCAGACATGATTGTGTATTTTTATTGTCATGGTTTGAGGACTGAAGCTCACATTAATTTCCACCTTTCACCCTTAAAATCTGAAAGTGCTCTGCAGCAGAGCACAGATGTTCTCACATTCACATTTTTTAGCTGTAAAAACAAAGATGCAGGGAGACATAGAAGCTGCTGAAAGTCCCAGAGAGGATATTACCTAGTGTCCCAAAGAACAAATCTACCTACAGGGATGCATTAAATATGGCATTAACTCCTCAACCCACACTGACTTCACTGCAAGTCAGCTTCAGTCCAAACTTTGCCTTTTCAATAAATTAAAAGTGAAGCTGGGAAAAATACATGCCGAAGGTTTTGACTTTGGCAGGAAAACCTTGCATTTACACAGAGTTCCTCCATAAAGTATGAGCAGCTGAAATTTGCTAGAAAGAGAAATATAAATATTTTTTACTCCTTGAAGATTTTTCTTTAGGATTCTCCCAAGAGCTAATGATTTGTGTAAGATTTCTATGACCATATCACTAATAATTTAAGTATTTCAAACATTTATGAAAAATCTTCCACTGATCAAATATGGAAGAAAGCTTTTTTTTTTTTTTTTACCGGCTATGGAAAAGATGGCTAAGTCTTCCAACAAAATTGTAATAGGGCATGATTCTGCAAGATGTCGAGTATCCTCCACCCTTGTATTTTCAGTAAATAGAAAGATTTTTACTATTTTATGGAAGGTTTTGTTTTGTTTTTAAGGAACTGTTAGTGGTGTCTATAGGATTCATTACTTATAAATATTTAAGGACTGTTTCAATGTAGGCATGTGTTCAATGGAAGCCTTTCACACATAATTAGTCAAGTTGTAGTCCAGGTTGGATAAGTGCTACAGAAGAGTCTAAATATTGAACAGCCAAAGCCAATCTGATTCTAATGTACTTTGCTGCTGCAATTTTTCCAGGAGGAATCTGCTCTTTGTTTCTCTCTGGTCTTGCATGTTTTTCTGGCTCTTTTATCCTTTTGAGTAAACAGAGTATATGAGAATCTGATTCTCCAAGTGCACATGTATAATTTAATTTTTACAAGAAATTTCACTCCTCCTAGCTCAAAGTTAAATGTATGTATGTATGCAGAATCAAAGCTTTGGATTACACTCAGAAAGTGTAAGTAGGAGTTTGGCTCTGGAATGAGTTTTAATCTACCCCTTTTAGTTGACCTCACATTTATTTTGATGCACAGAGATATTTTACACTTAAAACAGGTTTGTACTGCAAGTATCCAGCTCCTCCATTATTTCTGACTGGCTTTATTACAGAAACTGCAGAGAATATATTGTTGTATGTGCACCTACGTGTTGCTGTTGAAATAAATAATTAGAAATTGGAATAAAAATGGAGACATATAAATATACAAGCTTCTATCCCCCATACACACACTACATACATTCTTTGTTGATTTCTGAGGAGAATTAGGCCTCTAACTTTTTCCACGTTCCAATATGGAGCTAACATGGCAGAGTTTTATTCAGTGTACCATGCTTCCCAAAGCAGCCCGTTAACTTGAATGCAGGTTGCATTGGAGTTTCTTATCCTAGATAAGTGGTAACAGCTATTAAAAATGTAGTTGGGCCTAGGAAACACTCTTCCAAAGATAAACCCACAAAAATCTCTCTATATTATCCTGTGGAGCTCACCCTCTTGGTGTGATCCTACAAGCCAACTCAGTCAACCCAGCAACTATTCCTCTGCGTCAAAGTGAATTTCTAGGCTGATAAATCTGTGCTAGTAACCTGTACAGATATGAACTTTGTCCCTACAGAGATGTGATTTTAATCTATCATTGGGAAGGTATTTGTAGCCAGCTTTTTGTGCGGTAGATTATTGATGGTACTTCTTCCTTTATGCTTGGGGTGTCAAGTAAGTGAGGCAAACTCTACAGAATCTCAATGGACTGGCTCAGTCCTCTCTGAGACAGCAAATAAACTGCACAGTGGGTTGTGATTTCATATATTTGCAAATGGTTCAGAGAAAAATAGATCACCACAGATACTGAGACATGTATATGATTCTGTCTGAAACACACTTCCAAAACTGCAATAAAGGGCTGTCCTTTTTATTTGGAGATGTCAGGCTCCTGGCAACATGTGAGCTGTGGTGATCTGACATCAGTTACGTTATGGCTGCTTCCAGACTTCTCATATTTGGGTAGTATGATTGAAGCTTTAACACAGCGTGCTCTGTACAAATGACAGTACTTTGGGCAGAACATGACAGATTTTAGCGAACAGATTAAAGGAAAGTTGAATTGACTTTCTGCTCTTCTTGATTATCTCTGTGTGTGTGGTCTCGTCCTGTCGCAACACGGATGGAAATATGTTGCATATCATAATCTCTGGTGCAAAAATGAAAAGCATGAAAATGAGTGGAGACGGTTCCTTCCATCACGTGGAAATTGCGAAAGATACTCTGTTGGCGACGGTCTAATCACTCTGTACTCCTCCTTATCAGTAGTGTTGAGCAGGGATGTAAATTGTGGTTCAGTTTAAACGGCATTAGTTTCACAAGCTGACTGAGAAAAGCCATCCTGCGTGCCTGGCTTGGAAAACTAAACTTCCCAATGAAGGTCTTAGTTTGCATGTGGCATCAGAAATCCACTTAAACATAAGAAACTCAGTGTTACTTGGTTTATTCCTCGGAGTCCAGGTGGTAAATGTGCTTAACTTTTCAGGTGGGATTGGTGGGAAACTTGAACTCGGGGCTGGCTGAAGAGGCACCGCGTGTATCTTGTGGCACTGCAGTTTTTATTTTTCTTACCCACACAATGAAAAGAGCTTTTATTGATGCAGTGTTTGTTGGAGACCTACTGCAGGGGTCCACCAGGTGAGGATAAATCAAGGTTGATGCATTCTGGTTGATGTACATCTGGTTGATGTATTCTATACAAGGTACTGTATTCTGGAAGGTTTTGTTCTGATAGGAGTATTCTGATTATCCCGTTTTTGTCGCCCAGGAATTGAAAATCCCAAAAACCCTTGTTCTCTTAGTCACTGTCACCAGGGAGTTGCAGGTGATCGCGTTGACCTCGCAGTGATGTCCAAGACATCCTCACCACGCTGGCTGGTGTGACAGAGCCCATGAGGCACTGTGAGGATTTTGTCTCATGTGCAGATGTGACACAAATGTCATCCTGTTGCTGTTTATAACCAAGAGCGGGACAGTGGAATTTAATATCAGTTCAAAAACCCATAATATCTCTGCAATGTCAAGACTGCAAACAGGGAAGCCAACCACTTACCAGTTGTGGTTGGAATATAGATATCACTGTAGGGGAAAATGGTCAGGCACAAACCAGATCATTTCCTCATAACCCCAAGCACTTATTAATGATAAAACTATCATTCATTATTTACTTTTCTGTATTTAATCTCTGACCTAAAGTGCTTTATAATCAGGAAGCCGTTTTTACCCGTCTAATCCCAGCTGGTATTTCAGAATCTACTCATACTCGATTTATAATATTTAAGTAATATTTTTTCTCATTGCCAGCGTACATTCTACAACTGTATTATAATTGGTAATGGCCAATTAAAGCAGATTAGGATTTTTCAACCTGAAAGATATTCAAATAATTCCTTAGTACGAAGATTAGAAACATTTTATCATTTCAGTCAACACTTAATTTGCCTTGCTACCTGATCATATTAACAGTGAGGAATTTCATTGCTCGGAAAAAACCACTAAGAAAAAGAAAGTGAACTTCAGCAGGTTTGATACTCCAAAAAATTAATAAAGGATTGCAGGTTGCACATACTTTTGATAGCTCTCTTTTAGGTTTGCTTCCTTAACTGGAACAAATGTTTTTTGCTAGTCCTGTGAAGAGGTTTGTGGTATGATGGATAACGCATTGCTAGTAATTAGACAATGTGAGGCTGTAAATCCCAACCAGAACAATGCATTTCTCCCATTAGTTGTTTCTCCTGCAAAGGGCAGTGCACAATGATGGAGCAGAGCCATTCATTGTAGATACATTCCACTTGCAAGTAATCTTTCATGTGAAAGGAAAACAAGATGTGTGATAGTTTACATGTCAATTAAACCATGCTAGGAGTGAAAGAGCAGTTTCAGAAGCTGGAAAACAAAGTTTTTCACATGGAGAATTAGCTCTTGGCTAGAGACTAATACCTGTGCAAAAATCAGCAGTGGCCTCATTATGGGCCTACCTTCCTTGGCTTCTGGCATTTAACAATGAAAATGAACGGGAAGGACTTGTCTGGTAATTAGTGTGGGTTGGGACATCTGAACTGTCCCAGCAAGAGCATCTGAACTTTCCCAGTGTAATGAAAGAAAACTTCAAAGAAGTCATTATTCTTTCAGTTCAGTTGGTGGATTGGCTGATTGGGTTGGGGTTTTTTAAAGGATTAGCTCCCTGCTGTGGCAAATAAGTATTGAAATGCTGGAAATGCTGATTTTCAGAAAGACTGTTCAGAATGAAAGCTGCTTTTCCTTTCTATTAATCTTATTCCCATGTGTCACTAGAATGTAGAAGGTGGGGAAAACGAGGAGGAATCTGCATGATAGGAGTGCACTTTGACCTGCTTGTGATATCATCTCCTTTGTTGGATTGTGGAGTTTTTCATGCTGGAATGTCAATCAGCTGTCTCAAATTCACGGGTCTTTAAAATAATTGAAGTGGATGAAAATGCACCGATTAGGACGATGTTCTGGAATGGAAGGATATATTCACAAGTAGAAAGTTCTTTACTTTACTGCTGTGTCAATTCTCTTTAAAGCCCACTATTCTCTGCTTCTTGTCCAAAGAAATAATTTTCTATAAGCTTCTCCAGGTTTTTGCCTTTAGCCACAAGGACAGGCGTGCTGCATTTTCCAGTGCTGGTAGCATGCCAATAAACTAATAACACAGTGTTCTTCTTAATGAGGTGGCAGTTTTCCTACCTCTGAAAATTAAGAATGTCAGTCTGCAGCAATTTGGCATGAGGTAGCTCTGCTCATATCACTCTCTCCCAGTAGCAGCAAGAACAAAGTGTGGTTATTATCCATAAGCCCAGATCGAACTCGAAGTTCTATATGTAATATATCTCTAGCTCATCCCCTAATCAGCAGTTAACCTATAGAGGTGAGAGAGGCCTTCCCATAAGTATTTCTGCCAGATATCACACAACTGGCAGACAGGAATGGGAAGGACCAGACAAGAAATAAAACATTAATCACCTCCCCGCCGCAGCTTGTAGATATTTGAATAATATGCATATTATTGTGTAAGCAAAATGAAAGAGATCAACTTACGAATGCTGAAAAATTAAATCAACCTTTACTTAGAAGAATTACTCGCACTTCTAAACTAATAAGACTCAGAAAAAGCAGGATGCTGCAAGATGCAGTGTAACAGTGCCAATAATTTTACGTGGATCTGGTGTGCTCTCTCTGACAAAACACCCCTTGAGTAAGGACATCAAATGCTGTGGCAAGTGAAAAGAAAATACTTGTTATTTTAAAAAACGCATGTGGTCAGGGAAGTGACTGCAAGAAACGACAGTAGATCTATGTCCTGTGTATTTTCAGTCTTTCTGCTGACTCTTGTGGAAAAATAAGTACGTGCTATTCTTTACACCAGTTAGCATTGCAGAGCCATCACATCCCTGGGAAGGGATGAGCTGATTTCTGACCTGGCTGTATTAATTAAGTCCCGAATGTAGACTCTTTATTGTAGATGATGACGCATGGGCCATAAACAGCTCAACTTGATGTTCAGATCTCAGGCAGATTTTTAGTGGTAGAAAGGAGAAAACTTTGTGAGTCAACTAAATCTCATCAGGAGTCACAGCGATGAACATTGAACTCACTGAACCCACTTACAGACTCATTTTTTCATCATATAATTGCATTTTAACAGAAATTTCTTTTGGTCCCTGTCCTTGAAGTCCTCTTTGTTCATCTACAAAACAGATGCTCTGCAGTCCATGGGTAGACCACCTCAGCACAATGAAGACATGAAGACTTCTGTAACAAGTTCCTTTCTAACCTACCCTGACATAAAAATGGTACTTAGGTGTTAATAGAAAGGCAGAGAAACTTCCCATTCAATAACTATATCTATCTTTTTCCTTGTGCATTTGTCTTTTCTTTCCTCTTCCCATGCTCACACCTCTTTTTTTCTTTTCCTGGCTGTTTAAAGAATTCCAAGTGGGGAACAGGTTTTAGGGATGTGGGACTATTTCTGAGGACACTAGGAAATTACTGTGTGATGAAAAATGTGCATTTACAGTTTTCTCCACTGATAATGTTTAACTGCTGTCCTGTCCTGCTAAGGGCTTCTTTAATTTTAACAGATGGCACTGTTTTTCATCATTGAAATCATAAACCTTCATGTAATTTACTTACATATAATTTGTATTTATTTCCTCGCAGGTTCCTAATTTTTAGAATGTAATAGTTCTCAGTGGATTCTGCCATGTAGCTCTGTACTGTGCCAAATATTCAGCATTGATTTTCATATTGACTTATATCAATTGTGCCATTAGTGTAAAATGGATGGGAAAACACATTGAATATATCATTCTGAATGTTTTTGTTCTTCAATCTGATATTAATAATTCAGAATATATTTAAGAGACAATATGCATTTAAATCTCTGCCAGGAATGGAAAATATATTTATCACAGGCCCTTTTGACTATGTTGGTTATGGGTTGGCTTATTCAGTTTAATTTTTCCTTCCTGTCTCTCTGCCATGTGTATTCCCTCCTTCTATCCCATCCAAAGCTCTGCTACAAAAGTCGGTCCTACTCAGCCCCATGACTCATCAAACAAAATCACTCAAGGTCCCAGCGGATGTACTTGTATAATCTCAAATGATTCCTACTCTCTCTTGTTCTACCAAATACCTTCTGCTCTAGAAAAAAAAATAGCCATGCTCTTTGCAGCAAACTTTTTCTACATTGATACAGCAAGTCTCCAAGAGTTTGCAGCCCACCTGTGAGGCAGATGGGAAATTTTGTGACAATTTCAGTTACATTTAAGATGGCAGTTTTGGATGATTTCAATATGAAGATGAAATTCTGACTGAAATGGTAATTCTCTGTTTTTATTTTCTGCTTATCTTGGATTGTGTTTTCACTAGCTTTGTGTTTACAGTTCAGCTGTGGCAACTGCACTCTGTGTTTTCCTGCTTGCCTAACCTACTCCTCGCTGATAAGAAACATTTTTCAAATGTATATTTGATTCCTTAAATGCAAGCTAAACCTTACCCTGAACTCCACCCCTATGGAGCAAACCTTTCCAGATTATCTCCCCTTACAGTTATTTTTCTCTGGTTCAAATGCTTGTAGCTTTTGTCATTCCTGTGCACTGTTTGTTGTACATAGTTCTGTGCTCATCCCTCTCCTGCCATTTCCATGTTTTTTCTCAAAATGCAGTCACGCCAGAAATCTTTCCTTCTCAGCTGAGTGTGCCAGTAATCACTCCTCATTCAACATGTTCTGACTGTCATTCTGTGTTTTCTCTCGTGTTGGTTCTTCTTGTCTCCTTCTGCATTCAGGCATTTTGTGACAGCAGGTTGTATTATTCCATATTGGTAAAACACCATGTGAATGTATAAAATTATATCCATGATTTTCAAGAATCATGCAGAGACGAAGAAATAATATTTTAAAATTCTTTGGGATTGATTTCAGTTTGGCATGTGTTGACTTGTGTTGAAATTGCAAATGGTTTTTTTTTTAAGTTGGTTGATACTTGAGTCGTTCAGATGGTGAATATCCAACAAGGAGCAGTACAAGGCAAAGTGAGGCTGAGGAGTATTTGGGACAGAGAGGTGTGAAAATAATCAGTTGTGTAGATGACACAAGCAAATGATATTATGCCAGTTGATTTTGGTTTCTTTGTGAGGTTACAGCTCTACGTGAACAAGCTACTTTGTCTGCTTTTGCTGTTAAGCATTTCTTTGATATTGATTTCAGAGGTGCTTTGTCTGCATCTTTTTTACCTCACCGATATTACAATATTTTCCTTTTCATGGTGGATAACTTTTAAGCTGGAAAGTGTGTTGAAGTTAAGTGGGCATTGTCATATTTCTGTACAATTTCTTTATACTTTTTTCCTCATAGAAGATGTCAAGGAAAGCTTTCAAGCCTTTTTTATGGCTAATCCTTTGTCTATTTATCTTGGATTTTCCACGTGCTTTTCTGATAGGGCTTTGTGTTAATGGCTTTTTGTTACCTTCCACGCTTGTGCCCCAATATCAGAGGTAATAATGGTTCTGTTTTGGGAGCTGGGCATGACACTTCGGTGCAAAAACTATTGCTACAGAAAAAAATGTGTTAGCAAATCTCTGCTCTGCTCTGAAGGATATCCATGACCACTGCCACCGTAGGATGGGAGTTTTTACCCCAGCAATGTCTTTAGAACATCAACATGCCCATGCATGGTTAAATCCGTGGATTATCCAGTCTGATAATCACTCAGTAGTACCATTTCCTTCTTTTTGGATGTAGCTATGAGAGCAGAACCAGGAAAACTCTGCCAGGCTGAACCTTCACAAAAATGAATGCATCGTTTAAAGGTGTGAGAAGTGCAGGCCTACAACAAGCTTGATCTACAAAATTCTTAGATATAGTCTTGAATTCTACAGAAGTGGGGATATCAGCTGTTTATGAGGGACTTATCCATTCTCAAGATCATACCTTTGAGACACCTTTGACCAGATAAATTTAGCCAACTGTTTTTTCTTTTTCAGCCTCAAGTTTTCATCATTTTACCTTGAATTAGTTGAAACACAGATCCCGTTGCTCCTGAATATAGTCTTCTGAGAATAAAAATCAAGTGGAAATCTGTTTATTAGTCACATTAAAATACCTTAAGTCTGAGCTGAATATCTCCTATTCTGCTCCAAATTTTTCTTGATAGTAGATTATTGAAGTTGTAATTTTAAGTTAGCTTTCATAAATAAGTGGGTTGATAATCAAGTTATATTTTCTGTGTGTAAATTGTAGTGTTATGTTTATGTGTGGTGTCATTGTCTGATTTATGATTAAAACAACTTTCTGTCGTGCATGCATTTCCTGCCTGGTTTTGTTTCCTGATGTGCAGAGTCACATAGCACAGTGTACAGCCAGAGTATTTTCTTCTTTTTTGACAGGGTGATACAGAACATTTTCTAACTTATCTCCAGAAAATCTCTGAGATCTGACAAGATAATAGCTTTTGCCTGTTTCCTGTGCCTTTTCCTCCTTAGTTATTCAGTCTCTTATCTGGTGCTGTGAGCTCCTTAGCTAAGTGCTACTTGATTGTTTAATAACTAAGGTGCTTTTCATAATGCCTATCATGCTGCCAGCAACCATGCTGTTTATTTCATTCATGTTCTGATCAATTGAGTATTAACTAATTACTATTTTGGGCTATCTCCAAAGGCTCTTTGCCTCTGCAGTACCCTCCATTAGAAAGATGCTGTATCCTGGCACTCAGTCGTGTCGAGGTGTGCTGTAACTAATTAATGGAGAGCAGTAACAAACAAATTCCTTGGTCCACAGGACCCGAGTTGTGCAGATTGCCAGCAATGCTGAACCGTGCATGTGAAAGTGCTCTGTAGATCTTGAAAATGATTTTGTTTTTCCTTATGCTGAATATGGCATAATCCTGTTTAAAATATTTAGTTTGGTGCCCTAGGCCAAACATCTCCACCAGGCCTATGGTTAGAGGCTATCAAAGTGGCCAAGCACCCATTAGGCGTGGAGAGCACTTACTCTGCACCTGCACAAGAGCAACTGGTTTCCTTTCCTCTGCCTGGAGCCCAGTTCCCTCTCCCCAAATCAAGCTCTGTGAACCACACGAGCCTGCAGTAAAGTGGGGAAGATCAGGGGATTTGCTTCAAAATTGCTCTGCTGCTCTGGGCCCAAATGTGAATATAAAAACAGCCTTTGCATCGATACCTCTGCTGTCTTTTCTTCCCTTCCTCTTTGTATTACTTGTAGGAGAGACAGATGTGACAGAGAGGTGGCTTTGTGATCACAAGCTTGTTAGCTGTGGCTTGCTTGTTGGTTGGTTACGAGGAGCTCCCACGAGAGAAGCGACTCTGAGGGAGTTTTAGATCTCGTCCTCCAAAGTGTTAACTGGTTTTCTGCTTGCTGTGACAAAGCTGGAAGAAAAAGCCCATTCAGTTACCCCCGATCCTCAGCCACTGCAGGAGGCGCCTGTAGCCACAAACTTTTGTAGAGATATTTGTCCTGCAAACAAAAAGCAGTAATAAAAGCAAGTCACCTCTGGAGACAGCCAGAAAGGTGACCAGGGCATGCTTTTAGTGACAGCAAATGTGCCTGCAGCTTCCATGGAGGTAGACTGAGCGTCCAGAGAAGAGCAGCAGCAGTGGTGGAGAGTTCAGAGTACATGATTGATGAGATGCAGCTGAGGGAACGGGGGGTGTTTAATCTGAAGAAGACGAGGCTCGGGGGAGAATTTACCTCTCTAAAGCTCCCTGAAATGAGGTTGTGGTGAGGTGGGAGTTGGTCTTTCCTCTCAGAAAACAAGAAACAGGACAAGAGGAAATGGCCTCTAGCTGTGCCAGGGGAGGTGTAGAATAGATATCAGGAAAAACATCTTCACTGAAAGGGATGTTGGGAACTGGAATAGGCTGCCCAGGGAAGTGGTGGCGTCACCATCCCCGGGGGGATTTAAAAATGTGTGGATGTGGTACCCGGGTACATGGTTTAGTGGTGAGCTTGCAAGTATTGTGTTAGCAGGGGGACTTGATGATCTTAAAAGTCTTTTCCAATCTAAATGATTCTATGATTTATATTAGCAACTGAGATTGTGAAAAGGATGTCAAAAACCAAGCTCCAAACTCTGCATCTCCTTAACAGAGTAACAACAGAAATTGTAATGGAATTGGGAAATGCTTTGAATTTAGTTCCTTAGAGAGGAATCTAGTGATATTCCTTCAGGCAGTTCATAAGAGAGGCTGCTAAGAAAAGAATAACAGGGAGTGATTTACATTATCACCAAATTCAATCTTGAAGCCAGTAATTTTGGTGTCAACCTACAATTACAGACAATCACTTCCACTTGGCTGATTGTTCCAGCCTGTTACTGTTTACAGTGTGTGCTCACCTAATGCTCAGCATTGTGCTAAGTTGGTTCTGCTTTTGTTGCAGTTAATCAGCTATGTTATATTCGCTTCATGATGTAAAGTTGCTTCTGTGAAAAGTTATAGGCAGATGAAAGTGTTTCTGGATAAAAGAAGAAAGTGGCTTTTTCAGTTCTTTTCCCGCTCTCCGCTGCTTGGTAGCCTCACAGAGATCGTGTGTATCAGCTTGTGATCTGGGAAGATTAAAAGGGTTTCTTGATATAGGTGTGATAGCCACGGAAAATCCCATCAGCACGTTCCATGTGGCTTGGAAATTTCTGAAAGAATTTTTGAGAAACACTCCCACAGGGCTGGAATCCCCAAGCCACCTTTCACAGGGATTTCCAGGCAGTGCAGGTGCTGCAATGTGCAGCAGAGGCTCCTGCACCCACTGTGGCTGGTGGCTTCACTCTGGTGAGCACGTGGAAACCACTGCCCTCCCGACAGGACAGGTCCTTGGAGGAGAGGCAAAGGACACGGCATATGCCAGATTTCAGACTGCAGAGAGCATGCTATGGGATCAGTCCTTCTGGTTCTGTGTATAAGCATCAGATTTGTCAGATGATCTTTTAAAATGCTGCTCTGCCAAAGGTAATTCATTGAGTTTGAATATTACCAAGCTGTAAAATTAACTTTCTTTCATTCTTGGCAAAAGGTTGAATCAGTTCAAACTGGTTTTCAGGTAGCCTTAGAGTGTGGAGATGTGACTGAATTCCCTCAGCCTTAAGAAAGCTTTCTCACTTCCTCCTTTCTGGTGCTCAGGAAAACCAAGAGCAAAACTTACTGCATTGCTGATGGTCCCAGTTGCTCATGGATTTGTTTGCTTGCTTTGCTAGGAGCACACCAAGGTTTAATGCAAAAGCAACAGCTCTCTCTTGCATCCTGCAAAGGTCCTGAGTAGACATGTGAGCCTGGGGCTCCCCGTGACCAGAGCCCCTGAAAGCACTCAAGGTCCCACTGCTCTCCTGAACCACAAAGAGTGATAAAACTGACATTAATGTAATACCAGCAGTGTCATTGATGATCATGCTAAGACTGAAACGAGACCAAGAAAATCTGAAGCACCCTGTACTGGTGAATTGAAAAATCTCAACTGCTTTCATGTGAATAATTTCATTGCATGACTTTTCAAAGTCCTGGAGCAGTTTCAGTCTTCCTTTCGTTGTACCTGTTTGGAGAAGTGAGAAAATAAAGAGATGCAGGTTTTAGGATTTTCAGTGAAACAGCTTACAGACAATATTGAAGTTTTTGATAATTACCAAGAGTTCTGTGTGGCACTTTTGATGTCTTGTTTTCATAACGATTTCTGGCTTTCTCAGGAACAGAGGCTTTTGTGAATTCTTGCTGTTACAGCTTTGTGTTTAAAAAAAAAAATCTAAACTTTTGCATAAGTTTCCTGTAAATTCTTCTCGTTAGGCAAAACGTTGTGTTTGATTCATTTAACCCATCTACTTGTGTGATATGGCAGCCACTTCATTAAACATCTAGATGAGGATAAACAGAAAGCAAGCTGTCTTGCAAAACCAAGATTTTGTGTTATGTGTTAAACTTATTAGTCTTTCCAATTTTCCATATTAAAAGATGATTAGTGCTCATAGCATAAAAATTATAGCACATAAAAAACTGAAAATGTTTTTATAGCAGGCACACACAGAGATACACACACTTAATTCTCACACAATGACTAAACACCCATTATATATCAGCTGATATTTTCACATAATTTTCTTCCTCTTAAGTAAAATCTCAGATTTCTTACCCAAATCTGCAACTCGTAAGTTATGCAGTGTAGCACTGTGGAAATAAGACCATACAGCATAAATTTAGGCTGAACAAATGAAACCTTGTAGTCAAAGAACAGCACTCCTTAGGGAGCTATACCTACCTAGAAATTTGGGGGAGGGAGAGCACAGGGCCAGCCTATGGGGAGCTTTGCATCATGTCACTGTTGGGAATGATGAGGTCAACACACTCCAGGTAGCAGCTCCTCAGAAGTGCAGGAGTTTTGTGTCTTTTACTGCCAGATTTGGATGTCTGCAATGTTTTGGTTTCCACAATCACTGTGCCTGGCTGGGCCTCAAGTCCTTGCAGGGAGATGTGTTGCTGTCTCCAGGAATATTTCTGCTCTCAGTCTTGGTGTTCTTTATTTTAGCCCACAAATCTTATGAGTCTTTGGCTGCCTTGTGACAAAGGAGGGAGGACAATTTTAGGTCAGGGGAATTCAACCTTTGAGACAGAAAGTAATCTGGAAAACAGGTGAAGGTATTGCAATAATCCACCCTGAAGCACCCAAGAGAACATGATTTTGAAATTCTTGTGTGTCACTCGTACCTTGCCCACCCCTGCAGCCACCTCTGAGCTCCTTCGTGGCGTGATGCACACCATGTTGAAGATCCTTCATTATCTTGTGTAGCATTTCAACCTTTGATATCAACACAAGGCTCTTCCTTACTTTGCATTTAAGGTTGCTGTGTGAGCGTATTTATGTATCTGCAAAAGAAGCTCTAAGGGTGATCATGATGGTCTTGCTTTTGGCCAGGATGCATTTTTGCATAGCTGTTACTTAGATATTCACTCTCGGGTATTGACGAGTTGTTATTTATTAGAAGTGCTTGCTGGTTCAGTGAGCACTTTTACTTTGATCCTGATCCTGTCACCATGGAAAGGTTGTTGCCACGTGGATGAACGATGTTCTGTAAGTGTCTGGGGTTTGATGCAAAGCAGGTGCTGCGTGGTAAAGGGTGAGAGAATCCAGTCCCCCAGGACTGGGGCGTTGCTGGGGAGATGTGAAGAGCTGAAGATAAAAGAAGCTCACTGTATTATAACATTTTAAAAAAAGGTTATCTTTATTCTTCACCCACACAGACCCTGTCCAGGCTGTTGTGTTACTGCTATTTAATTCTAGGAAAAATTTCTTAGCTCTTGTATTTCTGCTGCTTTGTTTTCTTGGGTTTTGGAGCCTTTTTTTGTTTGGGTTTTTTTTTGAGTGGGAAGAAGGAAATGGAACTAGGGAGAGCTAAAGAAAGCCTGTTGGGTATGTTATTGTATTATTAAAATAGAGACACCCACTAAGTACCTTCCTTTCCTGGAAGGTGGGTTTTTTTTCCTATCTTAACCACAGAAAAAGCAAACAATTCACGATTCTACCTAAACACAGGCCTGACCTGTACTGGGTGCTGCATTTCAGGGCTTCATCTAATCAGGACATGGAAGAACAGGAAGCCTGAAAAATAATCTCCCAAAACAGTATCAAATTATCGTTCTTTTTATCCCTGCAATGCCATTCAACTTTTCAGTGCAGTTCCACTGCATAGGCCTTTTTTGGCTGCAAAAGTAGGCAGCTGTTGGCTTATGATACCAGAGTGTAGCCAAAATTATCAGTTTGGTGGTTTGATGAGCATTGGTATTCATCCTCAGCTTTTTAAAAGGCATAAAGACGTATAGTGTAGTGCAAAAAATAAAGATATCTCCCTTAATTAATAGGAATTGCACTAAAAATCAGAAACCTTAACAAGTTTGGGTGAGTTTCTGTAGCCAGGCTTTTGAATACATGCTTTTACAACAAAATCAGCGGAAATGTCGTGGTCCAGCAAGCAGTGGGTCTTGTCACCCTCTGATTTATAAGCAAAAGTAGCGGATGTTGACACAATAACTGTAGGAAATACAGTGTCACTGAATGTATTATATATTAAATGTTGGGTTATCTTGTTATTCGAGTCTTTACTTCTTCAGCAGGAAGGTGTGCCAGAGGCATGAGTGTGTTCAGCTGAATAAAATTTGCTTTTAATAAGCTTTAAATTCTTTTGAAATTAGACATAGCCACACTACAGGTGGAAACTTCCCTTCTTATTTGGATTACCTGCCCTCCAGTTAAACAGTGAGTTATTTTTTGCCAAGCAAAGCAGAAAGCCTTTTGGGTATTGTAAAGCCAGAGCGCACAGACCCGCTGGGTGGGTTCTGAAATTTTTATGGGTGCAGGATTGTAAATGATGCACAATTTACTAATGAATGGCACCCAGGTAGCTTGAGTGGCACATCCCTGCCAGATGGAGCTCTTTACATCATCGGCCAGTGGAGCAGGATTTCCGTGAGATAAAAGGGGCTAATGAAGCTCGAAGCACTTGTAGCTGTGCGGTGACTTGTGTACGCTTACAGTGTCAGCCTGAATTTTGCAGTATTAAAGATTACCTAAGCATGATCAAATTCAAAATTGTAGCTGGATGCAAGCATGACAGTAGATTAACTGGGTAAAACAGCCCCTGAAAAAATGAACGTGTGGTAGTTCTCAGTCACGGTAACTTGCCACCTTACATGTTATAGAAGTTAAATATTTGTCCTTTTTCATATGCAAGTTTAACAAGATAACTCAAGACAATTCTTCACTCCTTTTTTTTTTCCTTCATTCATAGAAAAACTGCTAATAAATTTTAAAAAAAAGCTCACTCATTTTGCCAGTGTAGAAAACCCTATAATCTGTCTTTAATGTAATCTAGCCATCATTATTATTTATTATATATATGAGGGATAAAATAGCTGAGCTTACATTATGCTGGCTGGCAACAGAAGTTACACTTCTGGAGACAACCGGAGAAGACTGTACACAGAAATGAGCAAATAATGAATTTCCTCTTCATTCTTCAGTTTATATTTTATTACAGAACCTATTTTTTCTTCATTTTATTAAACAGCTGTGATAAATTACTATAAGAACATGCCCGTATTTTTATTTAATTTTTAAAAAGAAATAACTTTCCTGTATTACCCTTGAATTATTACCTTTTAGAAACTTGGCACCTTCTTGCTCTCCTGCAAGTTAAGCTCATTCATTCTCCTTTTGTTCTACCTTACAAACAAAATGAGACAAGTCAATGCTTACGTGAAATAGCCCAAAGTTGGTGTTGAAGAGCATTGCCTGGCATTTTCTTATTCCTTGGACAACTTCAGTGTCCTTGTTCAAATTTGTCATGGTGTTGTTCCACGCGTGTTGTAACGTAGAACCTGCATTTGGTTCATGTATCCATGTTCTTGTCTGTGGTCCTTCAGTAGCAAAACACAATAGATTTTTCTTTTTTTTTTTTTTTTTCTGAAAAAGCATTTTCATCCACCTAATATTTGCTGGTGAGCCATAATCAAGGATTTTGAATTGCTTTGAAGATATGAAAGCTATTTTCTGTGCAGCAAAATATTGTGTATATTATGAGAGCAGGATTTTTGTAACTTCCCTGCAGTGGCTATAGGGAGGTCACAGGATGCTTATTTTAATTTTTGGTCATGGGCAACACTTGCTGAAATCCAAGCTTTCCTCTCTTGCTGCTCTGTCTTTCTAACTTGTCAGCATCATGTACACTAACCCTCACTAAATCCCTCAGGGGCTGAGAACATCTTTTGCCAATCTCAAGGACTACGCTCCTTCTCAAGTTTGGAACTGTAGCATTCAGGATCATCAGATAAGCTGCTATTTTGATTTTGGTTTTGCATAATTTTAATGATGAAATGTTAATTGGTCACAGTTAATTCTTTCCATCATGACAAATGATTGCCTCCAGCAGAGATGATCTTATGAGTGTAGAAAGCAGAGGATCTGTTCTGATATTATTTGGACAAGTTAGTTGGCCTGCAAGTTTCGTTTGATTATCACAGCAGCCATTAAGAAGCAAATATTAAATGTCAGAAGATAACAGCCACCTAAAATGCCACGTGAAGCGTTTTTTACATGAAAACCCTTTTCTCTGTGTGAAAGCAATATTGATATATACATAGTATCTGAAATTTATCTTGCAGATCGAATCAGAAAGTTAAAATTATTTGAATCCTTTCCCTCCCCTGCAACTTTTTGTAAATCAAATCTAGCCCAGTGTCCAGTCTGCTGGGTTTCAATGGCGATAGGATCCCTTGTATACAGAGCTGATTACTTGCGAGAGTATGTGCTTAGGATAATGAGCATGCTTCATGGTTTAATTAAGGGAGTGTGTAAGGGAGTGCAGCTTCCTTTCCCTCGCTAAAGTGGGGAGAGATCTCCCCTCATTTGTTCCAAACCCGTGCAAGCCTTGTTTCTGCTCCTCTTTTTCTCCTCCTCTCCCTGTTAGTGCAGTTTACCTCTTCTGAAGCAGCCTCTGCTCCTGGGAGAATTGGCTGTCCTGGATCTGAACCGTTCCTGCTGTGGTCTGTCACTAACTAACGAGCGCTGACATGGGCAAAGTGGAAAGAACTATAAGTTCCCAGTTTTAAGACACTGGGGAGCCCTCACTGTCCTTGGCTGAGCTGAAGCCCAGGCAGGGGCCTGCAGAAAAACCTTGGGCAGCTCAGGGGCACGTGGAAAAGATCAGGGGAATGGACAGTAGGAGCTGTGGTGCTGTGTGCTATTTCACATGGAATGTAGAATAAAAATCTCGGGAAGGCTGACCTTGTGTCCATGTCTAGCAGCGTGGTACTGGCGTGCACTCTAGTTAATTGCTTTTAGAGCATTTAATTATGCTGCTTACCAACATAATGCCATTACTGTGTCAGTGAAACTTCAGCACAAGCAGGACTTAAGGATATGTATCTGCTCACAAAGCCCCACCAAATTAAAAAAATATTAGTAATAGGTTTAGTGTCTAGGAGATTTCCCTAAGGAAGGGTGGGCTGCTGCTTCCACACTGTTTCTCTTCCCTAACAACATAAACAGATTGTGAGTGAATGCACCTTATTCATAATAGATTTGTGTCGCCACAGATAATACATGTATGTATCTCCTTCACTTACAAGTGCTCAACAGAGCATGGATCTCATTTGGAAGAGGATAATACCCTGGAGTTGGGGAGGATGAGCAGTATGCACTGGGATGGCTGCCCTAATTATGGAGCAGCCCTTTGCTTGTCTTTGTTACACCTTACACTGAGGTCCTGATCCCCTGAGCCCCCGGCCAGGCCCTGTGAGCGGATCTTTCTGTCAGGTACCATCGCAATATTGCTGCCCTCGAAAGCCGCAAGGGGAGTGGTGCAGGTTTCTGGCAGTGGGAGGTCATTTCTCCACACCTTGCAGCTCTTTGCAGGCAGCAGGGCAAAGGTAATGGCCCAGCTTCTGGTGGAGTGAGATTTTCAGCCTATTCTTATGATGGTAGAGTAGAATACATCAATTTTTAACCAGTCATAATACTGCTTCATCAACAGTACTTCACTACACTCTCCATGCTCTGTACTTGAGTATTTTATCTGCTAATTATAGTGTTCCAATATCTAATATACATGAACATATTATAATGAGTATTAAAACAGAATAAAAATTATAAACACCTGGGACCAGCTCTCAAAACTTCACCACACGTAAGTCTATTTCATATATTCAATTAAAACTATTAGTTCTCTTTCTTTTTTCATCTGAACAAATATATATGACTTATACAGAGCCATGACATGACTTTGAGATGTTTTTCTTCCGAGAGCCAGAGCAACCTTATAATTATAACCAGCCCACTTAGTATGAACTGTAATAATAGTTTTAATAGTGTTGCCTTTGATACCTTTGTGCTATTCATCGTAGATGAGCACTTAATCCCTCGAATCTTCCACCGGTAAATTCAAGTGATTATTTTTTTTTTTTTTAAGGAGAAGTCCTACATAGTTGCTTGCTGTACAATAAGCATTTTACTATCTCCAGGCAGTTTTATTACCCCACTGTGTTTTCCGTACAGAGCCATGACCCTGTACTGGGATAGAAGCCAAAGGATGAGCAGCATGAGATATTATAATTTGGTTTTATTTGAGACCCTTTTAACAACATAATAATTTATGATAGCTAAGCTTTCCTTTGGGAAAACGCGTAGGAAACAATTTTATCTTAAACTCACTTTCAAAAATACTGCTTTGGACAAATAATTTTTTCTTAAGAGGAATGTTTGTAGGCAGCATAGCTAATTAATCTAAATATCCTTGGGTTTGTGGCATTTAGGTATAAATGAAGTTATATATCTCCTAGCAGGGATGTTGAGTGCTTTGTTTAGAAAAATGTTGGAGTCAGCACTGTTCTCTGACACGGTGTCTCGGTGCATCCGCAGTATTCACATACCCAGAACCTATTTTGCTGAATCTAATTGATTCACACATTCCTCTCTGAAATTGTTTAATATCTCATGTTCACAAAGATAGCAACTTTTACAGATCATTTCATTTAAAATGTAGGATTCTAGTATATACTTGATAAGCCACAATGCTGGGAAGTGCTGCATTTTCATGAATAATAGCTGAAGTACCCGAAACAGTTTTTTAAACAGCTTTTTAAAATTATTTTTTACAAGTTTAATTGGAGCAATCTAATGCATGCACATACCATGAAAATTATATTTTGTGGCATTCAGCTTTCAAGAAGGAGCTTTTAATTCGTTTTAAATCAGGACTCTGCCCTGCTGATGGATTGCAAATTGTTGTCTGCTGTACCTACAGATCATTCCAGCTTTCCTGTGCTCTAAATAGAAGATAAAGTGAAGCTTGAAACAAATCATCCAACTTCAGCATGCACTGGGTTCTCTGTGCCACACCACTAAATAAAGATAGGCATTCCAGGTCTGTTCACAATTGAGTTTCAAATTGGATTTCAAATTGTTGCTCCCTTCCAAAAGGGAGCATCAACAGGTCTTGGTTTCTCTCTTTAAACAGACGTTTTAGGCAATCGTGATTGTTAAGAAATGGCCTTAGCCATACATGTCTTATTTGAAGAACCATCTCTACTAAATTGTGATTTCTGAATTTGTAAATAGGATGTATTTTAGCTGATTTACCATGATTTCTATAATCTTGTTGGTCCTTCAGAGGGCTATTTCTATGATATTGGAGTTAAACAGTCTTCAGTAGTCCAATAGATAATGTTTCTACTTGTTGCAATCTTATTGAAACGCAGTGCTGTCATATTTGAATGACTCTGCTCTGAGATTTCTGGCAAACACTGTTTTCTGGCTGAAATAACCAATGAGCTGTAGGTTTTGACCAGAAACCTTTTTATGGAAGTGGTCAGATCACCATCTGATTCCAGTTCCACTGTTGTCTTCTGTTATCACCTGAAGCAAAGGACAAAAAAATGTACCCCATAGCAGTGCTTGCAGAGAGAGTATTTATTAAGCTGTTCTTATACCAAATGATTTTTATTAAATATTAACCAAAGTTGTTTTTTAAACTTCTGAGATCTATGTTGTGTGTTCCATGGCATAAATCTATCGTCTGTCTGTAGGAAGGTAATGAGAAAGATGTGGTGAAAGTCAGATGTGCTATTCATATAATTATATCATTATATTGTGAGCGTTTATATCCCTGGAGCTGCATGTACCACAGGGAAGATTTCTCATTTTCTGTAGAAGGGCAGGCTGTGGGTGTGGGAGAGTAAAGAAAACCGTTTAGAAATTGACGCAGCTTGCCAAAAAGGGAGATGGGTTAGTCTCAGAGGAGCAGGAAAAGAAACAGGAAAACTGAAAGAGGTCTCTGAACAGCAAGTTGGTATGAACCTGTCTGGTGTTTTTCCTTGTAAGGCCAGATATGCTCTATATGGTGCCTCAGCATTTGTTCTGTCAGTGAACCATACACGTCACAAAAATCTTCATGGAAAACATGAGTTGCCTTACAGCGCTTGAGAACTGGCTTCCCTGCATCCTCGTGTCTTTCTGGGGTGCCCAAATAGGTGAAGATTTCACATGGAAATATTTAAAATTTCTGAAGTAAGGGTGCTTAACGCTGGCAAGGCCCTGCGATGCACATAGGAATCTATGTGTGGGTGCTCCAGCTCGTGCTGGTGCTGTGGAGCATCCTGCTACCTTACCTACACAGAAAAAAAACCACAGTTATAGGCAAGAAGGAGCAAAATTGGCTAGTTTGATTGTACAGCTTGCTTATTTCAGTTGTGCTCAAAAATCAGCTGGGATCCTTCAGACCGGAAACATTGTGAACTCAAAGCAGCCAACAGTTCCTGAAGTTTCACACTGATGGAGAAAAAGCAGACAAATGTGGGAACTGCTCCTTTTCCTTCTGCTGAGTTTTGAACACAAGTTTATGGAGCTCATCCTCAGCTGCTCTATTCTGTTATTACTGCGATGATGTGAATGAAATGATGGCAATTTTTATCAGTTTTTGTGCCAGTGTGCCCCCGTGTTTACTGGAATTTTCTTTTCTTTAGTAAAAGTACAGCTGAAAGAAAATTTCAGCTACAGAAGAACAACTTATCCACATATTGGAAATGGAGCATATTAATTGGATATGTATGAAATGAAAATTGCCTTGCAGAGAAACAGAAATCAAACCTACTATTTCCCAAGTATTAATTTCATCTGTTATTTTATTTCATCTGCAGTGATAGGGGATGTCTTTTTTGCATTTAAAAAGCCAGAATCACTCTTTGGAGTCTCCAAATGAAAACATGCCTATCTTTTAATGTGGGTTGTTAAACTGAGACCTGAATGGCCTATTTATTTGCTTTGTTTGAGTGGAGACTGGATCTAATCTGTATGTACACCAAGGGCTCTTCCTCCCTCAATTTCTCTGAAAAACTGCAATTAAATTTTAGACATAATAGGATTAAAGCATTATATTGCATGTGACATGACATTTGTGTGCAGAATTATTGGATTTTATATTCTCACTGATATTTTACTTGAATATAGAGATAAAAAAGATGACCTAATTCATCTTGTATATCTCTTTCAGGACCATCCCTCTGTTTTATGCTACTTATGCTTTTTCCAGTTCCATTTTAAGTCTGCCATTTCCTTGGAAGATTATTTCACAGCATATTAGACCTCACTGTTAGGTGGATTTTTTTTTTCCCCGTATACAGTTTTCTTATATCTTTAAAATACAGAAGGCAGCAATTTTTTAATCTATTTTGAGCACATGGAGCACAGTAAAAGTTGTAGTGAGGCACAATTCCACCAAAAAATCAAACATAACAAAAAATAAGTATATGTAGAGAGAATATAATAATAAGCTTTGATTTTAGGGTAAATGAGTACTAAATACTTGGGGAAATAGTTGTGTTCTAGAACTTAATCTTTTTTCTTTATTTCTGCCTCTTTCTTTTGCTGGTTTGCCTCCTGTACTGTGTTAGGGAAACTAAGGGCCACTTAGAAACTAAGGGCCCCTTTCCTTCATTTGGAAAATTTGCTATACTATTAATTTTTAAATATTTTTTAGCCCCACACCTCTGTGTACACGGCATCCGAGGGGCAGTAGAAATGCAATAGATTTGGGGCTAACATGCCAGGACTGCTTCCCTTTAACCAGCCAGGATGTGCAAGTGCTGAGCCAACGTGCCAATACTCCTCTGATGAACGGGGAGGACAGAACAAAAATCTGTTGATTAAACACTCTGGCTGTGAGACGAGGTTGCAGATGCACAGATAAAATGATTGCATGAAGGATTTATGTGGCTTGGTGTTAGGGATGGGGTTTTTTATCCCCTTCCAAGTAGGAACGTGTGGCCGGTGCTTTCCTCTCCCAGACCTGCAGACGTGAACGTGAGCGGCTTTAGGGTGGCGCAGGGAGGCTTCACCCCCAGCCCTCTCCAGGGCTCCAGCAGTGCCTTGGCACCAGATTCCTGCACATTTATCCTGCACTTTCCATTTTGGAAGAGATCAGTGTCCAAGGAGTCCATTTGGCCAATGGCTCAGGAAGAAGGGGCGTCCAAAAGACATCCCGGGTCAGGAGCAGCGAGGTGAGACCCCACACCCACCCCGTGAGTCCCGTAAGGAACTGGCAGAGCTGGAGGTCCCTGTGACACCGGTCACAGAGCTTGCAAAGAGCCAGGAACACCTCTTTTGGGAACAAGAAGTACATCTCGTGGAAACGACAGGCTCAGCCGGTATTTATGGACTTTAATCGTGTTCCAAATACCCATTTTCAAAGATACGCCCTCAGATTTACCTTCCTGACAGAAAAATTATGGCCCGTGCCATGTCCCAGGGATGAAACTATAGGTAGATTTTCCACTGGTTGACAAATGAAAGTGATTTAAGCCCCTGGGCTAATGTTCAAAATATCAAGTTGAAAAGAAGCAACAAATATTCAGTTGTAAATAGTTAGCTCTTTTTTTACAGAAAGGCTTGCTAATAATTAGAACAACGAAAAAAGTGGTTTTCAAAACCCATATCCTTTATTAAGTATGGAGTTGGTTTTCCTTAAGCAGAAATGCATACCACAGGCTCATACTCATCTATCTGTATGTGACTTAACATACAATTACTCAGAATATTAATTTTACAGTCTTAGCACAATTTATATTATTTTAGTTTTAGAGTATTAAATATTATGAATAATGTAACTTAATTCAGTAGATTAACTTCTTCCTTTAGTGCTGTCATGCCATGTGTGAGTAGAAATTTAGTTTTGATGATAACACATAAAATATAATTTTAATTAGTTGCATAAAACTGTCCTGAGAGTGCTGAGATGCATTAAGAACCAATAAAAGTAAGATTTTCCAAAATTTATTTTGGGTTACATACCTATTAGTAAAAAAGGAAATTTCCATCAGTTTTGATGGTAATTAGGGTTTTTTTTGGTCATCATTTGGCAGAATTTCCATGATATTCTGATATCAGAAAATGGCCATGCATGCATAGCACAGATGTCAGAAGAGCCGAATTAGATTAAAGAAGTAGAAAATGAATTGTGCAAAGGCTGAACACCTCATGAGTACAGAGGGAACTCAACCTAACTGCTTGATATTCTGGAACCACTTCTTCCAAATTTGTGAATTAATAGATGACATATTTTTCCTCCTAGTTTCTTGTCATAAACTGAAAGAGGAAGCCCGCTGGCTTTTCAGCTCATAGCCATTTCTCCAACATTCAAGGAATTAATCTGAATGAGAAGATATTCTTCAGCTCATTAAGATTTGTGAGGCACTACTGGTTCAGTATAGTTTTAAATGAACATTTAAAGGATTTTAATAGGTTATCAGACATTTATATTTTAACATTATATTTTTAGCATTGCTAATCATAGTATCATGTAGAAATTTAGATGTGATAATTTTTAAAACAGAACTGCTTGTAGCCCAAATTAAGTAGCATTGATTCAAAATTGATTTTCACTTCTGCTCGAGGTACAAATACCAGTAAAAGTGAATTGGGAAAGGAAATAATACCTACACTCTGCAGCGCAATCCTCCAAGCCACATCTGCATGGTGCATATATAATTCTGTGTAATGCAAGTTCAGTGATATAAGTACCTCCTCATTACAGTGATCCACGTGGTAATGGAGCATTGCAGGTTGTGATGCAAACTTCCCTCCGGGGACACGAGGCTCATTTTGAAGTCTCGTATCACACCACCTCTCCAGGCTGAAAGCTCTGCAGAGATGAGATGGTTGTGCTATTCCCTGGCCTCCTATAAACTATTCCAAGAGATCAGCTGGCTTTGATGTTGCAGAATTCAGTGGAGAGGCAGGGAGGTGATATTTATACCAGTATTATACGTGATACCATGTCTGCATTTCACATTCGGGTCACTGATTAAGTGGATTTGTGCGCTGGCTCACAAAGGTGTTTCGTGTTCCAGGTGGGTGGTGGTAGAAAGCGTGAGTTAATCTCCTAGAAGTGCAGGTAAGCAAGCCCATAATTTGTGTACTTTATAATGATCCAGCTGAGAAACTCATCCAGGAGAATAAAAGAGCCCTGATGAGAAAAAGATAAGCAACATATGTAACTACAATCTTAGAACAGAGCCTTTAGCATTAATAGAATATTTTGTAGGAATCTCATTAGGCTGTAACTAGAATTTACATACTGAACAATGCTGTGCTAAATCTTCCCTTAAGGGGCAAAAATGAAATGTAAACCTGGCTTCTTCCACCCTTAAGATATTAAATGAAAATATTTTTCTTCATCTTAGACAGCAGCCACAGCCTTTGCTTTCCTTCCTTCGCTGCCTTGGCTCTGTGTTTCTGGTGCATTGAACCCACAGTCCTTTGACCACATTCAAACCAGTCCTCTGTGATGCAATGTATACAAATCTGTCCAGTCTTCATTTCTGTCACCCAAAAAGTGCTAGTGTCTCTTTCTGTGGAAAATGTCACCCAAAAAGTGCTAGTGTCTCTTTCTGTGGAAAATGTCACCCAAAAAGTGCTAGTGTCTCTTTCTGTGGGAAATGTTTTTTTGCCAGCCGTTCAGTCCTCACTGATTTTCTGTCACTGGAAACCACTACATGCTATGAAGTTCTGGAAAATGAAGAGCTCTGCAACAAGGAGGGAACAGAAAATATTTTAAATAATAATTATAAAAAGAGGTTATTTAAGGAGTATAACTGAAATTATGAAACGCACACATACTGCCCATGAGTTTCAGCGAACAGGAAATCAATTCCATAGTTACATTTCCAGGGTTTGCAGCAGTCTTTTGCACTACACCCATTGAATGCTCCATTTCTTTCAACTATCAAGGTTACTGAACTTCAGACACACTTCTCCTACTGCGTTTACAAATCAATTAAGTCAAAAGAACAAAGCTTTTTTCCATGCTAGAGAAGTAATGCTCATTAAATTTTGGGTAAGGTGCAAAGACAATTACTTCTAAAAATGGATGAAATTAATTGCACTCTTGCTTCCTTTTGATCTTGTGCAGCTTACATTATGCTTGTTGGTTTTCTTCCCCCTCTCTTGGATGTGTCCGTATTCCAGAGACAGACATGGTTTAGTGATTAAAACAATATTTTTTTGAATAAATTTCAGTGTGCCCTGTCTGCTCTAAATATAATAAGGCTGCATAAAAGAGTTATCTGGGGTTTGATCAATCCTTGCTTGCTAACCATCATCACCGTGGCATTCAGCACAGTATTATGCAGTGTGGTCACTCTGAACCCTAAAACTGAATTCTCTGTGATACTCTTTTGGGGTTTTTTGAACCTGTGATTTTGGATAGCTGGTTATTTATCCCTGACTATGCCTGTACTCAACCCAAATTTGCCTTTCGTTCAGCTTATTTGGACACAAGCACACGCTGAGGGTTGGGCTCTGGGCAACCCCGTGTCTTGGCAGAGGGGGAGGATGGAGATTTTGGTAATACTCCTGCAAAATGGGGTCAGGCAGCAAAGCCCAGATGACCAGTGTTGATCTCTTGTTTAGTACAGTGTGAGATCTGCAGGCAGCTGATCCGTGGTCATGGATTTGCCAGAGACTGGGAGTTAGAAGAGATGATCTGAGAATCCAGCAGAGCTCCTCAGACCTGTCCGTCACGAGTCAGTCTTAGCACAGCTTTTAAATCTTAGTTTCTCTCACTCTAAAGAAATGAATACCCCTTATTTTTCAGGAAAAATAGTGAGGATTAATTAACGCTTTTGAATTTATGGTGTTCATGCTAGGTACTAATTAGCGTTGTAGATACAACACACTCGCTTTGGTGTGAAGTTTTGCAGAAGTGACATCCACAAGTGCTGCTCGTTTAAACTTTTTTAGCTCCCAGTTGATGGCTGTTTCTTCAGAAATGCATAATGACCTAGCAAGCACTTTTTTGAAGGAGCACATTTTTGTTGTTGTCACATGCCGGTTTAATACAAATATCTTTTGAAAACAAAAACACTCTTCTCGCTATTTTTCTCCCTGCGGTCAAAGTGTGGGGAAGTGGACACTTCTCAATTTAGAATGTGGTTATTAAAAATCAAGACAGTGTTCTTTTAATTATACACAAGAAGAGGAGTAATATCACAAAACCTACTGCTAAGAAGATAAACATTTTTCTGAGAGTGGCTGCCTGTTGGAGTGTTCCTGCAGTGAACCCCATGCTTGGTGAGCAAGTACCTGTGGTCAGTAGAAATGTTGGCTGAGTATTTAACAGGATGGTTCTTTTGCTTTGCCTGCATGTAGGCAAGATGTAGATTTCTGTGGATACACATAGTTATTGAAAAAAAACCTTGCAGATTGTTGCTTTCCTCTCTATGCAGTTGGGGATAGAAGCAGGAATAGGAACCTCAGTGGGTGTTTAGTGGGGAGGAGGGAGGCTTGGGTTTGCATGAAGAACATTTTCCATCTTGAGATACTCAGAGAGGTTTGAGGACCATGGTTGTTCAGGACCACTTTTGAATCAGAGAAGAGATTTCTGGGAAGAAAAGTAGTGTTTAATTCCTCAGTCTAAGGACAACCTGTCCCCACCATGATCTGATTTTGGACTCAATAAATTGCTAGGAGGTATTTTATGTGTTTATATTATAACATTCAGCAATTATTAAACTTTACTTTTTAAAATTCTGTTTCTTTTCCTCTCATAAAATTACATAAAGGAAGGGAGGAGGAAAAACCCCAATGTTTCTCCCAGTGAATTTTACGTAGAAATAAGAATGTTTCACAGTTAGGAGATTTTCCTTATGAAGTGCTGATCCAGACTAATTATGAGAATGGAACCTTTTTCATTCATCTCAGGAACCCTTAATCTACCCAAAATGTAAAAGTTAATCATTGCAATCCAGTGAAAGATCTCAAACCATACCAGTCACTTTTTCTAAGGATGGGGAAACCTAGGCAAAAGTGACTGTCCCATGGAGACATGGTTTAGTAGCAATAAAGTGATTGTAAAATCAGAGAACTCTTGGGTTTGAGCTCAAACATTGTATTTTAATCTGTATTTGTGGTGAGGAGCTATAGATATGGGGCAAGGGCTGAATTCTCCTAATGCAGCTATTAATCACAGAGCTTCACAGATCACAGCTGCCTTTTCTCTACCAAGTGGTTTCTGCAGGCAAGTGTATTAGATGAGAATGAGGCAAATGCCTGTTGATTAAGGGCTGATCTTGGAGTTCAAGCCTTCATCACCATGTTCTTTTGCCGTATGATTGATGAAGCTCAACTATAATTAAATTTAAAGCCATAGATTTGGCAAGGAACAGTATCCATTAACTGGACTGATGTCATTTTATCTCCTATGATTCATTAACAAGTGGCAGTGTGTGTTTCCTTCAGTTTACCTGATGTCCTAGCACACTAAAGGTAATGGTAAAGGTCTCAGGATATCAGGTTTGTTTATTTTCTTAATATGAGAGAAGATGTCAGCTTAGGTTGGACTAATTTTTAGCTGCTCACAGAAGAGGCATAATGTTCTTAGAAGGTTTAGTATTCTGTTTATGATTGTTTAACATTCAGCATCAATGATTTTATTGCACAGACGTTGACATTTTACTCATTATCACTTTGGTGTTCATGCCAGGTTCTTGCAAGAAGTGTATTTTATGCCAGGTGCCAAATAACCTTTTGTCATCCTGCTGAATGAGGCACTGCTTTTGTCCTACAGTCAAAAATTACATCCAGATCTTACGAACATTAAAAAATATCCATCTTCTCTTCTGCCTTCCCTTCTGACACACACACAGTTTGGCAAGGACTAACAGTACTTCAGAATCCATACGTTCTGCTCAAAGTGAGAAGAGACATGCCCCTCATTTCTTAAGATCATCTCAGGCCAATTAAAGATCTGTGTAAAGGAATAGATTTTTCTGATTTATCCAACACTTGGCTCTAAGGATGATGACCAGACTGTAGAGCCATGAGGGCTACTTAAGTAAAAAATGTGTTAGATTTTGGGACTTGAGGAGGTCCAAGACTTATGAAATTTTGCCTATAAATAGCTGTGTGCACTAAACCCACTCCTGAAGCTCCCTGTGCCAAGATGTGTAGGATGATTGTTCTGAGTCATGCTTTCAAAAAGAAAAGCTAGCAAAATGAACACAAGACAAACCTGTAAATCCTTTAATTAATTCAAGATTTATTTATGTTAAATTATCATACATTTGCGGGATTACACATCTGCATTTTTCTTAACACACTCAACTATTTTAAACCTAGCAGCTAATTCCTAATTTGCTTTCATATATTCTTTATGAAGGCAAAGAAAAGCTTGAGAATTCTTATGTAAACCAGATCATTCCAGTGCAATAATTTTATTACTGCAATCCATTACACAGCACTTTGGTGATAAAAGAGTATATCTTGGAAAAGCAAATCTTGGAATTTGTGAAGTGTTCTGGGAGGGGGCTGTTTTGTTTTAAACCTGTTTTATTAGCTTCCCTTTCCACTTGGCTTTATTCTAAATAAAATGAAATGGAAAAAAACCTGCCCATGTGTAAATCAACATGCTCTTTTTCTCTACTTATTTCAGCCAAAGAAATGACTTAAATACTCTTCTATAGTACTTTACCGCATTCCAAGAAAAAAAATTTTATGATGCAAATACTACCATTTCTTTCTGCAATAAACCTGTCATGGGATTTGAGTTATTCGCTTGCCCTTTCAGGAAAAACAAAATAATAATTAAAAAAAATCAGAAGACCTTAACACGGAATGCAGACCTGATTCATTACAAATTCCACGTCCCTGTTTCTTAGCAGTTGAGCCAAGTTTAAGAAAACCTCTCATCAAATCAGGGTATAACCTAAAGTTATGAAGCAAGGGGCTTGGCTTCTGTAAATGGCTTTTCTTAGTGGAAATCAAAGGAATTAGATAAACTAAGCCCAGATGAGGATCTGGCCATCCTAGCTGCATTAAACACTTTTGTGTCTTACTTTCATCTCCCTCCTTTGTATTTGAAATTTCCTTCAAAGTTAACTGCTTGTTCCTCTTTTTCTTTCTTTCTTTTTTTTTTTTTATATATATATTTTGCAATTCTTTCCATAAGGACAGTTTCTCAGCTGTTTGGGTGATAGCTGTCCCCAGTTCTGTCCTTCCAAACAGAGTAATTTTCCTGATATTCCAGTGTGACTGTGGTCACATCTAGTCATTATCCATACATGTATGGATCGTCTACAGAGCACAGTTAATAGAAATATTAATTCCTAGATAGCAGCTATAATCTACACCTATGGAAGCCTCCTGTTTTACTCAGAGTCCTTTCTCAAGAGTGTCAGAAACTGCTGTGTGGAGGTGACCACAGACCAGAGGATTACCTGAAATAATCTCTTACCTTCCTGCATGATGGAAAAGGAACGCTGTGATTTCTCTGGCATGAATTAAGGACCCAGCACCACAAATTTCAAGCAAATGTATGGTGATGCTGAAGCCAAGGCTTTATTTATTTTTTTCCCCCTCTCATTTTCTGTTAATATTTTCTGGAGGGAGCTCTCTTTGTCAGCTCCCTTGCCTAGCCCCCATCTCCTTGGATCCCCATCCCCCGAAGGCACGGGCTGTCCCAGCTGTCTCCAGCTCAGCGTGTCTCCCTCCATCCCCTGTCCTTCCCACGGGCTGCCTCCTGCCCGCTGCCGGTGCCTCCCTCCCCGCGCTCCCTGCAGCCCTGCCGGGCAGCTCAGCTGGGCACAGTGGCCCTGTGCAGGGGTCGAGCAAGAGGGCAGGGAGGACAGGAGTGCCAGGAGGCCTGGCACACACAGCGGGGAGGGCTCGGGGAGCGAGACGCGGTTTTGTTTCTCCCCCCGTTTTTTGTGTTTGTTTTGCTGTTCTGCTGCCATCCCTTCTGCAGAGCACAGTGACTCACCCCGCAGCTCCCCAACTGCGGCCAGAGACTGTGTGTGGGATTAAGGAATAAAACGTGCTGCCTTTCCAGCTGCCCCTGACGAGACGAGCGAGAGCACGGCTAAAATGCCACCGCACACAGCCCCAGGAGAGGCTTCTGAGCAAGGCAGGAGGCACCTCAATGTGCTCCTGCAAGATTTGCCTTTCCAGGGCTTTGATAAACTCGGGAAAGGGATTTAAACATATTTAATCATTGTGATCGTGCAGGTAGTCGTGTATAAAAGCCTTTTGTGATGAAGAAAAATAGGTTTTCCTAGGTAAGTGTTTGAAATCCATTTCCACATCAATACAGCACAAAGGGGTAGGGAGCCAACAGGTGTCAGCAGCACTCAAAGGTATAAACAGTCCTCATTTACTGCACCCTCAAAAAGGGTTTGTCCTGCAGAACAGGCAATATCCATTATCTCGTCATCAAGAAGGGCACCTGTCCACACCTTCCTGCAAGGCAGGATCTTGTGTGCCCATGGTTGGTGCTGGAAGAATGTCCAGATGTGTCTCTATCCGTGTGAAAAGGGCAGGTCTGGATTCTTGCAGGTAACGCAGGACCAGTGAAAAACAAGCTGAATTGCTTCCCTCCAGGACCACCGTGATCCCCAGTGTCCTCTTTTCACCTCTGCATCCTGGTTGTAACTCACTGGATCCACTTGTCAAGATGATGCAGCTCTAATTACCCTGGATCTAAATTCCCCTGGAGGGTGACTTCAGAGGAGCTCTTCACTCCTGTGAAGCATATCCGATCTGTAACCTTTCCTTTAGTCACACCTGAGATAGTGTTGATTTTTCTTTGCCTGCTTTTACATTGGTTTCTAACACCTTGAACTCTGCAGTGGCACTTCATCCTTAATAACAAAATTTTGGAACTTGCTGACACATTAGAGCTTATTGTCTGTTGGTTTATAACACTGCTAAGTTCCTCCTCGAGGTGGAGCTTTGTCAAATGTTTTCTGACAGTCTAAATAACTAACATCTTTGACATTTACTGCACCCCTTTGCCAGGCAAGGCAGTAACAGGCTCAGTGAAACCTGAGTTACTGAGGCATGACCTGAAATGATATTAGCTGTCCTTGATTACGCTCTGAATTTTCATGTTCCCCTCCTCCCCGGCCCTGGTGTGATCCTTTTAATGGTTGTCTAAGACTTGCTCGACAACTAATGGGAAATGAACTGACTGGTAATTTCTTGCTGTGTGTCTGCTTGGCCCCATGCCAGTCTCCTGAAATGATGGTACTAAATATAAATTTTCATTACACGTTCTTCAGTTTCTGTGCTTACTTCATGTAGTACTTTTAGATGAGCGTTGTTCGGCTCTGGTCTCTCATGGCTTTTAAGAACAACAATCCAGTTAATTGACAGTTTGGGTATCATCACCTTTTCTTTTAACACCTCACCATCATTTACATGTGTTGAGTCTTAGGCAACTGTCTGCCCTCTTCAATTTTAGAGATAGGTACAGGAATAATTGCTGTATAGCAGTCCTGCTCCTTTACACTCCATCACCTTTCTTGCCTGTCAGTTGCTGGGTGTATAATTATGCTTAAAGTATCTTTTGGTATTAGTTGAGATGCTTTGCACTATTTGATGCTCATTTTTCAATTTGGCTTTCTCAAGTATTTTTGATTGCCTCAGGCTCTTGTTATAATTTACATAATCCCCCTGTATTCTGGATGCCTTTTACCTTTTGACGCTGTCATTTTATCCTTGATACTGTTTTCCTTATCCTTTGCTTCTGCACACCAGCTCCAGTTCCCATTTGTGACACGTTCTGTAAATGCTTTATTGGAACAAGCATAGCCAGTAATATCCTTCCTTTACACTTGATTTTCTGGACTCTATTTAATTCGCATCAATTTTCTTATACTCACTTCCCCAAAACCTACCCTTTGTAAAGCCCATTATTTTTCCACTTTTTTTCTTAGCACAATCTAATGAGTATTCTGGGTGTGCAGACATGGCTTGTTTTCTAAATCCACAAGAGCCTTCAAGGAAATGCGATCTCAACTGTTTATTTTTATTCAAAAACCAAAGTAAAGTGGGTTGCACATTAGGCTCTCTCACTGTCTTAAATCAGGAAATAATATTTGTTGCATGTGAACTACGGCTGAAAGTGCCATAGCCACCTAAGGTAATTCCAGGTGATTTTAAATCCTGGTAGCTTTAAATAAAAGGCACGGTACAACAGTAAGTAGATTTTTTTTTTAAATTGAAAATAGAGTTCACCCACAGTAGGACAGTTTCATACATCTGTTGGGACTAGACTAGCCACTAATACAGAAATATTTTGTTAGTGCCGAGTGAGTATGGATTATTCCCAACTTGATGTGCAAGCAGCCTACTCTCATCTAGGAATATTTTGCCACAGTTTCTGGCCATGAAAAATACAGAACAGTGCTGAGTTTGCTTCTAACCCTCAGAATCATATCAAATTTAGTTGTAAAGATAATTTTGTTGTAGATAATTAAAAAAAAGAGTTCTAGCAAGTAAGAAGTACAACTCGAGTAATAACACTGGCATTTCTTTCCCATGTTTCAGATCTCCTTCTTGATGCTGAGGTTCTGGGGGATCTTAATGATTCATTTTTACAGCCAATGTTATGTCTTTCATCAGAGAGAGGTAAAATTTACACTGTTGTCACTGACGATCTGTGTTTTCCTGTCTGCTGCACATTCCTGACAGGCCACTGAGTGTGTTCAGAGATTTGTATCTGAAATGTCTTCGGAAATTACTTTAATTTTTCTGTTTACTCTTGTAAAGTATCATGTGCTGAGTGAAGCAAAGAATAATTTTCACTTCCTTTGTGAAATGTAATGAACGTTTGAGAACAAGACCCCTCAGAATTTGAAGTTACCGTTAAATTAACAGCTTTAATGTCTTTGCAGAGCAATGTTAACAGCTCTAATGCCTGAGACAGACCTACTGTTTTGCTCAGTGAATGTTTGTGTTACTGGAGTTTGATGGTTGCTAGTGCTGTTATTCTTTCAGATATGGTATTTTGAGGGATTTTCCCCTCAAAAATGAATATTTTGGTATGAGACAAGGCAAAAAACAGCCAACCTAACTCTAAAGAGAATAATATGAAGCTCGATGCTTTTGCAGAGACAAAGGCAAAAGGGGAAGCAGGTGCTTCAGTCACTTGATGTTTGGTAGAGCTGTTTGTAGTAGCAACTTCCTAAATAATGAGGTGTCACTAAGCTCCTGCTGGTATGAGAGAAGGGCAAGCTTTGACTTCTTTCTGTAATAAGAAATCAACCTTTTCCTGCCTTCCTACACTTTGTGTTTTTCTGCTCTCTTCAAAACATTCTGTGCTGCCAAATAATTGTTCTAAGTTATTGCCTGGGGATTTTTGTTATTTTTATCCCTCTCACCTATTTCTGTGGATGGAAAGCATACTCATAAAGTACTCATCACCTGTCCACCTGCTCCTTCCTGTAATGTCACCTCAGCTGTAAACCATCTGCAAGTGACGTGGCTTTGCTCATTAACGGCTTAGGTGGTCAATGATTTAATGACTTGACCCTCAGTAGATCAAGAATTCCAGCAATGAACTGTGAATTAACTCCTATGTGCTCCACTCAATTTCCTTGTCTGTCTGTGGAAAACACATCTTTTTAATGAGGACATAAGGCTCAGCTCTGCATATAAGGATCAGTGTTACGCCATCTCTTGAAGTGTGAAAAATGTTTTTTTTTTCATAATTTCTTGTTTGCTTTGCCAGTTTTAGGCATGTACTTCTAGGGAGCAGTTTTAATATTTACCCCAGTGGTTGACAGCACTGTATCTTGAACAGGAAGATGTATTTTTTCTGTGCTACAAACAGGGACTAATACACTATTTTAGAGTAATTTGGTATGATATATTGCATGTGTCCCTATGTCTACAATATCTAAGTATTTTTTACATCCTCCTAAGCTATTAGGCAAAGTATTTTACAATGAAAGAGTGTTCCACAACTTAATTACACGTTTTGTACAAAATATTTCCATTTAACAGTTCCAAACCGTCTCTTCCCTTTAAGTATAACCACTTTGGCTCAGCTCCCATCCCTAACAGTGGGAGTGTCACATGAAGTCCCTAAGCGTTTGAAAATGTTTTTTTTTTTTTTTTAAGTCTCTGTTTCTGAGATGTGCCTTCCACTCTTTATCCTGCACTCATGATTTAAATTTCTGGGCTGGCCTCTACCGTCGTTTTCACAGTGAGAACAATGCAGTCAGCAGTGGCTGTGTTTTTGCCACAGTGTCTTTGCATTCCCTGCATGGCTGACAAATCCCAGCACCCCTGCTAGAAGCCCAGATCTCTTTTTGTCTAGTCTAGGTCAGTTCACTAGGCCAGGGTAGGAAACCTTTCTCCTGACAACCATTCACAAGCAGGTATTTTGCTACAGAAAACTGACTAGAAAGTGATTCTTCATACCAGTGAGGGGAAAATTTTTTGGCTAACAGTAAATATGTCCCCAAATGCGAAGGTACAACTGATTCCCATCTCACGAGTTTTGGAGATGGAAGAAAGATTTTTATTAGACCGATCCAACACCTCCATGAGGAGAGTTCTGGGTGGAAAAAAAGAAAAGATCATCTTCATGTGCAGACAGAAAATAAAAATATCATAGGGAGGTTTTTTATTTATCCTCATGCACTCTGAGCCTGGATGAAAGGAGGCTTGTGGGGGAATTTATACGTCTCTACAACGACTTGAAAGAAGGTGTAGGCATGTGGGGGTTGCTCTCTTCTCCCAGGTAACAAGTTACAGAGTAAGAGGAGATGGCCTCAAGCTGCTCTGGTGGGTGAGTGTGTGTTTAGATGGGATATGAGGAAAAACTTCGTCACTGAACTGGCTTGGAAGCATTGGAACAGGCTGATGGAATGATGGCGTCCATCCCTGGGGGTATTTAAAAGCAGATGTGGCTCCTGGGTACATGGTTTTGTGGTGGATATTGGCAGCTGGACTCGACAATCTTGGAGGTCTTTTCCAGCTTAAAGCATTCTATGATTCTACAAAAGAACCGCCTTGGCAAATCAGGATACTAAGGCAATACTATGCTGTTGCTAAGCAATAAGTAGACAGGTTTTGTGCAATTTTCTACCTCTGGATGGGTGATGTAACTGGTGTGGGTTTGTTATCTCACAGAAATCCTTATCTGGACAGTTTGTGGCAAGAGACAAGGGCAGTGAGATAAAAAGAGTGCTGCAATTAGTATTAATTGACCTAACACATCAAGAACACATGCCTTATGTTGTTTGTTTGACAAATCCTGGCTGCTTGCTCCAGAATCAAAATGTAAACAACTTAAGGTATCACACTGCTTCCAAGATGAAGCAATCACTCAGTTTCAGATGCTAAAAAGGTAATAAGATGGGAGGAAGGAAAATAATGAAGCAAGGAAAAGGAGATAAAGATGTGAAAGTGTTTTAAGGATTCAGGTTTTTTTTTCAATGTAAGCACCTAACTGTTTCCAAATATTACAAATATAAGGTCCTCTATAATTTAGTAATGTCACTTGTTGGACTGTGTCACTCTGACTTCATCCTTAGTACATATTCAGACCAGAATGTGCTATTTACCTTTTGCAAACCAGCATTATTCATGTTATTACATTTGCTGGTGCAGGACTACAAAGTCTAACGTACAAGTTAGCAAATATTGAGCAAAATGGAAGTGATTCCAAAGGTTATGGACTGAAATGTAGCCAGCGGCAGGTAAAATGCACATTCAGTTGGCTTAAATTGTTGTTTGTTGTGGTTATTTGATCCAAAGGACTAATTTCAACTTCCACATCAGATAACCAGAGGGGTTTTCTTCCAGAGCAGGAACATCAGAAGGGCTTTATAAATCGGGCCTGGCGTGCAATTAAAGCTCTTGGAGATACTAAGTAAACTTTCCACTTGGATGCCGAGCCGACTCCTTCTGACATCTGAGCGTGCCTTTTGTGAGGCTCATTTTTTTTAGTAGGTCAAGAGATCTAAGCCTTAAATGAAGCAGGCTCTATGAGACACAGCTTTTCATCACCAGCAGGATCACGACCTTGCCGTGTATATTGAATTTAAGTTTAATACTGTAATGGATGGGACTCGTAATAAAAATTGCTAGATGTTTTGTGGATGAGTAATAAAGAGTAGATTAGAGTACAGGACTTCAAGAGTCCATTCAAACAATACTGAATTTATACTATCTTTTGGCATTGCTTTTATGGTTTGGAAAGCTTATAATAAAACTCAGGCCTTGTCCATTATTTAATTACTTTGCTACGTTTTTTGGCGCTTTCTTAGTAGTTTAATAGGTAGTTTGCATAAAATGCTACCACTGTTAAATATCTGTTTGTGCAGCAAGGAACACAGTGGTGTTCCTTCTGTCCTAATGTATCACTTAAATGGAGATGAAATAGTGATTACGCTTACTCTTTAGCACCATAGACTTGGATTTACTTGCGGTTCCTGCTACATATGTAACCACTTTGGCACACTCATTTAGGTTTTCAGAAGATCCTGGTACTTGCTGCTACGCTTACTCTGACTTTAAGTGGAGTTTTATTTTATGGTCCTGTCATTAACCTGCTCATCCCTCACCAGCTGTAAGCGCGAGCAATCCCTAGTGGAAAAAAAAAAAAAGGGAAAAAGAAGAAAAGTAAGATGTTTGAAGCCTAGAAAAGAGCGTTAAGTGCTGTATGGCATTTTTCTGTTGTCATGATGACCCATGTACAGGTTCCCTGTCACTTAAAGGTATGAAGGTCAAGCAGGCAGATTAAAAATTGAGGATCTCAATTATTGAATTTATTCTGGAGTACTAGTGACAATGAAGCCTTCAGAATGACACAGGAGAAATGAACTAAAATAATTGCATGGCAATAAAAATTCTTCAGACCTCAAAGCTCACGTGCTCATAGGAGGTTTCCTTTCATGCTGGTTAAATACTGCTAAAAACCAGCAAGTTCTCTTTAAAATATGTGCCACTTCCTTGAACTATACAGACAGTCGCATCTCTTGTTTGTATTCCTATTAATAACATTATTATTTTGTTGTATTCTGCACTGCATTTCATGTCAGCAATCATACTAATGAAAACTCAGAAGTAAATTGTTATTAATTATTACGGTAATAAAGTGCATCATAAATATAATACTTCCTGAGTAGTAACAACAAGCCTAAGAAAGTTAGTAACTAGCTTTGGCATGGCATGAAATCGCAAAGGAGACGGACACATTAAGATCAGCAAGGTAAAGGGAAAAAAACTTCAGGTTTTCAGTGTAAATTCTAGCAACCACGACCTTTAAAAAGTTTTCAGAAATTTGTCTGTGCTGAGAACAGACATCCTGCAAGTATACCATAGCTCTTTATTTCACTTCTCCTTTCTCACCCTCTATCCATATACCTTTTCAGCTCTTGAAAAATGCCAGTGTAAATGTGCTGTGAAATATGTCTGCCACATAAATGTGCCTTTTCTTTTTATCCTTCATTAGGATATTGTGATTTATAATGACCGGCTGTTCCGGATTGTGTCAATTGCTCCGGAATGGTGGCATTACTCTTTGGATTGAAGCACGGGACAGGTACTGGCAATACAAAGCACATTTGGCTTGGCAAACATTGCTGAAGGATGGCTGTGTCCTCCTTTGGGATGGAGCAGCAAGACTGAGGGGAGGATTTAAGATGTCCTTTCAGATTTGGACTATTCCAGTAGACTTTTTGTGATAAAACTGTACCAGGGAAAGGCTTGGAAGAGGCAGAAGAGGGTTTGTTTTGGCAACTTTAAGGTGGATGTCCCATGGAAGATTGAAAAGCACTCCTGGAAAGGCACACTGTGCTGAAAGGAGGAAGCAGAGACCTTTCCAAACCCCTCTATTCTCCTGCAAAACCTGTGTTAGTTAGCAGCACAAGGCATTTATACTTCTGCAGAGTAAAGCAATGACAAGCTTGCAGATGGAGAACACTAAAAAGAAGTTTTCTTGCATTTTGGATTGAAAGTGAAAGGTAGCTGCAAGCCATTTCCACTGGTGGAGCTTCAGAGCAGCTGCTCATAACCAGCAGCACAGCCTGAGAGGTGAGGACCTCTGCAATCTGGTAGTGGCACTGCTCAGCTCCCCGCTGAAAGGACCAGAATTCTGCTTTTGGGAATCTAATCCTCCTTTTCTGCAGCTAATTCTGTAGCTGTCATGTTTTGATGATAATGAATTTAGATGGCAACCAGTACCTTGGTCAAAAAGGGACAAAAATGTTGAGAGCAGCCAGTTCTGATGAGTGCTGGGTGAAGGATGAGGGAGGCCTGGGTCGTTAGTGATGACTGATGCTGGAGCAGAAGCATATAAATGATAGAATGAAGTAATACATTAGGGCACAATATGAAGCCCCTCTCGACCTGGGAAATGTATCACCAATCAAATTCCTTTTCTTTTGAAGGTCTTCTCTTAACCTTGCAAGGAGGGCTTGATGGGAATTTCTGTCAAGTCTCCACTTGCTTAAATGTCACTGGATGTTTTAATTTACAGGCATTATCAGCCTGGGAGTGGTAAGAGTCTGGCTGTTAGTGGAAAAGAAAGCTTGTTGTCAATTTTAGGCTCTTTTTATTTGGGAGCATAGGTTTCTTTGATTTGGTTTACTTTAGAAGAATAATTCTGAGATATTTAGAGAAGCACAACACAAGGTCATGATGAATTTCAACACAATTATTTCATGATTTGAGACAGCAGGAGAGCCTAATGTGCAGCCCATTTTACTTTGTTTTCTTGAATAAAAATGAGCTGCTGAGAGGAGCAGGCTGAAGTTTCTGATGGCTCCTGTAAATCATCTCAGCTGTCAATGGCACACAGCAGCTTTCAAAGGAGAATATCAGCTGGCTTTTGTTCTTGTTTAACTATTAAAATAAAGTCCTGCAGGCTCTGAGTGGAACTGTCCCGAAGCACTTATATGCCCTTTCATGGCTCTGTCACATCCATAGGAGAAAGAAGAAAGGGAGTATTTTTCCTGTTTTGGTTTGGCTGTCTGGTTTGTCAGGGACAGGAGGGCTTTGCCCATCCAACAGTGGCCACCTTCACTTGCTGAATGCTCGTGACCTTGTCCTTGGGAAGCACTGCAGAAGGGTGGCTGTGCCTGGCCTCTGGAGTCAGGCTGGGATTCAGGTGCTGTGCAATGAGTTCCAGATTTCTGGCATAACGTCTGACAGCCATTTCGTGTCTGTCTTCCTGCTCACATGCAAAGTTCCCTGCTTCTTGATTCACTCCGTGTTTTTAGCAGTTAGCTTAGATCATGCCAAACATCCACGTGCCAGGAGAAGTCATTTATTGCCTCTCCTCACTGACTTGGACTTTTTCTTGACTACTCTGCTCCATTTGAAATTTTAGATATACTGAATAATTGTGTATTAAGATATAGCATCCTAACATTGTAAATACTTTGCTTCTTTTGGTATGTTTGATCTTAATGTATTATTTAGCTGCTAAGTTTCACTTTATCTGCATGTTTTTATTGCATTAAGGCCACCGGCTTTCACGAAGCTCGTGCCTTATTTTTGGTATGTTGCATAATCTGAGGAATTTAGTCTATTTAAAAATTGATACAGCATAAAAAACTATCTTGTGCACATAATAACTTACAGTAGAAAATGAGGTGCAAGTTTGGTACACAGGTTCTAAATTATTTACATTTTCCATAAAAAGGAATGCAGAAAAAATCCTGCTTGTAACTTTCTCCTCCGAGTTTACCATTCTTCTGTCTTCATCCCATTTTGCTTGCCTTACACAATTATGTCACTGGAACAATCAAATATTAAATCTGGATGAGGGTAAGGATTTATATCTTCCATTATATTTCCCTTAATATTTTAATTTTCTGTCCTTTTGAACCAAGCATCATGTTTAAATAGCTGTGTTGTAGATAGGTTAAGGAATCACTGAAGACATTGGGGTTTAATCTGAGCAAGAGCCTATTTTCAGCCTGGTCGTTTCATCACTACAGAGCTGAAGGGGAGAAGTTTGGGCTATGAATCATTGGAAGCACAATCTGTATTTTTAACAGGAAAAAAAATATATACAAAATCTGATCTTGTCTCATTAGACGTGTTTCCTTCATTAGGAGCCAGAGGCCTCCATGTGTCCTCTGGCCTCAGTTTTATTTAAGTCGAAAAACAATTTGAGAAACATATGTTGATTACAAAGATGATTGGTCACAGTGCCTTTTACTTGATTTTTTGGGGTTTTTTTTACCCTCAAGAATTTTATTACAAATTTAGCAAGGTCTGTGTACAGGAGTGTGTGGCGGCCTTCTTTTTTTCTACAGCCGGTAAATCTATGTACCTTCAAAAACTTCCAGTGTAGGCTAAGATATGTTTTAATCCTCCTTCAGTAACAAGTTCATGAATATTTTCAGCCTACCCTTCACTGTTAATGGTGCAAAATTTCCTGAAGAACCAGTAATGAGCTGATAGGTTTCAGGGAAAAGATGTTTTATTTAGAGAGATTTGTTTAGAGAAATCTTTTTTTCTGGCCAAGTCAGATCCAACGTGCTGTGAATAGGAGGAAGTTTGATCTAGGAGCTGAATTGCTCTTTTATTTATACAATGCTTGCTTTGGGGATGTTTCAGAAGGCAGGTATGAGATGGAGAATAATGTATACGTGTTGTTCAATATTGGTTTAAGTTTTTTTCTTGATTGAATAAGTTTTATGACTAGCTTTTTCTTTTTATTAACTGTCTTTTTTCTTTCACATAACGTGTAGGTAATGCCACATCTGTATAAATCAATATAACAATGACATTATATATGTATATTATTATTTAACCACTGCTCTCTAGGGCATGGTTTTGTCAGTTATATTTTATACAGAGTTTCTGTAGACTGTTATAATCATTACAATCTATGCAGTGGAAAAATCCTGGAAATCTCCATTTTTTTGGATGTTTTGAGTGGTGATGGTGTTGTACAGGTAAATAGTAACAGGGTCTCTGAATAACACAATCCTATAAGCATTACAGGAAATAAAGCATGAAGAGCATGCTGCTAAAAACACTGAACAAATGAAAAACTCTGTAGAGGATATATTAGTGCACAGAATTTTTCAAGTCATCTCTTGTGCGAGCCACCCGTGAATTTATGCCTGGAAATGCAAAAATGTTGAAATGCATTGGTGTCTTTTGGAAGCCTGTCAAATGCACATTTTGTGCTGTCTTGAATTATTACTTGTGTGTATATTAAGCAGGCATCAAACTGTGCTTAAATCAAAGATAAATGACTGCTGGTTTGGATGGCTTTTTCTGAGAACTGCCCAGGAATGGTGGAAGGGTGAAATTGGAAGCTGTGCAATCACGTTTCACCGATACACAACGACATAAACCTTATAATACATAGATCTTCTTTGGGGTAATATCTAGTCAGAATGAACTCTCTAAATTTTCCTTCTAGCAAAATTCTTTTATAAGCTCGATCCCTAGTGGAAAAAAAAAAAAAACATATTCTAAAATTTATTCTTTATTGATTTGATGAGCAACATTTTGTAGATCTCACATAATTTTCACCCACAATTTTATTCATGGGCCCCAAACACAAAGAAGACGTGAGGCAAATAATTGTTTGCCACATTTCACATTATCTTATTCTATCAAGACATTGTTAGGTGAACATTGTGCCTGAGTTAATTTAATTGCAGCAATAACTTGTGCTGACCTGTACCACATAGATTCCTTTCTAGATTATGATATTGTGATGGCACATAATATAACCTAGGATATGTGGAGAAAATTTATTTTTCTTGGTGTTCTGCTTACTAATTTTGTTGCTTAAATACATTAAAAATGTACAGATTTTTTTTTCAAAATTTATTGATACCGTTCTAACACATGTGGGAACTTTCAGCCACTTTCATCGTGTTTAATCATTAATTATCATAAGCTTCTATTCCAACTTGTGGAAGAACAGTCAAACCACAAGTAAGACAGAGGTAATCACCATTTCTTGCTTTGCACATGGTACTCGCAGCTTCAGGGTAAACTGTGATAAAAAAGGGAGGGTAAAACCTGTCTCTTTAGTCCACCTGCAGTGTATGGATTTCTGAGCATCAGGTTTTCTTCTTGCATCCACAGAATTTGTTTGGTGGCTTGGCCACTACATATGAAATGACTGTTGTGCTTTCAGAAAGTTCAGACAACACAACTGCAAATCTGCCTCTCCCAAATGCTCAGAATTAAGTGTTTTATTCCCTAAGGTGCTCTAGCTGTAGTTACAGCAGGGGAGCATTGCTAATGAAAAAATCCATATTTGTAATCCATGCAATCCATGTGCAGTTGAGTTGCAGCATGTTTTTTGAAATAAATGCATGCAGGGCCAGGTGTAGAAGTACCATGGGCTTTAAACTGTGAGTCATAACTGTGCAGACCATGGGGTCTGGGAAGGGTCCATGAAGAACGTGTTTGCATCAGGTTTTAACCACAGTTGTATGAAAGGGAGAAGAGCACTTGAAGAGTTTCAGGGATAGAGATGCCCAGTATGAAAATCTTTGTACGCTTCTTTCACAGGCTCCAGAAAGTCTAAAATACAGCAGGTTCTGACCACGACTTCTGGCAGCCTAATCAGTATGGACAGAGAGGGTGGGTTGGGACATGAGCAGGAGGAAAGGAAATCAGAACCATGAGCATGGAATGGAGTGGAACTGAGCAGCTGGAATTCAACACATTTCTCTAGGAAATGCTCATTATCAAATTATAGTAAGGAATTGCTTCTTTTACTTGAAAGATAATTTGAGTTGACAAACCTTTTTAAAGAGAGCACGTGAAAAGCACGGGGGAGCTGAAACATTAGGAAGGTTACTGTGTGTGACTGAATGTGTGTATTGCTAAACATGGCACTAATGCAGTCTTTATTGCTATCTCAGAACCTGCTTTTTCTCTCTCCATTGGCCGTAAGAAATACCCTCAGAATCCTAAAAGAATGAGGCTCTAACTGTAGATATCCACTAATGAAAACAATGAGCAGTTTAGCTCTACACCCTGCCCCTTTAGTCTGGTTCAACAGTACTTTCTGAAGGCTCCTTCCAAATTTGCAGGGTGTTTCTGAGCTCCTCATATAAGGCCCTCAGGTAAGTCGTGGACACATAATAACATTTCCAAGATGCTGACATTTGAATAGAATTCAAAGTGAGTTGTAGAGGCATAGAATGGTTTGGTTTGGAAGGGACTTAAAGATCAGCTAGTTCTACTCTCCTGCCATGGGCAGGGTCACCTTCCACTAGACCAGGTTGGTCAAAGCTCTGTCCAACCTGGCCTTGGGCTTCTTTGGGCAGCATGTTCCAGTGCCTCACCACCCTCTCAGTAAGGAATTTCTTCCTCATCTCTGATATAAACCTGCTCTCTACCAGCTTAAGGCCATTCTCCCTTGTCCTATCACTCCATGATCTTGTTCAAAGTCCCTCTCCACCTCTTTTGTAGCTCCTTTAGGCACTGGAAAGGGCTTTAAGGTCTCTCTGGAGCCTTCTCTTCTCCAGGTGAACACTCCCAGCTGTCCCAGCCTGGCTCCAGAGAAGAGGGGCTCCAGCCCTTGGAGCATCTTTGTCTTCCTCTGGCCTCACTCCAACAAGTCCATGTCCTTTTCATGCTGGGGGCCCCTGCTCACTTCTTCATTTCTTTCCATTTCAGCCTCCCACAACACAAACCTATTTCATATAGGTCCATTGCTGATGATATCAACTATGTACATTTTCCTTTTGTTTACCATAAAATGAAAGGACTGCTGAGAATGTTTGGTGTGGAAACAGAGCTGCCAGCCTGAAACGCTGAAAAGTGATGGTTGTCAGCAGCAAGCTTCAGTTACCTCCCTTAGGATAATTCCACACATCACCCTGACAGGACATTTCTGCTGATGCTCAGTCTAAATATTAATGTGCTGCCCTTCGTTCTTGCCAGCCCTCCCTCTGATGCTGCACGTTACTCCTGGGTGTCTGTACCTTTGGAATACAAGAACTGTCGCTGTTTGCCATTCTCAGGACTTTATTCCTTTCTCAATCAAAATGCTTGGCCTTCTCTTCTGGGGTGAAGGCCCAAAACAGTCAGTATTTGCAAAACTGAGTGTTTTCAAAGCTGATTCTAGAACTTTCGCTGCCTGGCAATTTGTCCACATCCAAAACTCCTGCACATCCTGTTTTGCAAAGAGTGAATGGAACATAGCAGGGCAAGGAAATTGGTTAAAGGCTATAAAAATAGGTAGAAAGTAACCTCAACTTTTTGACTTAATTTTTGAATAATATACAATACTTAACACCACTTTGGTATATCTTAATTGCAAATTCAAAGATAAAAACTCAAATAATGATGACAAGTGTGTAACCACAAATATATACCTTTTTTCATTATCAAGCACTGCCTCTGCATGCCATTCTATGTTCCATATTTGCAAAAAACATGTCATAAAGATGACTATCTTTGGATGTCTGGAGTTGCATGAATCAGTAAATTGTTTATTTTCTCAGTGGGAGTTCACTTAGGACGTTGAGGAGCTATTTCCTCCTAATTAGTTCCCTAGAGTCCTCTTATAAAAAAAACACCTTAGGCTTCAAGGAGTCTGTTTGGGGTCATTATTTTCTTGATAAATGTACTCTCCACCACTCCAGATTTCCCAGAAGGGAGACTGCAGGGTAGAAGAATGTTGTGTTGCACAATATATTCCATGATTGGTTCAAATTACTCAATTTACCCAGTATTTTCAGAAAAACCAATCCGAAATCATCAGTCAGCCACATCCGACTTCCAGTGCTGATGCCAGACAGTCATTTTCCCTCAGAGCATCATTGAACATGAGCTTTCCTCAGCTTGTTTCTTACTTTGATGAACTGGATGGCTGCAGGGACTGTGCTGAGATTTGAGACATTTCATTTGAGATGTTGCTGGTTGTTTCCACCGCTGATAGCTCTGTAGGAAAGGAGTGGACAACACTGATTTTGCTCATACCAGGCAGAGATTATTGACCTGTAAAATTTACCATCATATTTTATCAAGCCACTCTGAGATGTCATTTTGTCAGATAGGTGTGCTAATGCAAGGTGCTTTATCTTGTCTAATCTTTGAAAGGTAACCTGCAATCAAACCTCAGACAATGCTGAAAGATGTTGTCAGTTATTTAGCACACGCTGAAGAGACAAGAATTTTTGTTTTGGTCTTTAGATCAACAAATTCTTGCTAGAAAAGAAAAGTGTATCCTTCATTTTAGACTCAAATTTTAGCTCCATGTGGTGTAAATGTGTTCATTTTCACCTGTCACAAACCCTTTCATGCTCTGTATCTTGTGATTATTACACTGTGATCATTCCTTGATAGTTGCTCGCCTCTGTGATTCAGAGTTGCCAAGTTCAACGTTGTGTTTTCATTTATTCTGCTGGTGCTGAGCTGACTCTAACAGAGTTTTAGGCTGGTTGAAACACTGGGCTTAGGTTCCCATGGCCTAAATCCCCCCTAAATCCCAGTGCTTTATTTTGGCCTTATCAGAGTCCAAGACAGTTGGGTAGAGCAGGCACTGCAAGTGGAATTGCAGATGTGGAACGCTGGACTGCAGCAGGTGTGTTCATGGGCTCCTACAGGTACTGGCTGCCTCACATCTGTGCCAGCCTCGCTGCAAAATATGGACAAATCTGGGCTGAAAAGTGTCCTGGAGCTGTGACTGCCCATCAATATCCCCATCACCCAGGACTGCGTAACCCGCGGGTGGCTGTGGAAGGGGGCAAATGCTGCCGTGGGGTAATTCCCCTTTTAACAAGGGCTGCTGCAACATCCCCCGTGCACACAAATGCCACTTAACCCCTCTCTACCTGACATCCCCTTTCCAAGCTAATATTCCCGGGGTCAGAGAAACACTTTTGGTTTATTTCAGTGGAAGTTTGTTTGATTGAAGTCTGAATATTAGAATAAACCTTTTCATTGATGGGAGATGCCCCTTTTTTAATCCTGTGACCATGAAAATATTATCCAGAAGTCTCTCAGGTTTGCAACGTGAGCTTTCAAGCCTCTCTTGCAGCCTGAATCTCACGTGTGCAGCACAAGCCCGGCATCACTGTAAACACTGAGAACGGTCGTGAACAAAGAAAACGAAAAGCTGAGAAAAACAGGTGCCTTTCAATTTGTGCACATTATTTAGTATTGAACTGACTCACGATGCAGTGTTAGGTGCTTTATTATATCTGCCCACCTCAGAAAGAAGCTGGAGCAGCAGCAGCGGCCGGCTCAGGCGTGTGGGGAATGCAGCCACAATGCCTGCACCCTCTACTGGCCGATGCACAGACCTCGGAGGGGGCTGCAGGATTCTTTTTTCTCAGCTATAAGAATAAATTTCTCAGCTGGAATAATAACATTTGACAGCAAAAATATTATAGCACCGTTATTAGTAGAAATAGGAAATTTGGGCGTTCTGGTTGTCTGGAATAGGAAAGGAAGTGAAAGTTCTGAGAAAAAGAAAACTAATGAATTCTTCCATCTTGCCTCAGAAACTATTTCTGGAGAACCACTGCGCTCACTTGCTACAGCAAGGGAACGCCAAAGTTTGGCACACAGAGGGAGAATAAGCTGTATTGTGCTAATTCTGAATGCTGGAGACATTGTTCATTAAGTTCTGCAAATGCTAGATGTGGGGGGAGAAAAAGTAGTATTCTGCAATCAAGACCTAGAAATTTGAAAATTAAAATTCAAAGTCATGTCTTTCTGGGTGTGGGATTCGCTTCAGCCACAGAGAAGTATTACAAAGTATTTGTATAGGTTTAGCTTTCAGATGGTTGTAGCTGATCTTGTTATAAAAAACAGCTGCAGTTTCAAAGTCCATGTAGAGAGCACTCTGTGACATGACCGTGGCGTAGAGAGGATCACACACTCTCCTGGGTTATGACATCAATTAAATAGTAGGCTTCTAGGGTGCTGCAGTTTCTCTAAAGCTGTTTCTTTCTCTCTTTTTTTTTTTTTTTAAACTTTTTCTCCTTGTCTGCCTACATGGATACCAGCTAAGGCTTCCTGAGGTTGTATTGTTCCTGTCATAGCAGACAGAGGTATCTGCAGATGTTTTGCATGGAGCAGGGGTGCTGCTGGTGTGTCCAGTTTTCCAGGGTGCCTCGCCACATAGATCTGGTGCTCTCACGTGTCTGTGTGCAGCAAGAGACACAAAGGCTCATAACCTAACATGCACCCACTACACAGCTACAAGGAAGAATTTCGTTGTTGCTACTCTATTAAATCATTTGGACTGCTAGATTTTATAGAAATGGTATTATTGGGCTATAAAGAACAGCTCACTTACACTGCAGTGAGATTTTCAGAAATCACAAGTGATTTGATCTGCCTTCAGTTTACTTTCTTAAAAGTAATTGTATTTTCAGAAGGATTATTGCCCCTCTCATTGCCAGTTAGAGATGATGCTTCTCTGGGTCCTTCAGTTCAGGAGCTCTTCAGGTGTCTTTGCTTTGGAGATCTTTGGCAATTTCTGTTCTTTCTGCTTTGCCTGTGTGTTCTTGCCTGTACATGTCAATTTTGCGTCGTTTGTCATTGTGCAGTGAATCGGATTCCCAGACATGACAAGCTATAAGGCTTACTAAGATAAGCAGGTGAATGTGTTACAATGTTTGTACAATGGTATTTTCACATCGATATTATCTCCTGGACTTCCCATTGCCATCGATGCCGATTAATGCCTGCAAAGTACAGGAATGTGTCCTTTATGAAGTGTTCTTTTGTTGGTTCATTATGTCCTATTGCTTATTTTGGCAGAATTTCATAAGCACTCCTCATATCGACTCCTCCACAAAACCAGTCAGCCCCACACAACTCTCTGGGGTGCCTGGCCTCTTTCAGAGGTCTCTCAATTCCCTGCAGGAACACGGACTTGCTGCTGCACCTGCAGGCAACTGCATGGGTCTGTGCCAAACAGCTGGGGCTGGCACAGGCTGGCAGAGGCTGCCTCTTGACCTCCCTCTCCTCCCCAGCTTGGGGATCCCTACATGCCTGCCCCCTTCTCCATGGTATGGGAAGATTGTCTCTGCCCTGGTGATAAAAAAATCAGAATGGATTAGACAGAGTGAAAGGCAGGAGAGATAAAAGAGTTTGCTCAAGGTCTCCACCCGGTCACTGGCAAAGCCAGACCAGGGCTCTGCCCCTACTCCCAGCCCAGCACCCAAACCCCAGCACAACCCAGCCTCTTTCAAATGCAGCTCACACAAAGCAGATTGGAAGTGATTTACTGCTCTTTAGGAGTGTTTTCAAATTGCATCTTTTTCAGTTGTCAGGAATTAACTGCAACTGCCTGAGTTTTAATTAATGGATCATGTTATTTGGTGCATCTGAAAAGAAAATTTAAGAAACATCTTTGGCTCTTTTGGCCAGTAGCCATAACGACAGCCAGGCTAATTATATCGGTCACCAAGTTATCGGCGCAATCGTAACTGGAGGCAAACAGATGCCAAGAGAAGCTGGTAGTAAAATCATGATGTATTTCACAGTCATCTTATTACTGAGTGATTTAAATAAGGACCTAAAGTGCTCTGTCAGTACAGAGAGTGTCAAGGTTCCAGCAAGTCTTAATTCACAAAAGTTCAAGCTTTCCCTGCTTATGGAAAGTGACTGGTGAGAAAGAAAAAGGTGTGCCACAGTAAGAGCATGTGGAAAAGCAATTTACTGTTTATACTTGCAAATCCTAACAATCCAGGTTGGATGTTCCTTTTTTTAATACGGAGTTCGAGTATTAGGCAACAAAACTCTCTGGTGAGATTCCTTTAACATCCATTTCATCACATCACAGATGAAGCTGGCCCATAGTTCTCTGTCATTTGCTTGCTGGGTCTAAATGAATGTAAACTGCACGTAATAGTGACTCAGAGCAGCAGCTCCTTCAGGGAATGTCCCTGTGTGCTTTCAAGCTCTGCATGTTGGAAATGGAATACAGTATGTACTCGACGTTAGGTTTAAACTAATTTAATTAGAAAAACTAGACATTGGTTGGCTTTCACACAGTATGACCAGAAAACTCTTTGTATAATTGCTTTCCGTAATTTAAAAAACAAAGCCTAGCCCCATAGTTCCCTCTGCTGGGTCACTGCAAACCAAGGTACTGCTGGATTATGGCTGAAATAACTGAAATTTTGGGAAGGAACAAAGTCATAAAACTCCTCTGGACTAAATGTATTCCCAGCCACATAAACAAGGAAATGGATTTTATAATTAATTCAGAGTTCCCTGGCAAGCACAGTGTTGTAATGTGTTGTAATCTACTGATTAAGTTCCAGTAAGAACACTGGCAATGGCTTTTTTTATCAATATCCGTATTTTAACTGCACCCGAAAGAACCTGAAATTCTGAATCTCAAGAATAATCACGGGTGGATTGTGCTCATCTGAGCATCCAGTCAACACTTGGAGAGGGGTGAGTCTGTAGGAACAGGGTTTGTGTCATCCTTGGGTCCTGTTTGCTTCCTCTTCCCATGTCCTCGAGCACTGTGTTTTGGAAACACGGTACCTTATAGAAAATTGCTTTTGAAAAGTTCAGGCTGAATGGGTGTTTGAAACCTTCCAGGAAAGCTTTTAATCCAGTAGGATTCTACTTCACAGAATGCTTTGCCATCCATCAGGCCACTGGTCATGGCTGTTAATTAAATGAAAATGCAAAATAAATCTACAGTGCAGAGATACAACATAGCCAATTAAACATCCCAGTACAAGGTGCTAATGATAAAAAGTGAATGTCACCGAGGACAACCTGTGTGATGTCAGAATACAAATCCCATCAGATGACAAAATGCACGGCTCCCATCGTGGGCCGGGAGGAAGGAAACCGGTGTCCCTGAGCACTGAAGTGCAGCAGAGGTGGTGGTGAGGCCACAGGGGATGGGAGTGTTGGGGACTCCTGTGGGCGAGAGGCAGTTAAAGTCAGAACCCTCAGACTAGTGCTGCTAATTTTCTTGACTCCTGATACGCGAAACTGTGACCAGTCTCGAGTGAGTTCTTTGCCATGCAAGCAAAGCATTGTATTTTTTTAAATGTAGTTGTTTTAATGTAAAAGAACAACACTAAAGAAAGCAAATGATAGCCATGTTTGGAGCAACTGAAGGACTGTCGGGGCCCTGTGTCTTTGTGAAGATGCTCAGTGAAGAGGGATGGCCTCTTTAAGTGGCTCTTCTTGGCAAGGTTAAACCAAATGAATGGCAATAACTCAGCGGTTACAGCTAACTACAGCAGCTCATAGACAGGCATTATAATTTCATTAAAGATCTGGCAATTGGGGCAATCTAGAGAATATAAATGCGCAGAGATGAACAATCTTAAATTTCACGAAATCAAAAAAAATATTTAAAGAAGTTATTGCAAGACAACTTAATGAGTTATCTTGAGACAAACAAATTAATGAATATTTAGTATCTTGGATATGTAAACAGTTCCACCTGTTCTACCTATTAGTAAGGTTAATTTTTTTTTTGAGAAACACAGTCTGATAAAAATTATACTTGAAAGAAAAACTTGACCATCTTAAGCGACATATTTCAATAGCTCACGAAACTTGTGTTGCATGAAAAAACTTGCCTACCATCAAAGCTTCAGGTGCATACTTTATGTATCTCAATGTGCACTTTAGCTTGGATTGCTAGTTGGGAGCTTCTTTCTCCTTTTTAGCTTTTGATTGTATGTTTTGCTCTTCTTGGAAGTTAGTTGCTTGCACTAGGGTTGTATGAAGGGCTTCATGTTCTTAAAACAGAGAAAATGGAGCACAGGAGAATTTTTGACTATTGCAGGATGCTGGCCTTTGAAATGTCAATGGATTTTCAGTCCATGGAAATTTATCTATCTTTGCATTCTTTTAATAAATGCAGATAACACAACCCTATCAAGACTCAGCCAAACTAAATACTAAATAATGCCAGTCTTTAAACCAGTTTTCTGTTCCCTAGATTGCAATGAGAATGTAATTTTTTTGACATGCAGGGCATTAAAACATATTTAACAAAGTTCTAATCAATTACAAGCTCTTCTCTCCTTGTTTCAAATGAATCCAAACACTCTGTGCACATTTATATGTAGGCATATATGTGTGTGTATATCATGGAACGGTTTGGGTTGAAAAGCACCTTAAAGATTGTGTAGTTCCAACACTTTTATGTATATATGTAAATAAATGTGTGTGCAGGCCACTTACTTCTTATAGGCAAGGGCATCCTGGTTGTAGAATCAGCATCAGACACTGCCCTGGTACTACAGGAATGTCATATATTATGATGACATATTAGAATATAATATATTATTACCACGTATGTTGGCTCAGCTGTTGCTATCACATCTCAGTATAGAGGGATTAGCCCTTACCTTGTTTTCCCAGCCAGATATCCCTTCCTGGACCTGCACAATTTTCTGGAGCTGGAGACAAACCTTGCTGCCCTCCACAAGTCAGCATTCCTCTTTCCCCAGCAGTATTTTGGATGAGAGGAGAGCTATCGAGGCCCCTCGAGGGAAGAAGCAGGGAGAAATGTTTGAAGCACAGAGCAGCGAAGTAGAGTGAAAGACACTGGAAAAGTTCTGGAAAAGGACCCCAACCTTGAGGACAGGCCAGAGCAAAAGCGATGTGTGAACAGACTGATATCACACACCACTGCTGTGAGAGGGAGTTAAAGAACAGCTTAACGTGCTCAACAATTTGGTGCCATTTCTGCACCAGTGGAGATGGGTTAGGACCAGATGGACACTTGGTGGCCAAAGGTGAGATTGTTGCGAGTGTAAATTGTCAGCTCCTGACACCCACAAAAGGCGTGGTAAAGAGATAAATGGGTAGATTTCTCCCCGCAGTTAGTAGAGGGCAATCAGCTTAAATGGTACTCAGAGCACACCAAGGAGAAGTTCACATGATGGGTCAGGGAACCCGAGGAAGATAGATACATCCTCCCTGAGGGAGGGAGGATAAAACTTTGCACACTTGGATTCCGGTGGCTTATCTAGTGACAAGGAGAGTGCAGTTATTTTATTTCACCTTTATTTCTTGCTTTTCAGTAGAAAGAACAACCCAAAGATAAAGCTACTCCAGGGTTTTGTGAGGATGAAGAATGGCAGAATATCTCACCTGGTATTGCCTCTTTGGCGATAGTTTTTAGGCTGTTGGTTGATCTGTGGCTGGTGGCAAGTGATGGATTTTCATATACGAATTTTCTTTCTAGTTTTGAAACCTTTTTTTTTTCATGTAGTATTCCGTTGTGACTAACATAACAACATGCATGGGATTGCCCTGTCAGCAGAGTATGTTCTGACTTTCCCTCCCATACCTGCACACTTTTGGTGACAGCAAAAGAGTGAAATTTCAGAGTAGTGGAGGATTCTGGACTCTTATAATTAACCATGGACTATAATAGTTATTGAGACAGGTGAAAAATGTGCCCAGGACAAGATTATTCAGGTACATGGGAATGTCACAGGATAAACTGCTGCTGTGTCCTGTCACTCCTGCCATGGGCATTTAGATCCAGATCCTCAGCGGGACTCAGAGACATAAATAGCCCCGCGTGGCTGGGACTGACCTTCCCTCCACTGGGATGTGCTCTCAGGTGAGGGTGTAAAAGCTTATCAAATTATCGGGCACCTGCAGACCTTGCCTGGGGCTGTAGGCTTGGAAACATAACTGGGTTTGCTGTGCTTGGTTAGTGTCAATATTTTAAACCAAGGTGGACGTTAACGGAGCAAAATACAGATTTTAAGCACAAAGTGAAGGGAAGTCTCTCCTAAAATAACAGGAGATGTTAATGAGCTCTCTACAAGAGGATTAACTCAGGATGTTTTAATGTGTGGTTGTGGCTGTTCTTAAAAAATGAATAGACCTTTCATCATTCAAAGGACTATTCTCCTTTCCCTTCTGATCTGGCCTTCTTTCTCCCCACATCCCCTGAGCTGTCAACTTTCATTCTCTGCTGTGATCCTAGAAAGCATGAGGGCTGGGGTCGGAGAATACTTTTTTTTCCCAATTAGAAATAGAAGAAAAAGCAATGAAAAATAAGGAAAAGGTTACAAGAAACAGCAAAGGGAAACAAAAAGAGTCACTTATATCTTGTGTGCAGACAGTGACAATCCAAGTAAGTAAAACCATGGTTTCTTCCTAAATTACACCCGAGTGAAATATTTGAGTATAATTCACATCTCTCTATATAAACTGTACATAAGTTACATAATTTGGGTATAATTAAGTCGGAGACAGCAGCCCACCCGCACGCAGGTGTGTGCAGCATCTCCATCCTGCGCTGGCATCCCTTTGCACCCCGGCGCTCTCAGGGGTGCGTGCGCTCCGTGCCGCTGCCCGCGGCCGCCGCAGGGACCCCCGGGCCCCGCTGCGGGGCCGTGGCGCTGCGGGAGGGTCCCCCGGAGGCCGGTCCGCCCGGGGCGGTGCGGGGCGGTGCGGGGCCGGGGCTGCCCGCGCTGTTCGCCGCGCCGCCGCTGGGGGTATCTTTGTACCATTT